>JBBPBP010000001.1:46010312-46029486 GCA_037974735.1 Cicer chorassanicum
ATAGAAGGACAAGATTGAATGCATTAAAGCATTTGTAAGTATTTTTATTATTATAATTTTTTATTTATTTGATCAAGAGAAAAAATAGGAGGGAGCCTTTAAAAAAAATAGAATTAAGTTGTTAATATATCGTCAAATAGGAGTGAGATGTTATTTATTGTGACACATCTACTATTTTGTTTTTTTCAATTTAATGAATTTTATTTGATTTTATTAATACAATTTTGTTTTTTTTAAAATATTAAAAATTATTATTTATTAATTAAATAAATAATTATTCAAATGTTAAAATAAAAAGAAAATCTCATTAAGATATATCGATAGAGGGAAAGTTCCCTGATTAATTGGATTTGATTGAATGAACTCTTGACTAATTGATATGCTATTAATGAGGAGATATGTTTTTGACGATCTTACTTAGTGCCATTATTCATTATAAATTAAACACCCGCTTTCAATAAATCAATCAACTATTTCTTGCATATTCACTTTGAGAAACCTTTCTTCTTCTCTGAAAGTTTTCTTCTTCTCTAAATTTGTTGAGTGATATCAACATCCTTTTACACTTTTCCTTAAGCCAATCAAAGTGAAACAATATGGTTCATCTAAAGCTTTGTCGCAATGGTTGTGGTTTCTACGGATCTGCTGAAAACAAAAACTTTTGTTCAAAATGTTACAAAGATTGCATCGAAGAAAACACCAACGTATCAGAATTTGAAGGTGCTATTCTTGGTTCATCATCTCTTTCTCCAAAACAGAGTATTTTAGAGAGCTCTGTAACTGATGTATGTGCAGCTATTGATTCTATTACTCTGACAGACACTACAATCATCAAGAAGAAAAATAGGTGCAATAGTTGCAACAAAAAAGTTGGAATAATTGGATTCGAGTGTCGCTGTGGAGATGTATTTTGTGGAAGACATAGATACCCAGAAACACACTCATGTAATGTTGATTGGAAAAACATTGGTCGCCAAATTTTGGCCAAACAAAACCCAAAATGTGTTGGTGACAAATTAGATACAAGGATATAGGATATGAACAAATAGAGATTAGTTTTTGATTTTCTTTCTTTTGTAAAGAGCTGTAATTCTTACCATTCTTTATGAATTTCTTGCTCATTATTAGTTAATACGATTTTTCTGATACTGTATTAGTCATTACAATTTGTTATAATCAAAGAGAAAAAAAACGATTCATTTTTTATGCTTTCTTGTTATTAAATTTTTTATGCTTTCTTGTTATTTTCGATTTGTTTTGATCTTCTTAATGGGTATAGAATTTGTCCTTCCATAAGGAATTGCAATATTGTATCTTATTATATTTCTTAAGTTAAGGTAGATGAGCGGTGAATTTCACAACGTTTCTAGTAACACGACAATATTTTTTTTATCAATAGTAACACGACAATATCATCGGTACTAAAGCCAAATAATAATAAAAGTTTTCGAAATAAACAAAAGGCAACCTTATACCGAATACAACCAATCTTAACATTTGTGATATAATATATTATACCATGATCTTCACAGCTAATGGAATTGAAAAATTCAAAACTCGTATAGCTACTGTATGCCTTCTAGAGATACATAACAATATAATAAAATAGATAAGCCTTGTATCCAAAGCTGTCCTCAAAATAGTCAGTCAATCCTACAAATTTGACACAACCACTAGGTTGTTTTGAATGGTATTCACTTCCGTTTATATTATGATTTGGGAATGCCCAAGAGGAAATAAGATGATGGGCTATTGCAAAGGGTCCAGGAACAAACATAGTCTGCAAGTTCTCCACTTTCCACATTGAAATCTGTAGACAAGCTGTGAGTTTTTTCTCTACTGGTGCAACTGAGCATCTACAGAAGAAAGTTGAAGCATGTTACATGTGTGAAGTAGGATTTGGATTTGCTGTAGTTGGCTGCAATGCTGTTAGCACATATGAACCGTTCAATTAAGATCAGACGGTCCATATTTTAACTCTGGATTTGAAGTATTTCAGATTAAAAATCCGAGTTTAAAACCTAAACCGTCTAATCTTAATCGGACGGTTTCGATATGCCTCTGCACTGCAGTCGGGGGCAGGCGACTGTAGTCAATCCGGGCTTGTGTGAAGTGGGGTGGATGTGAATGCTTGAGAAGTTAAACCATTGCATAGTTGTAATTTAAACAAAATTTTGCCACTAAATTAGAGAAGACTTGCTATATAAGAATGCAAATGGGGTGAAAGGTAAACGAGTGTTCAGTTAAACAGTCTTCATTTGTATCAACTATTTTCCATGCATTTAGATTAAGAAAAAAAAGGATGCATTGGGTCATAAGTAAATTCAATATATATATACCTTCAAACTCTTCCTTATCCACATTAATTTCTGAGAGGTTTAGCATATGCAAAGAATCCAACCATCAGCTGACATGGCATGCTGTTTGGTCCAACTAGAAAGCCAACAGAAAAGAAAGTATTAACGTACAAAAGACTGGAGAACATTTATAATTTTGATGAGAAAAGAGAACACAATGTATGTGTTAATTAAGTACATTAGACTACCTACATCTGACAAAATATTACAATATTCATGAATTGTAGACTAATTTGAATATGATCATAACACCAAACAAGTGATTAAATTGCTTGTTAGATTATGATAAAGTAAGAAATACGGTATCCCAAAAAGATCCTGAAGTAAGGTGAAATTTAGGAGAATAGAATTTTTTAACATTTTCTAATAGCCAGTCGTAATTAAGCAAAATAAGAAATTGAAATGTAATTGCATTTACAGTTAAGATTACAAAGTAAAACCATCAATTCATTAATAAAGGCATGATCTGAGTTATCAAAATCATCTTCAAATAGTACACATAACCTATAAGATTTTCTGTCAGATGTTTATGAACAAAGATTTTTGTATGTTTATCTCATACTGATAAGACTCAGAATTTTAAGATAATGAAAATGGATTTATTTACTGAAAATTATGAGCTTCAACCTCTTAAAATGGAGGAAAACAGAAACGGAAATGATAAACCAGAGTTCTTTGAACTCCTAAACCAGAGCTAAGCTCCTAACCAGATAATTACTTCTCCTAATTGTAAACCAGAGCTAAGCTCCGCCACTGTCTGCATCAGTTTGGACAACAACACATTAGATGAATGTTTGTTTCCTCATAAGAACCACACCTGCTACATATAGATGGGCAGTCTACTCCCCGTAAGTTCATACGAGTCGGAGGGATGGGTAAGTTCCACAAAAATGGCCAGTCTCCACCTATTGCTAAACTGTTAGCGCTCGAAAGTTACTGCATTTAAAGCTTATAAGCAGATTTCACTGTATAAATTCCATTTTTTGTGTTGTTCCAGATGCGTTGGTCCCGAGCAGAGGAATCCACGAGCATGTCTACATTCCAGCGGCGAGCTTGTAAATGAATGAGGTCCTACTGCAAGTGAACTAAATCTATTATGAATTGGAGTCAACGGTCTGCTGTTTGGATTATGTCGCAGCCATGGTTCAGTCCAGATATTATTGAGCGAGCCGTCTCCAATGCGCCATCGATAGCCTTAACTTTTGAGCTCTTGAGAAGTTTTGATGCTACGCCATATATAATTTTGATTATGAACTAAAGTGGCATCCAAAAAGTATTTAGTTTTGAGAATACAGTAAGAGACAATATCGTGGTTAGTCACGAGACTTCATTCTTGTTTCCCAAGTAAGGTGATGTTGAAGCCATGGAGGTCTCGAAAGCCTAGTCCACCTTTATGTTTCGGAACTGTCATCTCTTCCTACTGGAACCAATTTATTTCCCTTCTACAATTCCTCCTCGTACCACACTAGTAAAAATTGATATTTTTTCGATATCCACATCCAAGCAGGATAGCGGGTTTTAGAAAACACTCATGCAATAAAAGGGTATTAATTAAGCAATTGCTTTAATAAGGACCTCTTTCTCCACCTTGGATAGAGTCCAAGTGTCCCATGATTGAATCTTCTTACAAACTCTGTTTTTGACAAATTCAAACACTATGCAAAAGTGGTTTTAATTACAATACTCTAGTTGATATTTTGATGATAATAAAACAAATAAATAAAGAAAAATTATCCCCCAACTATATTTGTTAAGTGTGCAGATTAAGTTAGATGACAAAGACTTATATTAACGACTATCTATTTAAAGGTAGAATAAATTATGAGTAAATTAGAGATAATAATCTGTGTTTTTAACATGAAAAATATTATCACCTAATAAACAAGTAATTATGTTTACTAATAGAATATGTCATAAGAAGCATTGTGAAGGTGCAAACATGAGAAGGAGGGGAGGGAGTTGAATTGTGTTTGACAAAGTTGATAACTTTTTGCTAATTTGATGGAGATTGGTTGGTTTTTATGAATTACTTATAAGAAGCAATCAGATTCAAAAGCGGCAAACATGAGGCCTTAATCCACTAATTCAAATAATTTGACACATAGACTTATCCTGGTTCACCACTAACTTAGACTTATCTTGGTTCACCACTAACTTGGCTACATCCAATCTTCTCATTCAGAAGGCTTTAGTCCACTAATTCAAATACATGGAATTACAAAACACCTGACTCTCCAAGTCAGTCTTCTCAAACAGCCTAACAACCCCAAACTTTTGAAAAACTAACCACCTTGACCCTAAAAGCCAAGATTAGAGAAATTTTAAAGTCTATAAGCTTCTAAATTCGTGAATTCTTTCCTGGGCGGGTTCTATAGTTCTAAAATTCATTGGTCTCTAGAGTCAAGTACTCGTATTGAAACATCACTACAAATAGGAAGTACATCTAAAATGTAGGTATTTTCAATGGAGTCACACTCTAGACGAGATTTTCACAATAACCAAATAAGATGTACATCCAACATGATTACCACTAAACCTCTAACTAAACTTAAGCTTTACTCAGGTCTGGGTATAGGGTCTCACTCATAAGTGTGTGTCTTAGTAAAGATGTAGGGTGCGGAATAAACATAATTCAATAATTCATAACGCTAATAAAACACACACACACACACACACACACACACACACATATATATATATATATATATATATATATATATATATACAAAATAATAATAATAATAATAATAATAATAATAATAATAATAATAATAATAATAATAATAATAATAACAAAATGATCTACTAGTTTACGAGAATATTATAATGACAACTAATATTTAAGAAATAATAAACACATAAAGTAAAAGAAATGAAAAACAAACAAATATAGAAGAAAAAAGTACACAAATAAAATAAAAAAATTACACAATTAATTATGTTAGGCTTGACTCTCTAAGTATCCTAGTGGAGTCGCCAGCTGTCGCGGCCTAAAATTTCGAGTGTTTCTTGAATTCAATGGAGCCGCCACCAAAGTTTATTTTAAAACAGGGAAAATATTGGAAAATCCTTAAAAAAAAAACAGTTTTTGAAACCAAATTTTGAGTTCGGGAGTCGATTATGCGTAGGGAAGGTATTAGCACCCTACGACGTCCATTAAAAAACGGTTACCTATAAATAATTGTAAAAAATTAATATTAATTTAAATATACTTATTTCTCCTTATTATTAAATATGAATGTCGATTGTTTTTTCGAAATAAATGTATGCTTTTAAAAAAGAGAATAAATAAATAAATAAAAGAGATTTTTTATTAATGTGCTTGACAAGAGTGTGATCTTGCTCCTACGTATCTCCCGGTGCGATGGAGAAATCAAAGCTACGTAGTTCTCGGTAAAAAATATGGATGTGCTGATTATTTTTAAAGAAGATTTGTTTTGTTGTTGATACAAAAAATTGTTTTGAAAAAAGAATTGGTTTGATTTGAATAATATTTTAAAATTCAAGTTTTAAGACTATTTAGTCGTACAACTCGTGTCTTGAAAAATTTAAAGAATAAAAAGTTGTCACATCTAATTTAATCCTTTTAAGAATATTTTATCATTTTTGATTTTAAATATTAAACTTTAAAAATGTCAAGTAGTATAACTAGTATCTCGAAAAATTTAAGAAGTAAAAAGATGTCACATCTAATTTAATCCTCTTAAGAATATTTTATTATTTTTGGTTTAGGTATGAATTTTAAAAAAAAAACAAATTGTACAAATTGTATTTTTTATGAAATTTGATTTTTATTTATGAAATAAATTAATTTTTGAAATCATGAAAAAGAAGCCAAATGGGCTGAAATCTCAAACAAATAGGTTGGTTTTTGTTTTGTTTTTTGTTTAGGGCCCAAATCATTATAAGTTAACAAAAAAAGGGTTAAAAAAAGGTGTGACTTTAGAATCCCTAGATCAGACTTAAGGAAAAGAAGTGGGCGGCCGAGAGAGAAAGGACTTTAGAAACCTTAGATCAGACTTTAGAAACTCTAGATCAGACTTAAAGAAAAACAAAGAGAGAAAGAACAAGGAGAAAAAAGGAGGAAAAGATTGAAAGGTAGAAAGAGGAGGCCGAGAGAAAGGGAAGAGACCGAGGAGGAGGGTGCAACTGCTTCAAAAGGGCACGGTTGCCGTTCCAACGTCGGTGATGGTTTGGAGAGAGGAAGTGCCGTTGAGACAAAGAGAAAAAAAAGGAGAGGCTTCGGATTCGGCGAGTGGTGAGGTGAGTTCTTGCGTGTTTCTGACGCGGACTTCATTGCCAAAACGGTGAACAAGAAGCTGAAGACCATAACAAATGCCGAGAATAGGAACTACATTAGACTGAGCCCACTGGATGAAGCCGCCAGGGAAGGAAGGGGAGTCAGGGGTGTGAATGGGGTGACCAAAAAGCATGGTCAGCGTTCCAGCGACAACGACGAAATCCAAGGTTGGAGTTCTTAATTTTATCTTTTCTATTCTTTTCTACATAACCTATCTTTGTTTACACTCTCACAGATTTGAACATTTCAATTGTATAACAATAGATTTTTTACTTTTTTTCATTCATAACTCACCTTATATTAAAACATTACCTTTATAACAATAGAGCATTTATATAACAATAGAGCGATTAAAATACAAAGGGAAAAATATATACCTCTTCTTCTGCCTGTTTGTTTGGTTTTGCTACTACTCTGCCTGTTTCTTGTTGTTTTTTTAGGTGTTTTTTTTTGTTAGTATTCAACCTCCCCTCTATTAAAAAAATCCTCTCCCTTTCCTGATTTTTTTTATCTCAATTTATAAGTAAAATGATGACTGTTTCTGAACAGTAGATAAATTTGAGCCCTGGATTTTACATTGTTTTACAACAAATTTTAACTGGATTTTGTATTGTTTTTGTAACAAATTTTAAGCAATATATAATTAAGGAAAAAGTGTCTTCTACCTTTTTCATTGAATGCACAAATGTTACAAGTAATTACCGTATTAGGCTAAAATATAAATCAGATTAGGCAAAAAACTGGTTTGTAGTATCTTTGTGATTTTGAAAATCAAAGTGTTCCTGTCCTTTTCAGGAAGAAGTGTGTTTTCAGGAAGAAGCAAACATGTTGCTGTGTTGTTTTGGCTGGCAGAAGTGGATGTGAGTTGGCTGAGTTGATGTGGGTTGGCTATTGGCAGAAGTTGATGTGGGTGTTGATGTTCCTGCCCTGTGTTGACAATAAAAATAAAAGGATTGTTGTAACTTATTTGTTTTATTATTACAAATGATGATTTTTTTTATATTTTTGATAATAATTGAAAAATAATTATTGAACATATTATTATATGCATATTTTTAGAGTTATTTTTAGTTAATCGGACAAAATTGAGGTACTACACGTGGGATGACCTTGAAAATAAGTTCTTGGAACAATACTTTCCCCCAGCTGTGTTCGTTAGAAAGAGGCAAGAGATTTCCAAGTACAAACAAAAAGAGGGAGAATCTCTTCGTGACACTTACAGGAGGTTCAAGAGTTTTCTAGCAGGATGCCCGAATCATGCTTATAACGACACTGCTCAGATGCAAATATTCTTTAATGGTTTGAGACCTAACATTAGAATTATGATGGATGCTACAGCAGGTGGTTCTTTGAATTACAAGACCGCGTCAGAAGCACGCAAAATTATTGAGATCATGGCATGAAAAAAACAAATGATGTTGTATGATAGAGGTGGTGGGTCAACAAGTGGTATATTGGAATTGAATGTTGTCGATGCTGGGTTGGCTCCAGGCAGGTTGCTCTCAAAACAGATAGAAGATGTTATCACTACTGAGATAAAAAAAGGGATGGCAGCTCTAAATATACAACCCCAAGCGGCCCCCGTCAAATTATTAAAACATATGGGTTGTAACTTTTGTGGGGGAACACATCAAAATGGAGCTTGTGAAGCACTGGATGAAAGTGATATAGAAGAACTAGAAAAGGTGAATTTTGTGGGTAACAATGGGAAGTAGAATAATCCCTACTCTGGTACGTACAATCCGGGTTGGAGAAATCATCCAAATTTTTCATGGAAAGATCAACAGGGTGGATCTCAAGGTCAACAAGGAGCTCAAGAAAATCAAGCTCCACCTCGAAAACCTGCTTGGGAGAGTGCTATTGAGAAGTTAGTAGCAAGCACAAGTTCTTTCATTGAAGAGTCATGGGCCATCCAGAAAAATTACTCAGCATCAATAAAGAATCTGGAGACCTAACTGGGTCAACTTGCTCAACAAATGGCACAAAAAGCGCCTGCTAATTTGCCTAGTGACAGAGTTCCGAATCTGCAAAATAATGTCAATGTCGTGACAACGAGGAGTGGCAAGGTAAGTGAACAAGTACCACCTAAAGCCAAACAGAGTGGAAGTATTTCAACTTCAACCCACTCGGAGGAAATGGTCACCCTGACATCAGTTAAGGAACACATCGCTCTTAAAAAGGATGAAGAACATGTGGTATAGAAAAAGGAGACACTGCCAAAACCAGAAATTCGACTTTTGTTTCCTCAAAGATTAAAAAAAGGAAGAAATTGAAAAACAATTCAGTAATGCTCACCGAAGATATATGCCAAGTTCATGAAGGAGATTCTGTCAAAGAAATGAAAAATTGGCGGTGAAACAGTGATGCTCACCGAAGAGTGTAGTGCTATCCTACAGAGGAAGCTGCCACAGAAGCTCAAGGATCTTGGAAGCTTCTCCATCCCTTGCGCTATTGGAAATAGAACTTTTGGAAGGCCCTGTGTGATCTTGGGGCTAGTGTAAGCCTTATGCCCCTTTCCATATACAAAAAGCTAGGAATTGGAAGAGTCAAAGACACACAACTAATGCTACAGTTTGCGGATCGCTCTATGAAACACCCATATGGGGTGGTAGAAGATGTGTTATTCAAAATGTATAAGTTCGTTTTTCCAGCGGATTTCGTGGTACTAGACATGGAGGAGGACAATGACATTCCCTTGATTTTAGGGAGAGCGTTCTTAGCAACAGGGTGAGCTATGATTGATGTAGCGGATGGCACCTTAACCTTAAAGGTAAATGAAGAAACCGTCATTTTCAACATCCTAAAAGCCATGGAACATTCAAAAGAAAGAGAAGGGTGCAATCAAATTGAGATTTTAGATGCGATAGTAGACGAAGAAATTGAGCATCAAGCACCCATTTTTCCACTAGAAAGAGTGTAATGCATACCCCAAGATGTTGTTAAAGAAAGTGAAGATCCAACGGTGAAAGAGGTTTTGGCCATGTTAGAAGCATCACCATCCTACTCCCCTCGTTTCCCCACTAGATGGGAGAAGTTGAAAGGGAATGAAGACAAGTCCTTAGAGAAAAAGAAAGAGACACCACTGATTGAACTCAAGCAGTTGCCTCCTCATTTGAAATATGTATTCCTGGGTGAAAAATATAAGAATCCAGCCATCATTAGTGCAAGCTTGAGTGAGTTACAAGAAGAAAAGTTGCTGAGGATTATGCGGAAGCATAAGGGTGCCATCGGTTGGTCCATTGAGGACTTGAAGGGAATTAGCCAGACTTTTTGCATGCACAAAATCCCAATGGAGGACAATCACAAACTGGTTGTACAACCCTAAAGAAGATTGAATCTGGCAATGAAAGAAGTGATTAGGAAAGAAGTGGTAAAGCTCCTAGAAGTCGGGCTCATTTACCTTGTCTCGGATAACTCTTGGGTGAGTCCCGTCCAAGTGGTACCAAAAAAGGGGGGAACTACCATCATCACAAACGAAAAGAACGAGCTAATTCCTACACGAACGGTTACAGGGTGTAGAGTTTGTATTGATTATAGAAGATTGAACAACGTTAAGCGGAAGGATCATTTCCCGCTCCCTTTCATTGACCAGATGCTTGAGCGGCTAGCTGGACATGAATATTACTGCTTCATAGATGGTTATTCGGGATACAATCAGATAGCGGTTGCACCCGAGGATCAAGAGAAAATTGCATTTACATGTCCGTATGGGATGTTTGCTTATCGGCGGATGCCGTTCGGGCTGTGTAATGCACCTGCCACTTGTCAAAGGTGCATGATGTCCATATTCTCTGATATGATTGAGAAACATATCGAAGTATTTATGGACGACTTTTCTGTCTTTGGTTCATCTTTTTATAATTGTTTGATTAATCTGTCTCTTGTATTAGAAAGGTGTGAAAAATCTAACTTGGTCCTAAACTGGGAAAAATTCCATTTTATGATAAGAGAGGGAATTGTATTAATCCATCGAATCTCCCACATGGGGATCGAGGTTGACAAGGCCAAAGTTGAAGTTATTGAAAAACTTCCCCCTCCTACCAACGAAAATGGCATTAGAAGCTTTTTAGGTCATGCTTGATTTTATAGAAGGTTTATAAAAGACTTTTCAAAAATTGCAAAACTGCTTACAAACCTACTTGTGAAAGACACACATTTCAAATTCAATGAGGATTGTTTGAATGCTTTTAACAATTTGAAAAATAAGTTGATAACTGCCACCCATTATCACTGCACCTGACTGGTCACTACCTTTTGAAATCATGTGCGATGTAATCTACTACGCTAGTCATTTTTTGAATCAGGCACAACACAATTATGCCATGACTGAAAAAGAATTATGCTTTTGATAAATTTAGATCTTATTTATTAGGATCGAAAGTTATTGTTTACACTAATCATGCTGCCTTGAGGTATTTGTTTACTAAGCAGGAATCGAAGCCAAGGCTACTCAGATGGATTCTATTACTACGAGAGTTCGACATTGCAGCAAAAGTTCTCCAATCAGGACTATTTTGGCCTTCATTGTTTAAAGATGCATTCAACTATGTGAAGAAGTGCGATCGATGCCAGCGCACCAGTAACATTTCTAAACGGGGTATTGACTTCATGGGTCCATTCCCATTTTCATATGCAAAAGTTTATATTTTGGTGGCGGTGGATTATGTCTCAAAGTGGGTTGAAGCAGTTGCTACACCAACCAATGATTCACAATAGGTCATCACATTTCTCAAGAAGAATATATTCGCGTGTTTTGGCGTGCCTCGAGGTTTGATTAGTGATGAGGGAACTCATTTTCTAAACTAGAAAATGGAGTACCTTCTAAGGAAATATAATCTGCGTCATAGGGTGGCAACCTCATATCACCCACAAACTAGTGGACAAGTTGAAGTATCCAAGAGGCAGCTTAAGGGAATCCTTGAAAAGACAGTGAATGCTTCAAGAAAAGATTGGTCAACGAAACTTGATGATGCACTTTAGGCCTACCGAACAGCTTTCAAGACCCCTCTTGGTATGTCGCCATATCAAATAGTGTATGGTAAAACCTGTCATTTGCCTCTCGAACTAGAGCATCGAGAATTTTGGGCGACGAAGTACTTGAATATTGACATGGTCAAGGCAGGCGAATCAAGAACTCTTCAGCTTCATGAGTTAGAGGAGTTCCAGAATTTTGCATATGAGAACACCAAGATATATAAAGAAAAAACCAAGTGGCATGACAAAAAAAATTAAATTCAAGGAGTTCCAAGAAGGAGAACTAGTTCTTCTCTTCAACTCAAGATTAAAGTTGTTTCCAGGAAAACTAAAGTCAAGATGGTCGGGCCCTTTCAAAATAATCAAGGTATTTCCATATGGTGTGGTGGAGTTGAAAGATACACACTCAAACCGGAGTTTCAATGTGAATGGACAAAGACTCAAACCTTACTTAGGGGGAGAGTTAAAACTTTCAATAGAGTCCATCAATCTGATCACCACTTGAAGAGTTGAATGTCAAGCTCAAGACACTAAATGAACGCTTATTGGGAGGCAACCAAAATTCGTATCCTTTTAATCCGTATCCTTTTTTTTCTTCTTCGTTTTGTGCATTTCATTCTCATTTTAATTTCTTCAGTTTTTTCATTTTTTTCGTTATTAATTGCTAGTTGTATTCATTCTTGATGTTCCGTACGCTCAAGCAACCAAAAGGTGCTCAACGAATGAAGTTCGTTGTGTCAATTAGGCCAATCCGCGCCCCAAGCGCCCCCCAAGCGCGCTCCAAGCACATTTCAGCGTTGAGTGAACTCGTGCCTCAAGCACTGTGAACCCGCGCCTTAGCATGCCTCAAGCGTATTAAAACCCTTGCCCCTCAAATTTTTCCCCAAACCCCTCTCCCCTATAATAGTCCACTGATGCGTATATCTCTATCACTTCCCCAAGTCTAGTTCTCAGCTTAACAAAGGTAAGTCTTCCTCCAATATCCCTATTATCAAGTAAGTTTTATTGAAGTGTTACTCTCAACTCCTTCTTGTCCTTCTTGATGAATGTGGTTTATCTAAATTCGAATTTATGCTAGTAGTAGGGATTGTTCATTGGTGCATGTGGGTTGTCTGAATTCGAATCTGTGTTAGTGTTAGTGGTAGAGATTGCTCACTTATGACTGTGGATTGTTCACTTATTTCATGCTTTGTTTTGAATACAAAATATGTAATGCACTCCAACTGTTTGAGAAAATGACATAACCACTTTTGCATCTTAATTACCATAAAACATGTACCGCACTCCAATTGTTTGCAAAAAGGACACAACCACTTTTGAATCTTAATTTGTCAATGGTCAATCTATGTGCATTATTATCTTTCGGAATTTTGTTGGATAAATTTGGGGCAACTGTTGTGGTTGTTTTGCCAAAGGGATGCATGCTCAAACTAATTCTCTCTAACCTTGAATGTTTTGAATCCTGGATGTGCTTAATTGTTTTGCAGGACCTAATGGCAGCCCAACATAAAGCAAAACGCACTAAGGTCACAAATACATCGTCTTCCCAATTACATGATACGTTCTTATTCAAGACCATGGCAACACAAGAGTTTCATGCAAACTCCCCACAGTCAAGAAGTTTGTGAGTGAGAAAAACTTTGAGTTGGAAGAAAATGAATTTGTTGACATCTTGGCGATGATTGCGACTAGAGGATGGGAGAAGCTAACCACATTTGTTACCAAAGCAAGCAAACCACTAGCAGTGGAATTCTTCTCCAATGCCCCTGATATGAAGTCTGACACACCAATTCCACACGATCAAATTGTGACTTACGTGAGAGGAAAACAGGTGCCCTTCACGCCTTAAGTCATAAATGAAATCTTTGGCCTACCGAACTATAAGGACTGCCGCTTTCATGCAATGGAGGACAACCTCATAAAAATAGACACCCGGGAGATCTTACACATCTTATGCAGAATAGGCACAGTTTGGGTACGAAATAGAGATGGCACACCTCGGAAATTGCGCTCGTTGGATCTCACTCTAACTGCAAAAGCATGGAGTACCTTTGTTCATCATACGCTGCTGCCATGTTCAAATGTATCAGAAATAACTGAACAGAGAGCATGTCTACTAGCTACTATCTTGAAGGGTGACATAATTAATGTAGGTATGTTGCTAGCTCATGATCTTTGCGGGACCGCAATTCTTGATCCTCCGGCAGGCTACTTCAATCAAGCTTCCCTTATTAGCAAACTCTGTGAGCAGGTGCGAGTGTCACCTAAACATGGTGAAGAAATGGTGAAACCTGCTACCCCAATCACTGCTAAGTGGATGGAAAAATACTCTGTGGCTCCACAAGCAGCGATGCCGACAACATAAAATACTGATCCACAAGGGCCACATGACACTCTTGAACATCCATCACGGCTCTCCACCGATGAAAGGTTTGGTAGGCTGGAAACTATGATGGAACAATTGAGGATCGATTAGCGAGATGGACAAGCCATAATAAAATTGGGGATGACAAATCTCTATCGCGCTTTTGCTTCATCTCAAGAGTCACCAGGAAGCATGTTTTATTCTGATTTATTCTCACCTCACTAGTATACTGGCGACTATAGTGGTACCGGAGCAGAGGACCTAAGCAAGTCCCCTTGAATTACCCAACTGAGAGAAGTTTTCTTTTCTTTTTCTTTGTTTGTTTTTGTTTGTTGTTTTTTTTTTTATGTTATTTTTCTTGCTTTTCTTTCTTTCCTTTCACTACATGTGTACTATGATGAAGAAGTTGTAATAACTTGCATTTGATCTTAAGTTCTGTTTGGGATTTTGAAATTTAAATTCTATCTCTTTGCTCATGTTATTGCTCAATTCGACGAGTTTAACCAATGCATACATTGTGGATTACTTTGTGGTTGTAGAAGTCTAACTTGCCATCAATTTTTCAATTTTTTTAAAAAAACTTTTTAGTGACATGTTTGGCATTATTTGGACAGTTCATACTCTCTATTATTATCGTAGTTGTGAGCTTTTGGGCCTAAACACTTTAATTCTTTGTTGTGTGATTATCTAGACATGTGTTATCCCTTTAGAACTTGCACTAATTCTGACTTGCATCACTTGTGATTCATGCATACACTAAGACAATTTTGTTTGATCGTTTGAGCCTTTCTAACTACCCTATGAAAATGTTATCCTTTGCTAGCCCCTTTGCGCCTAGCCCTTTTATTTCGGTTACTAGCCACATTACAAGTCAAAGACCTGACTTTAATTAAATCACCTTACTTGGAGTTAGGTAGAAAACAAAAATCCTGTCTTGGTAAAGTTCTAAGTTTGGGGTTGCCCATGGGATAGCAACCTTTTAAGTTTGGGGTGGTGGTTCTCAAATAAAAAAAATTTAATAAATAAATCAGTTTGTGTACTTTGATAAATAATATCTTGGTTCTTTTGTCAATGTTTGAGAATCTCCACAATGAAAATGTGAAAAAAAAAGTGGTAGAATAATTTAAAAAAGGGTACCTAACTCCAAGTAGTAAAGCCTACTATCCCAAAATGTCATACCCTTACCTAAGCCATATTACAACCCGAAAGCCCTCCAAAAGTATATGTGTTTGTTGCATTGTGTTTGCTAACTAAATTTTTTTCAAGCCTATGGTAGCGTGATGCATGTTCTAGGATTTGAGTGATAAATTCAAAACCCTTTTAACACTTGAGAGAAATTTTGGTGAGATTGTGTGAAGAGAGAGTTGAACTTGATGAAGGAATGCTAAAGTGTACAAATTGTGTTCTTTTTTTTTTGTAAACAACCATGGAGCTTCATGAATGTATTGTAGTAGCTAGGACTTTGAGAATTGAGTTTGATGTGATTTGAGAAATTGAGTTTAAGTTTGCTCTTAACTATACAAAATTTGAAATTAATTGTTGCTTGGGGACAAGCAATAGATTAAGTTTGGGGTTGTGATGACTCTTCATCATATGCATATTTTTCATTGTTTTTAGTCTTAGTTATCTGTTATTCGTAGTTTTATGTTGTTACTTTGTTTTAGTGTAGTACTGAATTTTGGTGAGAAATCAACATGATCTATGTGGAGTATTTCAGCCATATATGGAGTTGTAAATGTTCAATTGGAGTCAAACCAAGTTCAAATGAAAGCTAAGATCCATGGCTAAAACTTTCATGAAGACATAAAAACAAAATTCGAACTCAAAATACGAGAAAAATGCACTAAATGCAGGAAGAAGATGTTGTGCGCTTGAAGCGCGCCCGAAGCGCATTTCGCGCTGATGCCACTGACATTTCACGCCTGAAGCGTGCCTGAAGCGCATGACGCATAAAGGAACATATTAAAACTCGTTTTTGTCACTTTTTAGGCATCTTTTTGACTATGGGGAAGCTTGGAGACTTATGCCCTAGCAGAGAAACTCAACGACGGCCGTTTCTAACATCATTGGAGCAGTTTTATCAAGAATCATTCTTGTAATTCTTCTTTAATCCCTATCTTTTGTATCTCTGTCATGAGTAACTAAACCCTATTTGTTAGGGATGAGTGCAACAAGATGAAACCCTTATCTTTCTGATTTAATTTCTAGTTATATGAATCAGTTTGTTGAATTATTTTTCTCATCTCTGTGCTTAATGGTTTTTATTGCTTGATCAACATTAAAATATTCTACGATTCTTATTTTGAAACGGAAGTAGACTTTACGAATTCTTGAGATGAGAAATTCATGAATTTGTTGTCTAGGGATAGATGCATGTCATGAAACCAATTAAATTAGTTGCAAAGGCAATAGTTTAACAAGAGAATTCAAGTACGGTAAGACTTAATTCTAATCTTAAATACACTAAGGAATTAGGGGTTACTTTGGAATTAAAGGTTTTGTCACTAAGACATTAGGGCAAGAATAATAACGAGAATTCGGTAATATTTCAATAAAGGAATTCAGTAACTAGGATTAAGTTAGACACCAAGGTTGGGTTTGAAGTGAAACTCATCCCTGACATTTTTCTCATCATAAAGGATCAATTTTACTACTGTTGTTAATTTTAAATATTATTTCAATTAATTCAGAAACTTTTTGTTCAATTTAGTAATTAAATACAACTCGATAGTAAAACGCAATCTTTGAGTTCGACACTCGGTATTACCGTTTTATTAATACTTACAATGATTCAGTGCACTTGCTGAAACGCTATCAACACTCTATGAAGAACACTTAGAAAATATTTCTCATTCGAACAAGTGTTTCTCTTTTTGAACTCTAAGATGAATTTGTAATTTTGTCCTTTATTTCTTCTACTCTTTTTTATTTTTATTTTTTGATGATCTTCTTTTTCAACGTTGAGTATCTATTTAAAGATAAAATTATAGCTTCAAATTAGTCCTTGTTTAATTACAAACTGTATCTTCATTGTTAGCTTGGTCAACAATGATCTTATTCAAAAATAATTCTGAACAAGATGCTTTTTGATAATATGTTCTCTAGCAAATTCTTTCATTTTGAATCCAATCTGAGCAGCTCTTCTAGATTGATTCTATTTGTATTTTTTTCAGATTGAGTTTGAAAATTGTTCAGATTTTGTTTGAAAAGTCTTCAGATTGATACTTTTCATATTTTGTTAAATTGCTTTTGCAAATTCTTCAAATGAAACTTTCTTCCTATTTCTTGCTTTGATTTGGGCGGAAACATAATGTTGGACTGGTTCTTGAACTTTCACAAGTAGGAATATGACTAAGTACAATTCAATATTGTGTCATTTGACAAAATCTAAATCATATATTTGCTAATAACAAATGTATCTTCTTGCGAGTGTTTTTTCTTGTAAAAACATTTGATCATATCTTCTTGTAAATAATTCAGATCTTCTTGCGATAAATCTTGATCAAGTCTTCTTGTAAATAATTCATATCTTTTTGTAGATAAATCATGATCAAATCTTCTTGTAAATAATTCATACACTTTTGTGGTAAATACTGATCAAATATTCTTTTCAACTTGGTCAAAGATTTTCTTTAATTATAAATCTGAATCAAATCTTATTTTTGATTGTCTTCAAAAACATGAATCTTCTTGCATACTCTGTGAAGTCAAATATATTGTTCTCATAAAATACTTTTGTTAACATCAATACTCTAAGTATGAAACCAACTTAGTTCCAAGTTCCAACACAACCTCATACTTCTGAAGCAAAGCTTCCATGGTGTGGTTGCAAAAATGGGTGCCTTGATCACTAATGATGGCTCGGGGTATTCCAAACCTACATAAAATATTTGACCCAACAAAACCTGCAACAACTTTAGAATCATTAGTCCTAGTGGGTATTGTCTTCACCCACTTCTAAACATAATCAACAACAACTAAAATCTAGACAAAACCAAAAGATATAGGGAAAAGGCCCATAAAGTCAATGCCCTTCACATCAAATACTTCACAGAAAAGCATAGGTTGTTGAGGCATCTCAATACAATGAATGGTTGCTATGCCTGCAATTTGGCATTGTTTACAAGTTCGACAAGTCTCAAAAGCATCATTGAACAAAGTGGGCCAAGAGAAACCCGAGTTTAACACTTTTCTTGTGGTCCGTTGAGGATCAAAATGTCCCCCTACCTAAGAGGCATGACAAAAATGAAAATGAATTGAGCCTCACGATGAGGGATACATCGCTTAATTACCTGTTCACTATAGAATTTCCACAAATATGGATAACCCTAAACATATTATTTGGCATTTTTTTTAAGTTTTTGTATTTGTGTTCTAGATGCATTTGCAAGAAGGACTCCAACAATTAATTAAAACAAAAAACCAAGGAGTTACCTCACGCAACTGTAAAAGTTGCTCATCAGGGAAGCCATCATGAATAGGGGTGGGGTCTTCATCCACATACATTCTGCTCAAGTGATCTTCCACCAGATTCTTAGCTCCACTTTCATCTTTGATCTCCAAACCAAATTCTTGGAGCAAGAACATCCACCAGATAAATCTCGGTTTTGCTTCTAGTTTCTTCAACAAGAACTTCAAAGCTGCATGGTCAGTAAAACAACTACCTTAGAACCCAACAAATATGATCTAAACTTATCAAGAGAAAAAACAATAGCTAAAAGTTCCTTTTCAGTGGTAGTATAATTAGCTTGTGCAGAATCTAAAGTTCTAGAAGCGTAATAAATAACATGGGCAGTGTAAGACCCTTAGTTTTAAATTCTAATTTATGCAGTTTTAGTATATTTTTGGTGTTGAATTCTGAGGCTTTTAGCCAATTTTAATGGTATTTTGTGTGTTAAATGCCAAAAATATCTTTTTAGACCGTTTAAAAATTATTTGACGAGAAATAATTTAATTACGTCACAGAGAATTTATTACCGGACTGTTTTGTTAAAAATATCTCTAATTGCAAAAAAATTTACTTGTCAATTGAGTTGAAATGAGAATAGATATTTTTATCAAAATAGGTGGAGTGTGTGTAAAAATATTTAGATATTTATTGATTTGGTTTAGTTATAATATATATATATATATATATATATATATATATATATATATATATATATATATATATATATA
>JBBPBP010000001.1:46029758-46055998 GCA_037974735.1 Cicer chorassanicum
ATATAGTAACACGTGAGGAAGGCAAAAAAAAAAAAAAACTGAGACAGAAAGCAAGAAAGCAAGTTCCAGCCTGGCGTTATTCTTCTTCCTTCAGTTTTCAAAAAATAAACAAAACCCACAAACACAAATCCTTATTTATTTACTAGATCTAAGCTTCATCTCGCGAAGTGACAGAAGGGAAAGTTGCTCACCTCCATGCTGCGGTGCTAGTGAGCTAGTTTTCGAAGTGACGTGCGAACAAAATATTTCACCGGATTTAATCGCGGTGCCATAATCGGTTGTTAGAGCTACCATTGAGGCAATGGCTCATTCCAAACTATAGTTTGCATTTAAGACATTATATGTGATTTTATGGAAAAGAAATTTGGTGCATTTGATGTGTAAAATGGTGAAAATGAAATTAATTCGTTTATGCCTGAATTAGTGGAATTTAAAATTGACGCGGTTGAGGTGTAGTTTGATGTGAATTGTGTGCGATTTACTGAGATTGAATTAATGTTGATTATTTGGTTGTAAGAGTTTGGTGTGTGAAAAAGATATAATTTTGAGAATTTTGTTGTGGTTGGATAAATTTTAGTTGTGAACAAATTGTTACAAATATTTATGTTTATGTAGTTAGCTCCTTGAGTCTCGAAAAGGAATCGAGGCTGTTGGCACCGAGTTTATGTTGTTGTGGTGATTCAAGTTTGGTGTGGTTTATGTGTTCATAATTAATATTATGAATTTTTGAGATGTGATTTATGTGTGGATTATGGTTGAAAATTTTGGAGATTAAATTTGGTGGTTTATGTTTGAAATTGTGGAGTTTTGAATTTGGTGATTTATGGTTGAAAATTTTGGAGAGTGACTTTGGTGGTTTATGTTTGAAATTTGTTGTGGTTGGATAAATTTTAGTTGTGAACAAATTGTTACAAATATTTATGTTTATGTAGTTAGCTCCTTGAGTCTCGAAAAGGAATCGAGACTGTTGGCACCGAGTTTATGTTGTTGTGGTGATTCAAGTTTGGTGTGGTTTATGTGTTCATAATTAATATTATGAATTTTTGGGATGTGATTTATGTGTGGATTATGGTTGAAAATTTTGGAGATTAAATTTGGTGGTTTATGTTTGAAATTGTGGAGTTTTGAATTTGGTGATTTATGGTTGAAAATTTTGGAGATTGAATTTGGTGGTTTATGTTTGAAATTGTGGAGTTTTGAATTTGGTGATTTATGGTTGAAAATTTTGGAGATTTAATATAGGTGGTTTATGTTTGGAAATTTGGAGTTTTGAATTTGGTGATTTATGGTTGAAAAGTTTGGAGATTTAATACAGGTGGTTTAAGTTTGAAAATTTGGAGTTTTGAATTTGGTGATTTATGGTTGAAAATTTTGGAGATTTAATATAGGTGGTTTATGTTGGAAATTTGGAGTTTTGAATTAATGTGATTTATGTGTGATTTTGTGGAAAATGAATGGATGAAATTTGGTATGTATGGTGAATTAAATTTAATGTGGATTGTGGATTAAATTTGATGTGGGTTTGAGGAAAATCTGTTTTGAGTGTACTCTGTGAAATGTTTGAAAAAAACCATTATTGTTAAATGAGTATTAAAAATGGGGAATCTTTTAATAGCTGCATTTACGTAATGGTTGTGGTGATTCATGTTTGGTGTGATTGATGTGTTCATAATTAATATTGTGAATTTTTGAGATGTGTTTTATGTGTGGATTTTGTGGAAAAATGAATTGATATGAATTGGTGTGAATTGTGGGATTATGAGTTATATATGTTTGATTATGTTCTGTGTGGAATTTGAAAAATCATTAGTGTTAAATGAGCATTAAAAATGGGGAATCTTTTAATAGCTGCATTTACTTAATGGTTGTGTTGAAAAGAGTTAGAGTGTGCTCATGCATTCATAGTACATGGTGACCGCGATGGTGCCATGGTGATAGTGGTAACCGGGATAGGCCACGAGATAATGCCATGTGAATAGTTGGTTCATCTTATCCTTGCGGGGATTTTCGTGTCGTGCTGATCTGTGAGAGATTGCACTCTTGTAAGTCGTGCTGATCTGTGAGCGATTGCACGCATAAAAAAATTGTGCTGGTCTGTGAGAGGCTGTACGATAGTAAATTGTGCTGATCCGTGAGAGATTGCACCTTGATAATTAGTACTGGTCTGTGAGAGGCTGTAAAATTATGATTTACGCCCTTCGAGGAGGGTTTTGGTTTGGAATTCCGGAATCATGTGCATTTGCATATACGCACTACATTAGGGTGATTGGCACACGAGTCATGTTTGATATATTGTGATGGTTGTATATACATACTCGATTGTTGTTTGTAATTGTGTTGTAATTGATGAATGTGATTGATTGATTTTGTGTGGTAAGTGTTGAATGATTGCGAAACGTTTTCGAAACTGAAATCTGCAAATTTTAGCAGTTGTATTCGGCTACAAGTAGTGTGTAGTAGAATACAAATATTAAATTTTGCTACTGACTTGTGAAATAGCACTGTATTCGAATACAAGGATGCTGTATTCGAATACGACAGTGCAATTTTGTCCAAAACTTCATTTTGCAACTTTGATTATGCATGTTTGGCATATGAAAACCCTTTCTAGAGGTATGCTAAGTTGAAAGGTTATTTTGTGCATTTAAAATTTAAATGCTATGTGATATTTGTTAATTTCGGTTGGTGACCTTTACAATTATTGTGGAAACCTGGGCTTTGCCCTCATATGAGAATCAGGATCGTCCTACCAGTTAGTACTCTGGAGATGGGAACGGAGTTAGACTTACCTAACCACTGCAGTGTCAGAAGGATTTCTGCGGGGCGCGTGGAGATCACTTGGGTTATAGTTTTTTTGTAGCATGATCAGATTAGATGGTTGTATAGGGGCTAGATGTCTATCTGTTGTGGTTGTATTTATTTTATTATGGAAGACTGTACCTATACCATATATTGTCAGTTTGACTTTTATTTTGATGTGTCCTTGTACCACTTTTTGATGTGACGTGAGGAAGTTAAAAATTCTTGGGGCAGTGCTTTTGTACAGGTGTCTGCCGAGAATACCCCAGGGTTATGAGCTATGTTGGATAGGTCTCATAGCCTCGGTGTATTTTTCTGTTTTAAATATTTTGGATTTTCATTTCAAAACCGTTTCCGCTGTTTGTAATTATTGTTGACTTTTGTCGTTGTGATACGACTTAAATATTTTATCCAAAGGTATTTCTCTCTTTATTATGAATTTGAATTTGTTTTAAAAAAAAAATTCGGGCTGTTACAATTGTGGTATCAGAGCATTGGTTATAGATTGTAGGTTAACCTGTAGGTTGGGGGTTGTCATCTGATCATGCGTCGGGGTGATTTGTCCGAGTGTTGGGTTCGGTGTAGTGTTGAGTTGTTGAGGTTGAAAGGTGTGTTTTAGAATTCTTCTAAAGGGTGTTAAAATTTCTTATTGATGTTGGTTTTATAGGAAACAATGCTTCCAAGAAGGAACGACGCTGCAAGAGTCAACGTCAATAGGGATGATCAAATGGCTGAAGCAATGAATAACATGGCTGCTTCTGTTACTGCACAGACAGCTACAAAGACTATGCGGGATCTGGAGAAGAGGGAAAGAGAGATCCGTGCTGCTGAGTCAAGGGGATTAGAGGACTTTTGTCGTTACAATCCTCCCAAGTTTAGGGGTGATGAGAATTCAGAGAAAGCGGATCAGTGGAGCCAAGAAGTGGAAAAGATCTTTGAGATGATTAACTGTCATGCGTGAGTGAAGGTCAACTATGCCACTTATCTGCTGCTAGGGGATGCTGAGTATTGGTGGAGGAGTACAAGGTTGTTGATGAGACCAGCTCATGAGGAGGTGAACTGAGAGTCGTTCAAAAGGAAGTTTTTAGACAAATACTTTCCGATGAGTACCATGACTAAGTTGGGTGATGATTTTCTAAAACTTCATCAGGGTAATATGACCGTGGGCGAATATGCCGCTAAGTTTGAATCGTTGTCGAGGCATTTCAGGTTTTTCCGTGAAGAGGTCGATGAACCATTCATGTGTCATCGTTTCCAAGCCGGATTGAAGTATGAGATTCAGGATTTTGTCTTACCCTTGGGAATTCAACGTTTCCAAGTTCTTGTGGAAAAATGTAGAGAAGTGGAAGATATGAAGAATAAGAGAGCTAGCCGAGGAGGGAACTTTAGTTCAAGGGGGCCTAGTCGGATGAGTTATCAGGGCAACAAGTTGCTAAGCCTTATAACCGACCGCAGAACAACAATAGGGGTCAGAATCACCAGGGGAACTAAAACCTTGGAAGACAAGCGGGGCAAGTGACTCGATGTTTCCGATGTGGGGAAGAGGGGCATTATGCTAATGCTTGTACTTCTAAGTCTCTTACTTGCTACAATTGCCGGAAACTAGGACACATTGCAAGGGATTGTAGAGCTCTGAAGGTGGAACCAGTTGTGAATGCAACTAGGGCTACTTGTCCTACTGCTAGATGACGCATTTATTGCGTGAGTGCTGAAGCTGGAAATCCATCTAGCAATCTGATTCAACGTGACTGTGAGATTGCAGGTAACACTCTAAATGCACTTTTTGATTCGAGGGCAACCCATTCCTTCATTGCTATGGATTGTGTGAATCGTTTGAAGTTATATGCGTCGCCTCTACCTTTTGATTTGGTTGTTTCTACACCTGCTAAGATGTTGATAGTAAATACTGCATGTTTACAGTGTCAAGTGACTATTCAAAATAGGGATTTCTTGATTAATTTGATTTGTTTACCTCTACAATCACTCGAGGTCATTCCCGGTATGGATTAGATGTTTTATCATTATGTGATCTTGGATTGTGCTCGCAAACTGGTTCTTTTTCCCGAACCAAAAGTTGTTAAGTATTTAGCTGCTAACAAACTCAGAGTGTCACTAAGAGAAGGAACTCAGGAGTTTTTGTCTTTGGCTAATGTGGAGGCAAAGATAAATGTGAAGATAGACGACGTGGTGCTTGTCCAAGAGTACCCGAACGTATTTCCAACAGAAATTCCAGGATTACCACCGGTAAGAGAAGTGGAGTTTTTCATTGATTTGCATCCAGGAACCGGACCAATTTCGATTGCACCGTATCGAATGTCGCCATTGGAATTAAATGAGCTCAAAGGCCAAATTGAAGATTTGTTGGGGAAGAAATTTATTAGATCAAGTGTATCACCATGGGGAGCTCCGGTATTGCTAGTTAAGAAGAAGGACGGAAGATCACGCTTATGTGTGGATTATCGGCAACTTAATAAGGCGACTATTAAGAATCGATATCCTTTGCCGCATATTGATGATTTGATGGATCAGTTGAGAGGAGCCGCAGTGTTTTCAAAGATTGACTTGACGTCGGGTTACCATCAGATCTGGGTAAGAGAAGGAGATATTCAGAAAATTGCCTTCAGAACTCGTTATGGACATTATGAATATCTTGTGATGCCATTTGGAGTTAGCAATGCACCAGCAATTTTTATGGATTATATGAACAGAATCTTTAGTCCATTTATGGATAAATTTGTTGTGGTGTTCATTGATGATATTTTGATTTATTCAAAGACCGAGGAAGAACATGAAGAGCATTTGCGCCAAGTTCTTGAAATCTTACGCGAGAAGCAATTGTATGCCAATTTGTCGAAGTTTGAGTTTTGGCTGGAAGAAGTGAATTTCTTAGATCATGTGATAACTAAGGCGAGGATACTAAAGATTCCATGAAATTATCCTTGAAAACTTCTATACAATTTTCCATGAAATCAACAAAGATACTAATCATGCACCGTTGGAAAGTGCCAAAAGCATTGCATAGGCCAAATGACATCCTCCTTTAGGAAAATATGCCGAAAAGGCAAGTGAATGTGGTCTTTTCTTGGTCCTATGGTGCAATATGTATCTAAAAATAACATGAAAAACCATCAAGAAAACAATAATGTGACTTACCAGCCAACCATTCAAACATCTGGTCAATGAACGGTAAAGGAAAATGATCCTTCCGGGTTACCTGGTTTAGTCTCATGTAATCAATGCACACCCTCTAGCTGTTCTGCACTTTTGTGGGGATACGTTCATTGTTCTCATTTTTAATCACCGTGAGTCCAGTTTTTTTAGGGACTACTTGTACCAGGCTCACTCATTGACTATAAGAGATGGGGTCACCTTTTTCTACAACATTCAGATTTAAGGGGTTTAGCCGCCTCTGCGGCTGCCTAACTAACTTTATCCTATCCTCTAGTAGTATCATATGCATACAATTATGCTTTCTCAATATTGGCAACAACCTTTCTTCCTGTTCATCTTCAAGTTTGGCTGAAATAATCGCGGGTAACTTTCCACTCCCCTCTAAATATGTATATTTCAAATTTTCAAAAAGTGGTTTAAGGTCTAAAGTCGGTGTTTGTCCAATGGAAGGTAGAATACTAGTGGTTGAAGCTAAGTCTACAAAATCAATTATGTTAGTAGAAATATCAGAAAAATGATCAACCTGCAAAGCAGCTTCGATCTCAACACACAGATAGCACAACTGAGATATCTGTGCAAAAATCACAGCTATAAGTATCATCAAATAGCAAATATATCGGGGTACTTGTCATCAACCAAATCAGCAAGCAATTCAATTTGAAAAACAGAATGCTCTTCCATGGGGTGTTTCAAGAACGGTCTGCCTAAGATGATAAGCGCCATGTTGGAGTTAGTCTCTCCCTCCATGTTCAGAATGTAAAAATTTGCAGAAATTATCATGTTATTAACTCAAACAAGTATATCCTACACCAGTCCAACAGGGCGAGCATTGCATCTGTTCACCAATTGAATGGTAACACCTGCATTCTGTAAATGTCCAAGGGCAAGAGAGTTAAAAACATATGTAGGTATAACATTAACGGAAGCTCTTAAATCTAACATGGCATATTTAAATTAACTATTGCCTATGGTACATGGTATGGAAAAAGTCCCTGGATCTTTCATT
Source organism: Cicer chorassanicum (assembly GCA_037974735.1). Classification (NCBI taxonomy): domain Eukaryota; kingdom Viridiplantae; phylum Streptophyta; class Magnoliopsida; order Fabales; family Fabaceae; genus Cicer; species Cicer chorassanicum. The sequence continues at coordinate 46,036,735 of JBBPBP010000001.1, forward strand.
TTTAGGGCATGGGTTGAATGAGGGCTGAAACATTGTGACCAATGTTAACTCTTTCATTATCTTTTAACCTTCTCTTGTATGTGCACAACTCTATTAGAAATTTGGCATATCTTGGAATCTACTTAATTGCTTCAAGGAGGGGAATGTTCACTTCCACCTTCCTAAATGTATCCAAGATTTCCTTGTCCCCATATGCCTCGTTCATCTTTTTAGTCTTCATTGAGCTCTGAGGGAAAGGAAGTGGTATATTTTGGCTAACATCAATAGGTTAAGATACCAAAGTGTCCTCAACAATTTTTTATTTTTTATTTTTCACAGTTTCAAGTGCCTTGGATGATTAAACAACTTTGCAATACCTCAAGGTAATTGCACTGACATTAGGAACATTTGGATATACTACTGATTGGGCAGATAACTGGTTTGATCCTTGAGTCTGCATCTGATTGATAGAAGTGGCCAGTTGTCTAATCTTTGTGTCCAAATTCTAAATGGTAGAATATGTTCTTTATTGAAATTGGAGATTTTGGACAACCATCTGTTTGATAAGGTCCTCCAATGAAGGTCTGATGTTTTGTTGTTGTTGTTGTTGCTACCTAGGTTGCTGTTGTGCAAATGAATTCCTTCATCTCAGGTTGGGATGGTTTCTCCAACCAGGATTGTACCTATTAGATGACAAATAATTTTTGGCTTGAGGATTGTATATGTTTGCTGCATATGCTTGAGGAGCATCAATAATCGGATCTTCTTGCAATGTTGGACATTAATTTGTAGGATGCTCTACAGAAGTGCAAATACCACATACCTTTGCTTCTTGAGCTTTACCTACTGCCAATTTTTTTACCAATGAAGTAAGCTCATCAAGTCTACTCTCTAGATTTTGGTGGGAATAAGCTTGAATCTCGTTCACTCCCTTTGTCAACATCACTGAATTGTTTCTGGTTGTAAACAGTTGAGGATTAATGGACATGTTTTCAATCAAAGCTTTTGCTGCCTTTGGGGTCTTATCGACAAATGGTCCACCACTAGCGACATCTAAGATGCTTCTATCGATAGGTAGCAAGCCTTCATAAAAATATTGGATGATCAATTGTTGATAAATTTGGCGATGAAGGCAGTTAGCCACTAATTTCTAGAATCTCTCTTAATACTCATGCAAGGATTCTCTATCGATCTGCCTAATGCCACATATTTCTTTCCAGATTGAAGCAACTTTGGATCATTCCAACTTGTAATAGAACCTAACTGAAGGTAGTACAACCAGTCCATGGCAGTATCTTGAAGTGAGAATAGGAAGGCTCTCAACTTGATATGGTTTTCTTTGACTCCTTGAGGCTTTATGGTAGAACATACAACATGGAACCCCTCAGTTGTTTGTGAGGATTACCACCTGGAAGACCATTACAATTTGAAAGCAAGTGTATTAAACCAGACTTAAGTCCAAATGGTACACTAACTTTTGTGGGAACCAAGTTAATTTTATATTTAGAGTTTTTATGATAACAAAAGTATTTTATGAGAACAATATATTTGATTTCAAAGAGTACGAAAGAAGATATGGTCAAGATTTGAAGAAGATTTCATGAAGATTTATCTACAACAAAATATGAACAGAATCAATCTAAAGAATTTACAAACGCAATCTGAACAAAATACGAACATAATCAATCTGAAGAATTTACAATCTCAATGTAAACAAAATAGGAACAAAATCAATTTGAAGAATTTACGAACACAATCTAAACAAAATACAATTCAGAATTAAACAAGGATTAAATTGAAGCCCATATTTTAACTATAAATAGATACTCAAGGCTGAAGAAGAAAATCATTGAAAAGCTGAAAAGAGTAGTCTTAGAGTTCAAAGAGAGAAATACTTGTTCAAATTAGAAATATTTTCTGAGTGTTCTTTTCTTAGAGTGTGAGAGTTATTTATTATCAGCTTTTTTAGAAGCAACTACTCAAGTTCCAATCTTTTGTATTCAACCCGATAGTGGTTTAGTTCCTTGTTCAATCTGAGGTTGTATCTGACAAAGTCCGGGGTTGTTAGTACCTGACAAAGTCTTGTGTGGAGTCAAGGTGATTAGTTCCTCAAAGTCCGGGGTTGTCAAGCTGCTTGGGAAGACTCGCTTGGAGGGTCAGATGCTTTATAATTCAAGGTAATTGAATTAGTGGATTAAAGCCTTATGAATGAGGTGACTAGATGTAGCCAAGTTAGTGGTGAACTAGGATAAATCTATGTGTCAAATTATTTATGTTTTCATTGTTTGCTACCTCTAAATTCGATTGCTTCTTATCCAAATAATTCATAACAACCAATCAACCTTCATCAAATTAGCAAAAAATTGTCAACTTTATCAAACACAATTCAACCCCCCTCTTGTGTTTGCACCTTCAACTTCAAGATATTTGATACAGAATGCATTATATGTGACATCGGGTGCAACAAGTTGTCTTAAGGTTCTATTATCCATATTATGATTAGTGAACTCACACATAGAATCACTTTCACTACCTAATTCGTTAGCACTAGCAGCTCTGTTAAGTCTTGAAGTAAATGTAAAGTCCTATCTATTTTTGGATCAAAGAAATGCAGATTCACAGAACCGGCCCTAGTCATGCATCATGAGAATGTAACGATGCAATGGCAACAACACAATTGTGAAAATTCCAACAATGTCCCTATGGCTAAAATTGAAGTGGAAAATGAAAAACCCTATCACATAAAATATAAAATATATAAGAATACCGCCAAAAAGTTCTAAAAATCAAATAAAGTGGTCTAAATGAAGGAATTTGGGATTTTGAGGGGCATATCCTTCTAAAAGTCCCTTATACGGGTGTCCTGATCGTTGATTTTTGTTGTTGTGATTTTCTGAAAAAAATTCAGAGCTATCCGAGACAATCGCCTGAAAACCATTTTTTTGACTAGCGAAGTGTGGAATCGAGCCTACACCACTCGTAGAACAACAATGCACAAAAACATGTTAGGATGGTTAGTAGTATTCTAAAGTTGGCTGATATTATTACCAGAGAGTCCCCGACAACAGGGCCAATTTGATCAGTTGTCGCACACGGGTCAAATACGAGTAATAAAGACGTAGTGTAGGATAACAACTCAAGTCCTCTCGCAAGGACTTATGATAATATTAACCGAAAATAGAATCAATAGAAAAAAAGGGGGTTTTGAATTTAGGTTCGGATAGAATAATAAAACGAATTACAATCACGTATAATCCATTGGTTCGAGAATTTCAGACCTATCACAGATTCTATCAACGAACTCAATTTATAAATTATGACTCTATTCCTGTTTGACTATAGAATTGATCAAATAAACGTAATCAACCTTATGTGTAATATGTTTCTTTGACTAGAATAAGCATCACAATAATTGATGGATTATAGTTAACAATCAAACGCTGAAAAACTACAATTAATTAGTTTAGAAATCAAATTTTGTCAAAACTAATTTATCAATCCTATTGAGATTCGAATTAAACAATCAAAATAAAAATAAAATTGAATGAAAAGGAATAGAACCATCAGTGATAAATTAACATTATAAAATAAACCTTGAGGTCTTGATGAAATTCTGAAATAGTGGATTAATCATAGAAATTAGCTATCCATCCAAGAATATGAAAAATAGAATAATATTGTTCCAAAAAATAAACTCTCCGAGTATCTCTGTATCTCTTTGACAAAAAAATAGCCTTGCCCTAACCTTAGGCTGAAAAGGGCTTTCAAAATGCCACAATACAAAGCTAGAAACATGTGCCAAAATGAATTGATCAAACTCATGAAAACTCTTGTATTTGCTCTAAGTGTTGAGAAACCTATAGTACTTTATGAGAGCAATTTTTGTAAACATTCTTGTGTGAAAGCTTGTCAGAAAACCATCTTAAACATTGTTATAACTTGGCTTAGTATTGGTTATTGCTCTCAACAGCTTGACCGTACTAAGCTACAATGTTGAGAAGATTTGAACACAATTAGTTTGACTATAAGGTGTTTATTGGACGTGTGAGAATGTTGGTGATGAGTGGATTAAATCATTCAGTGTGAAAGGACTGGACGTAACTATTGTGCATGATAAATTGACTTGTGTTACCCTCGTTATCTCTTTAGTTATCGTTTTACTTATTCTTGCTTTTAATATCACCAGTTTTTAATTTGTTTTTTAATTGAGTTAATTTTTAAAAACAAAACATAATTTAAGAACAACCTGCTCTCTCCCTATTTGTATATCATTTGTTCTCAAGGCCTCTATGCTCTCATAAAAAAGGTCGAAGCTAAGGGATTGATTCATGTCTCTTGGGTGTGCCGCAAAACGGTCTCCGAGAGCTTCTTATTTTTTGATGAGGATTCCTTACTGATTTTCAAGGCCAATAATATACAAGTTGCCAAGGTGTAGGATATTCTTGTAACTTACGAAGCAACGTCAGAAACAAGCAATAAATTTATCAAAATTAAAGGTGACATTTAGTAGGAATGTGCCAACACCTACATGTTAGGAGCTCGCTCAATCACTTAGTGTCAATCAATGCTTAAGGAATGGCTCTTACTTGGGCCTTCCTTCAATTGTTGGTCGTAACAAAAAAAAGTATCTTCATGTTTACAAAGAAAATCCAATCTTAGAGTGCTCATTTTCTCTCAATATCTAGGAAGAAAATCCTACTCAAGGCGGTAGCACAATCAACACCATCCTACTGTGTGAGTGTTTTTCTAATACATCCTTCATTTGTAGATGAAATTGAGAAGTTGTTGAATTCTTATTGGTGGGGGACCAAGAAAAGTGGCACGAGAGGAGTTATCAGCATTTGGCAAGAGAGACCTTTTTTTTCCATTATTGAGCAAAATTATGTAAGTGTACGAGTTTGTCAAGTAGTAGTATATAAGATTATCGTTTCCACATGGATTAATTTAACACTTATCAAACTAATAAAGATTTTATATTAGTTAGACTAATGAAAGTTATTGTTGGTTCATGATAATGAAAACACAACAATAAAACGAGAGTATATAACAACACAACTTTGAATTAATGGAAAATAAATCTAGGATCATAATTTCACTTGTAATATCAATACCTCACAAGTCACACCCTAGTTTTATATGAATTCTTGTTTGTTTTTTCAATTATCAATCCCTCTTTAAAACTATTAACAAAAATTTGTCATTCAATGTAATATTTTTTCTCTAAATTAATTATGTGATGGATTACCCTAAAAATATAATTAAGAAAAATTATAAAGAACAAAATGGTTGAATGATTGAAAAATTAATTATAACTACCAGAAATTTCTACATCCAATGTCTGACGGCTTGTGGCTGGTGAGGGAAAGACGAAGAAAATTATAGGCACTTAATGTTGACATGTCCCACCACAAAAAATGTCTGGGAGAGGGTCCAATCAAGGTATGTTTAGTATGGCTTGTTCCTCTTACTTGATGGACATTCATGAAGGAGAGCCATTTGGACTCCTTTCTGCTCTTCAATGGTTAGAGGAACGGGAAGCTGACCATGTGATTCTTGAACATGATTGAAAAATGGAAGTGGATATTGCTCACAATTCGACGCTAGATATGTCTGAGTTTGGTTTAATTATTTCTTAATGTAACCATATAAAGGTGATTTTTACTATGAGAATTTCTGTTTCTTATGTCAGTACCCATTTTTTTTCCTTAGACCGTCTGTAATGATTGTGATGGAGCTAAATATCACTAGAAGGGGGGGTTGAATAGGGATTTTGGCTTTTAAAAATTATTTTAACAAGATTATGAATTTATGTCCTCTCTGAGAGGATGCGATGGAGGATGGAAATTCAAACTCTTTAATCAAGAACTAAATAAATGCAGGAATAGTAAAAAGAGATAGACACACCAATTTTATACTGGTTCACCCAATTATGGCTACGTCCAGTCCTCACACGCTTGTGAGATTTCACTAACAATCAATCAGATCAACCTCTAACCGAGGATGATTACACTTTGTGTATTTTCTAGCTTCACCAAGCTTACAATCACGTTTTGAATGTTTTCAAGTAATCTTACTTGAGAAATTACAGAACGATTTGAGTATGATTGCTCTCTCTTTTCTTTAACACTTTCTAAAAGAATATTTCAAAGATCTATTGTGTGTGTGTAGAAAGTTTGAAGAGAGGATGGATATTGCTTTTGATAAACTTAAGATTCTTGATCTTTTTCTGCAATATTGGTGTGTGTTTGATTATGGAGAGCTTGTTGCCTTTTATAGAGTTCTTGTACAGCTCTTCCATGTGTTAAAACACTTCTTGACCGTTGAGGAGGATGCATCAAAGAGTCCAATGGTCTCTGTGCTGAAATTACAAAACTGCCATCCAGCTGTCTTGAACAGTGTTAGTCCATCCTCAGCCTTGAGGTTCAAACCTCCTAGGTACTTGGTCCATTGTAGCCTTTTTCTTTTTCTTTCTTCAAGACATGAAACGGCTATTTCCTTGACTATGTATGCTACAGCAGGCTGAATTCGTGGAGTACAAGGTTTGAATACAACTTTTGAAGAATGATGTGACAAATTGTTCAACCTTTTACCTAGTACTAGTCGTCCTCTACCTAGAACAGCCTATCCTCGTACTAGTCCAAATGTGCTTTCTGACCTCTTTAGATAATATGCTTTATTGGGTCATTCTTGGTTACAATCTTGACATCTTAACCTGACTAAGAATCATGGGTACATTGCTGGATGTATTATGTGCTTTTACGAGGCCATCCTCGCGTAGGCTCAACCCATCCTCTTGCTTGCAAATATGATGGTTTTGAGTCACATGTTCATTCTTTTAGTCTTTATGACTAATAACCTGTTTTCTACTATAAATCCACTCAAGAGCACAAATTAGTCCTTAATCACAATCATAATCTCTTAAGTAATTTTGTTATCATTAAAATCAATTGAGAGAGATTTTGTCTCAACAATCTCCCCCTTTTTGATGATGACAAAATTCTTTAGATTATGATTTTTAAATATGAATGCATGATGAGATTTAATATTTATGCTCCCCCTGAAGTGAGTAATCTTTTTGTTTAAAATTTTAAGTTCTAAAAATATTACTCCCCATGAATGTATGCCAGAAATATGAATCTAACAAAATAAAGTTCATAATGATATTTCAAAGAATAATGTTATAATGGCATAGTCATTTCAAAACATTAATCATCAAACATCAAAATATCATAGTCATAGTAGCAAAACAGCAAAACATTAATCAACTAGACATCATAATCATCAAAACATAGCAACAAACTTAACAAAACATCATAATCTCTCTCCCCCTGAATTTGGCAGCAGCAAAAAAATAGGAATGAGAAGGCTACTCAGGAGAGGATGGTTCATCAGACGAGGAGGATGGTTCATCAGCAGCTGGGAGCTCAGGAGGATGTTCTCCAGGAGCAATGGTATTGATCAAATTTTTGGTGACCCATTCGAGAATAAGACCAAACTGTGTCATGGTGCGAAGAATTTTCTTTTGATCCTTCCTTATCGTTTTCAACAGCTTCATTTGCTTGCTGAGATCCTTATCCTTAGGTGGCTTTCCTATGTTGGAGGCTTTGGGTTGATCATTGACGCTGGAACTTTTATTTTGAGAGCTTCCAGCTTTGTCCTTCGAAGTGTTGTCATTTGAGGTACCCAAAAATGAATCTAGAGAACTAAATTGGCCATTAACCTCAGGGAGAGGTTGGGATGGCTCTTCAGCAACAACAACCAGAGGTATTTGTGAGATAGGGGCAGCGGCAAAATGATCAGATTCGTGCAAATCAGAAGGAAGATCAGGCATTGATTCTGGAGGACTTTGAGGTGAGAAGTGGTGATAAGTCAAGTTGAGATCAAAATAAAGTTCTTCACCGTCCTCCATAAGGGCAGGAGAAGCCCCTTGAATCGCATCCTCACGATGAGGATCTTCAGATGGAACTAAAACAAATGGCAGCATATGTGATTGTGGAGGTGAAGGAACATCAGGGGTATGATAAGGAGATGAACGATTTGGTTCAGCTTCCACAATGGGCTGCTTAGGAATTGGAGCGATAGTATCCTCAGACTGAGTTTGAATGGGAGTATCCTCAGATGGAGTTTGAATGGGAGTATCCTCAGATGGAGGTTGGCATGATGATTGTTCTGGAGAGGCAGCAGATGAGGAGCTTCGTGTTTTTCTCTTTTTGGAGGAGGGAGCAGCAGGTGGTTCAGACGAGTGAAGACGCATTTGTTTGACATTCTTCATGGAAAATGTAAGATTAAAATGCACAGAAGGTTCGTCATCCAACGAAACCTTAAAAAATTTGAAAATCTTAGTCAAGATCATACCGTAAGGTGCTGATCGACTTAGTGCAGCTGCATTTACCATAAAGTTGAAGATAATGTTTCCCAGGTGCAGAGATGATCCTGTGATCAAGTGATGGATTAGGAGAACATCCAATTCTGTCACTTTCTCAAAGCTGCCTGCTCGAGGTACGATGCAGTGAACGCAGATGTTGTGCAGTATGCGGCATAAAGGAAGTAAGTTTGAAGCAACATGTGGTTTAGATGGTGAGATGAAGATGTTTTTCAGAACAGCGGAGCGAGTGATTTGGCACTGAGAATACCAAGTTTCTGAAAAGAAATAGGCGCCTTCATTTCGAACATCCAATATATGGCATAGTGAAGCGGGATTGATTTCGATCAAGACTCCTTTGAGAACAACATTTAAATCAGAAAGTCCCTTGCAGTTGTTCGCAGCAGCATAAAAGGCCCTAACCAATCTTGGATATTGGGGCTCATTTATCTTAAGGAAGGACGTCCAACCCAGTTGGTCAAAGATGTCTTCAATGTTGAAGCCACCTTCCTTCAAGTCATCAAGATCAATAATCTTTCCGTTAACCACGGATTTGTTCAACCATTTAGATATGTAGATAGATTCTTGTTCAGTAGAAGTAAACAACGAGGTCTTGGCAGATTTTGGCGATGGAGAGGATAGTGGTCTTTTGGCTGTGGTTTTGGAATTTTTTGAAGTGGTGGTTTTTGAAGGAGTTTTTGTAGGAGTTTTGATAGGTAATGAATGAGGTGTTGGCGCATTGGATAATGTTTGTTTCGAATCATCTGATTCAATCAGATGAACAGTAGAGTCTTGAGAGATGGGGTTTTTTGATGAAAGAATTCCAGAAAGAATTCTGGAGGATCTTCTAGTGGGGGCCGAGGATGTAGAGGAGGATGGATTTTTAGTGGACTTTGGTGAAATAGAAGGAGTGGAAGTTGTTTCAGATGATTCGAAGAGACTTGTATCTGATGAAGGCTCTTGATTGATTGTGGTGTTGAGTGAATCTTCCCTATTTTGATCAGATTCCGTACTGGAATAATGATCTTCAATGTCTTCAGGTGCTTGAGGGAAGATTTTGCGTTTTGCAGCAATCTTAGTTCTAGCCATAATTGTTTTTGTTAATGGAGGAGTAGAAAAGATGATTCTGGGTTGAGAGTGAGATTAAAGCAAATGAAATGGCAGAGTTAAGTAAGGAGGATGGAAGATGGAAGGGGATGACGTTGGGAAAGAACCGTTGATTGATTTCTGCCTAGGAGGATGCAAGCACTCATGATTGATTTGATGGTGGCGTGCAGGCAAGCGTGTGTAGCACGCGTGTTGGGAAACGGCTGTTTCAGCCGTTGAAGCATTTAATGCTTGCGTGGATTAAGGGGGCGGCGCCACATGGACGGCCCAATGGGAAACGAGGTGTGTGCACGCAAGGTCTGGGCCTATTAAATGCAGTTACATCAAAAAGGATGCTGTATCATCTGGTTATTTGCCATCCTCTAAACTCTAACCTTATATACAAAGATCAGATGTGATCTTTCAGGAATTTGACAATTTAAATAATTTAAACAAAATAAAATAAGAGACATGCAGTAAGATACAAAGGATAAAACAATTAATCAATTAATTTTTGAAAAATTAATGATGGAGAGTTTTTTCAAAATATCCTTGAACCTATCCTCTTGAAGAGGTTTGGTAAAAATATCAGCTAGTTGATTTTCTGTATCAATGAAAATTAATTCAATATCTCCCTTTTGAACATGATCACGTATAAAATGATGTTTAATTTCAATGTGCTTAGATCTAGAATGCTGAATTGGATTTTTTGAAAGATTTATAGCACTTGTATTATCACAGAGGATGGGAATTTTTGCGTACCTTAAAGAATAATCCTCTAGTTGATTCTTTATCCACAACAATTGTGAGCAACATTGTGCAGCTGATACATATTCAGCCTCTGTAGTTGATAGAGCAATGGTGCATTGTTTCTTGCATGACCAACTAATTAGTGATTTACCAAGAATTTGGCAACCTCCACTTGTGCTCTTCCTTTCAACTTTATCTCCCGCATAGTCAGCATCACAGTAGGCTATGAGGTCAAGATCTGAGCTTTTCTCATACCAGATTCCAAGGTTTATAGTTCCAACAAGGTATCTGAGAATCCTCTTAACAGCTGTAAGATGAGATTCTTTGGGAGAGGATTGAAACCTTGCACAAAGACCTACAGCAAAAACTATGTTCAGTCTGCTTGCTGTTAAGTATAATAAGGATCCAATCATCCCTCTATACTCTTTCTCAGAAATTAGAGTTCCTTCATCATCTTTGTGAAGCGTGGAGGATGGGTGCATAGGAGTTCCCATACTCTTGCCTGAACTCATGTTGTACTTGTTGAGAAGGTCTTTGGTGTATTTTTCTTGTGAGATGAAAATACCATCTTTGAGTTGTTTGATTTGTAAACCAAGAAAGAATTTCAATTCACCCATCATACTCATCTCAAATTCACTTTGCATAAGATTTGAAAATTCTTCACACATTTTTTCATTAGTGGATCCAAAGATTATGTCATCCACATAAATTTGGACAATTAACAAATCTTCTTTAGATGTTTTCTTGAAGAGAGTAGTGTCAATCTGTCCTCTAATGAATCCATTTTCCTTAAGAAAAGAGCTTAACCTCTCATACCAAGCCCGAGGAGCTTGTTTTAATCCGTAAAGAGCTTTTGAGAGTTTGAATACGTGATTGGGCTTCTTTTCATCCACAAATCCAGGAGGTTGTTTGACATAAACTTCCTCATTTAAGAATCCATTCAAAAAGGAACTTTTGACATCCATTTGGTATAGTTTTATACCTTTATGGGTGGCATATGCTAGGAGGATGCATATAGCTTCAAGTCTTGCAACCGGTGCAAATGTTTCATCGTAGTCAATTCCCTCTTGTTGATTGTAACCTTGAGCAACTAGCCTTGCTTTGTTTCTTACTACTTCTCCATCCTCATTCAGTTTGTTTCTGAAGATCCATTTTGTTCCAATGATGGATTTTTCATGTGGAAGAGGTACAAGGTTCCATACCTTATTTCTTTCAAATTGTGAGAGTTCTTCCATCATGGCTTCAACCCATGATTTTTCACACATAGCTTGATCAATATTTTTTGGTTCAATTTGTGAAATCATGGCCATGGTAGCTTCATTTCCACGAAGGGACTGTCTTGTTCTTACTCCATCAGCCGTGTCTCCAATAATCAGATCTGGAGGATGATAAGTAACTATCTTCCATCCTCGTGGAGGTTGCTGAGAGGATGGATCAGACTCATCCTCTACGTTTGGACTGGGTGCGTTGGAGGATGAAGGTTCATCTTCATCAGATTTATCAATTTTTTCTAAGCACAAGTCATCAAACTCATCAAAAATAACATGCTTGGATTCCTCCACAGTTTGAGTCCTAAGATTATATATTCTATAACCTTTAGACGAAGTGGAGTATCCTAAAAATAATCATTTGTCAGATTTTGAATCAAACTTTCCCAAATTTTCTTTATTATTTAGGATGTAACAATAACACCCAAATATATGAAAATATGAGATGTTTGGTTTTCTTCCTTTCCATAGTTCATATGGAGTTTTGTTTAAAATCTTTCTAATGGATACACGATTTAAAACATAGCATGCTGTATTTATAGCTTCGGCCCAAAAATATTTTTCAATATTGGCTTTATTTAAAATGGTTCTAGCCATTTCTTGCAATGTTCTATTTTTCCTCTCAACAACTCCATTTTGTTGAGGAGTTCTTGGGCAAGAAAAATTGTGAGAAATACCATTTTCATCAAAAAGATTTTTGAAGGATTCATTTTCAAATTCACCTCAATGGTCACTTCTTACGGAGATAATTTTTGATCCCTTTTCATTTTGGATCTTTTTACAAAAGTAATGAAAAGCCTCAAAGGCATCATTTTTATGTTTTAAAAACAAGACCCAAGTAAAACGAGAAAAGTCATCAACAATTACAAATCCGTACCTTTTTCCACTAAGGCTAGGAGTTTTAATAGGACCAAAAAGATCTATATGAAGTAGCTCAAGAGGATGGTTTGTGGAAACAACATTTTTAGAATGAAAACTACTTTTAACTTGTTTTCCTTTGGCACAAGCTTCACAAATTTTGTCTTTTTCAAAATCAATTTTTGGAAGGCCTTTAACTAATTCTAATTTAGACAATTTTGAAATAGTGTTTAATTTTGTATGTCCAGCCCGTTTGTGCCATACCCATTTATCCTTTTCAATGGATACAAAACAAGATTCAGTAGGCAAATCATCAAGATATAGTTCATATAAATTCTTTTTTCTAAAACCGGAAAAGAAAACTCTACCCGAGGATGAATGTTTAACCTCACATAGATTGGGTTTAAAAATAACTTCAAAGCCACTATCACAAAGTTGACTAATACTAAGCAAGTTATGTTTTAAACCATCCACATATTGAACATTTTCAATTTTGGCAGAATTTTTATTACCAATAATACCGGTACCTTTTATTTGAGCTTTCTCATTGTTTCCAAATGTAACCGATCCTCCATCCTTTATTTCCAAGGAAATAAAGCAATGCCTATCCCCGGTCATATGCCTTGAGCAGCCACTATCCAAGAACCATGGCTTTCTTTTGTTGATCAGAGGATGTACCTGAGGATGAGTTTAATAGTGACTTAGGTACCCATATAGAGGTGGGTCCTTGGTGGTTAGTCCGCCCTCTTGTGAGGAATTTTCTTTTATGATAGCAAACAGATTCGTGATGTCCATGTTTACCACAGAATGAACATCCTTTCTTTATGTTATCTGCCTTTTTCTTGGTATAACATCTTTTGAAAGTATGTCCAAGTTTTTTGCAAAAAGTGCATCTTGGCTTATCCTCTTGTTTCTTTGGAACGAAAAAATTTTCATAGAGTTTTTGTTTTTTAGAACTTTTAAAACCAATGCCAGCTTTGTCAAAGATTCCAGATTGTGATCCCATTATCTTTTGAAAAGTATCAGTAGATTTAACAAAGTTGGTAAGATCATTTTTAAGTTCTTCAACCTCTATTTTCAAAATTTCCTTTTCTGCATCCTCTTCTGGAGGATGACTTTTGACATTTCTTTTGTCAACACTAGATATTTGTTCAGACAACTTTTCATGAGATAACTTCAGGTCTAAAATGGTTTGTTCATATTTTTTATTTTTAGCTTGAAGTTCCTCGTTTTGCCTCTTTAGTTCATAAAGTTGATTTTTAAGAAAGCCACATTTTTGAGATAAAGTATTTGATTCATTCAAAAGATTGTCAAATTCTATTTCTAATTGTTCACAATTAGGACAAAGTTCAGATATGATTACTTTTTCATTTTCTGAGTTTGTCATAAGACAGAGGTTGGCCTCTTCTTCCTTTTCTTGCTCCGAGGATGAGTCATCACTATCATCCCACGTGATCATCATAGATTTGTTTTTGTAGGGAAATCTTTTTGAGTTCTTTTTGTTCAGAGGACACTCAGTTTTGTAGTGGCCCAGCTTGTTGCATCCAAAGCAAGTAATCTGACTTTTGTCAGTTTTTTTCTTTTTGAGGAGATCTTTTTTCCTGTCCTCCACGATTTATCATCCTCTGGATTCTTCTGGAAATTAGAGCAAGTTCATCTTCTTCCTCAGATAGAGGATAGTCTGCATTTTCTTTCTTTGTGGTTTCTTCAACTCTTTTGGACGATGAGCTTTCTGTTTGACTTGATTTTAAAGCTTTCATTTTTCCCTTTTTGTTGGGTTTGTCAGCTAGTAACAGAGGTTCGTGAGCCCTTAGTGTTCCAACCAGATCCTCTAGTTTCATGTTGGCCAAATCTCTTGCTTCTGTGATGGCAGTCACCATTGGCCTCCATTCTTTTGGTAAACTCCTTAAGATTTTTCTTATCCTCTCTTGAACCGAATAAACCTTTCCAAGAGATCTCAAGTTGTTAAGTATGATTGTTAACCTTGAGAACATTTCATCAATCGTTTCATCCTCCTTCATTTCAAATAACTCGAACTCTCTTACTCCCATGTCAATCCTTGCTTCCTTAACGTGGCTTGATCCTTCATGATGAATCCTTAGAGTATCCCATAGTTCCTTGGCGTTTTTGCATTCTTCCACTCTATCATATTCTTCCCTGCTCAAAGCACACGTTAGAAATAAATGAGCTTTAGAGTTTAGGAGTACCTTAGCATTTTCATCAGTCGTCCATTGTGCTTGAGGTTTCTCGTCGGAGGTTGCATCTGTGTTGTTGATTCTGATGACATGATCCCCGTTTTCAATAACAGACCACATGTTGTTATCTTGTGATATGAGAAACAATCTCATCTTACTTTTCCAGTGGTAGTAATCTGTACCATCAAAGTAGGGAGGTCTAGTGGAGGATCCTCCTTCAGGAACATACTTAGCTTTTGACATTTTTTCTTTGATCTTTTTCTCTTACACGGTTAAATGTAATATTTCTAGAGAACCTAGCTCTGATGCCAATTGATGGAGCTAAATATCACTACAAGGGGGGGTTGAATAGGGATTTTGGCTTTTAAAAATTATTTTAACAAGATTATGAATTTCTGTCCTCTCTGAGAGGATGCGATGGAGGATGGAAATTCAAACTCTTTAATCAAGAACTAAATAAATGCAGGAATAGTAAAAAGAGATAGACACACCAATTTTATACTGGTTCACCCAATTATGGCTACGTCCAGTCCTCACACTCTTGTGAGATTTCACTAACAATCAATCAGATCAACCTCTAACCGAGGATGATTACACTTTGTGTATTTTCTAGCTTCACCAAGCTTACAATCACGTTTTGAATGTTTTCAAGTAATCTTACTTGAGAAATTACAGAATGATTTGAGTATGATTGCTCTCTCTTTTCTTTAACACTTTCTAAAAGAATATTTCAAAGATCTATTGTGTGTGTGTAGAAAGTTTGAAGAGAGGATGGATATTGCTTTTGATAAACTTAAGATTCTTGATCTTTTTCTACAATATTGGTGTGTGTTTGATTATGGAGAGCTTGTTGCCTTTTATAGAGTTCTTGTACAGCTCTTCCATGTGTTAAAACACTTCTTGACCGTTGAGGAGGATGCATCAAAGAGTCCAATGGTCTCTGTGCTGAAATTACAAAACTGCCATCCAGCTGTCTTGAACAGTGTTAGTCCATCCTCAGCCTTGAGGTTCAAACCTCCTAGGTACTTGGTCCATTGTAGCCTTTTTCTTTTTCTTTCTTCAAGACATGAAACGACTATTTCCTTGACTATGTATGCTACAACAGGCTGAATTCGTGGAGTACAAGGTTTGAATACAACTTTTGAAGAATGATGTGACAAATTGTTCAACCTTTTACCTAGTACTAGCCGTCCTCTACCTAGAACAGCCTATCCTCGTACTAGTCCAAATGTGCTTTCTGACCTCTTTAGATAATATGCTTTATTGGGTCATTCTTGGTTACAATCTTGACATCTTAACCTGACTAAGAATCATGGGTACATTGCTGGATGTATTATGTTGCTTTTACGAGGTCATCCTCGCGTAGGCTCAACCCATACTCTTGCTTGCAAATATGATGGTTTTGAGTCACATGTTCATCCTTTTAGTCTTTATGATTAATAACCTGTTTTCTACTATAAATCCACTCAAGAGCACAAATTAGTCCTTAATCACAATCATAATCTCTTAAGTAATTTTGTTATCATTAAAATCAATTGAGAGAGATTTTGTCTCAACAGATTGATCAATATCTAATGCATGATATTAGCTAAGCTGGATTTTTCTCAAAATCACTTAAATGTATATTTGATCTCCAATGAAAAACAGCAGCAATCCAACATGAACCTTCTCTCTTATGTTCGTTTTCTTCTATTAATTCTAAGTGACGTTTAACCCGTGCCCACGTAAATAAATTATGATGTTGACAATTTTATTGTTATGTTAAAAACAATGCAATAATTTCAATTATTTAAAAAATTTGAAAAAAAAGTAATAAAAAAATAAGAGGTAATATTAAATAAAAATTAAATGACTTGTTTGCCAATGAAAATTTATGTTAAGTGGCATGATATCTATTTTTAAGGAAGAGATACAATTCCAAAATAATGATAGAATAAATATAAATAATTTACTAATATCTGTGTCTTCATTAAAAAAAATTGTAGGTATTCAATCACATGATTGTCTAATTTATAAGTATAAATTATTATATAACTCCTTTTATTATTTTAAACATAAGATAAGATACAATTGAAACTTTTTAAATAGTTGTAGGCTTCTCAAATGTGAGAGCTGGTGAACATCAACACATTAACTACAAATTAAAAATAATAATGAAAGCTACTGTAAACAGAGAACAATAGTATCAAAACGAAGTTGATGCAGCTTATGCGTTGGTCTCCATGGCTTACACAAGAGGTGCCATTACAGTACTCAAATAGTTGCAAATTAATATTTTTGCTTCTTTGAAATGACCGGTCTGTCAAAAAAAACTATGTAAAATAAAATAAAAGTCACATAAATATAGAGTTAGAGAAGAAAAAAAGAAAATAATATCTTAATATTGAAAATGAATAAATGTAAAAAACAGTCGAAAAAACAAATACTCAAGTCCAAAACAAATTCAACTCAAGTACTATCATTAGGTTAAGACTAATCAAGAGCCACACAACATTACTTTTAAAAGACACATCAAACTGAGAACATCAAGAGCCATACAACCTTACTTTTAAAATTATGGATGGAAAGCAAAAAATAATACCTTTTAAGTTAATTAATTTTGAAATCCTACAATAACTATGTGCCTCTTTATTAAAAATTGTACCATATCCTGCCATTTCTAACAATATATGAAATTGAAAAGTGCATAATGGTAACTATGGAATGGTCCTTCAATTTAACGGATGAACTAATTGTCAAACATTATAGAATTTAATACACTTGCATAAATTACTAAAAACCATCAAGAACTAAAGCATCCAATGAAACTTAATTGGTTAGAGATACAAATGAATGCTTACCTTTTGATAAATGACTTCCATTCCATGAGGCACATTGGTATACATATAAGAATCTAAAGTCAAAAAAGGAAGCATCGTATAAGGCCTACAAAGAAAGCATAGCTATCCAATTTCTTACATATCCCTTTAGGAGGTTGAAAACAACTCAAAACGTATGTTGGGATTGCCTAAGCCACTGCCTTAAGTAGAGTGCACCTTCTTGCAAGCAATAAGTTTTTTCCTTCCATCCATTGAGGTTAATCTCTTATTTTGATCACCCAATAAAAGTAGGTAAATCTAGATACGTACTTAATAATTTATGTCGTGATGTTGATAGACATCCATGGTTAAAACTCAACTTTAGCCATATCATATCAGATTTACCAAAGATTTTTTGACATGAAGTCTCCTAATAGGTAGAAAATATAGCCCGGAGTTCCTTTGCCTCTTTTAGATTTGTCATAGAAAAAACAATATTGTCATCAACCAAGGTTTGACGCGACTACCTGAAGTATACAAGTTTGTTAATGAATTCAAAGTCCACAATCAACCATTCACACTCGTCTCCAACGAGGGATATTAGCTCTCATATAAAGGTGATAGTGTGTCACAATCCTAATATGTACGGATCTAAAAAGAGTCGTTTAAATACTACCCACATAAAAATTGAAATGAACATTAAAGATATAGTGATTAGAAAATACGGATTATATCAAGTATCAAGTCATAACAAAAAATATTGTCGGAATATTGTCGGTGGCTCTACTCAATATTTATAATATTACTAAAAATATTTGTCATTCAATTGATGATTAGTAATTAATATTTTTCATTTTGATTAATTATTTTAGATTTTATTTTTTAAATAAAACAAAGGTGTAAAGTAGCATTCTCCAAATGTAACCCCTCCATAATTATTTTTTATTAAAATTATAGTTCAAAAGTCACATTTTTTTACTCAAATCAAGTTAACTCATTTTATTATCAATAGATTCAAAATACAATCTAGTGACGGATGAAAACTAGTGCGAGTAGCATAAGAGATAAATGCTCTTGCTAACAAATGAGCATTATCATTAACTTCTCACCTAGTAAAAACAACTTTAAAGTTGTTGTGTCTAGCTAAGGATCCTTCGAGTTTTAACAATATAACCATATTCTAATGTGTTAAATTTTACATTAAATATGTCATCAAATTCAAATATGATATTTCTAAAAAAAGAAGCTAGAATCCAACGGAGAGGATGCAACAAATCCAAAGCTTCACATTCTTTTGCTTGGAGTTGCATCTGCCTCCAATGCATCCTTGCTATAGCCGTGTTTTGTTTTAAGAGCCTACTCAATTTTTTTAAACAAAGTTATTTCTTTTCATTTTCTTTATAATATCCTTTTTAAGAAATTCTAAAATAGCTCATTTTTTAAATTATACAACAAAATACCTATTTTGCCATGCTATAGTGACATGAATTGGCGTTTTCATTTGGACTGCGGAACGCGTTTTCATCGCTTCCCCACGGATTTTTGCGCCAACATGCTCTTTTGTATATATATATAATTTATTTTATCCGATCTAACTCTAATTCTAAGGAGAAAAGTACTAATAATTCATATTCTCATATATATATATATATATATAATACATATTCTTATGTAAATTATAATATTTTTATTTATATAAAAATTAAAATCAATAAAAAATAATATAAAAATAAATATAGTAATAATAAAAAACAAATATTATAAAAGATAAAGGCTAAAACATTCACCCCAAATTTTTTGAAAGACAACCGAATGCCTTTAAAAGTAATTTTTTTTTATTTTAACCTTTTAATTCTCAAAACAATAAGACTTAGTAATTAAAAATTTAGTTAAAGTCTAACAAAAAATTGTTTTAATGAAAATTCAAAATTATTCTCATGAATAATTTATTTTTAATTAAAACTCATT
>JBBPBP010000001.1:46056151-46076019 GCA_037974735.1 Cicer chorassanicum
CTTTTGAAACATATTATTTATTTTATAAGACTTATTTATCTTTTACTGTAATTACTTATAAAATAATACCTATGAATGGATATAATGGGATGACAATATAAATATATTTACATTGACAATGTATAAAACAATTAAATTCTTTTTAAATAAATTCTTAATTACATAAGTTAATATTTTAACTAAATTATTAAATTGTCAAAAAAATAAAAGGAGAAAGCAGTTGTTTCAATTTTTAATTAAAATAATTAATAAATAAAAAGGTATGTTAAAATAAGAAAGCAGATTATTGCAATATTTATATATTGAAAAAAAACAATAGAACTAGCTAACTTGGAAATAAACGAAAACGAAGCACACAGAACCATAGTCTCATCTTAATAACAAAACCAAATCAAACACAACAAGAAACAAACATTTTTATTGTCTATGCAATTCACCAATCTCAACGACTTGGTAAACTCAAAGGTTGGTCCAACCTCTTTCATTTCCTCAAGTTTATTCTTAGTTTCTCTCTCAACTCTCTTTACTCTTCATTTTCTGTGTACTACTTCTATCCTTCTACTTTATTGAGCTTCTTTTGCTCTTTTTGATTCCTGATTTATGCTCTTTTGATGCATTTATTTAAAAGGGTACTTTTAAAATTCAATAAAGTTTTATTTTTTCTTCATTTTACTAACTGGGGCTGTTCGTTACTTTTTGCTGATTTTTAAAACTTTTGCGTTTTCCCTGTACTTTTCTCTTTGTCAATATCAATCATTAGCTATTAATCTTTTACAATAATATATACCACCCTTTAGTTGATGTTATTGAATCTTTGGATTTGTTTGTTTATAGCAATCTTTTGATGCAACATGTAGGGTTTGACTTAGATGTATGCTATTAAGGATTTGAAGTTTGTATTCAGATCTTGTGTTTTGTGTTAGCAGATGATATAGGCATAGATCTGAGTGATGAAAAGTTGAGGAATTGGTCGCACAAAATGGGGAACACATGTGTTGGTCCTAGCATTTCAAAGAATGGTATTATTCAATCATTTTCTGCGGCGATTTGGCGGTCGCAATCACCGGAACCTGAAGGATCAGTGTCTACTAGAGGATCTGTAAATGATGTAACAACCAATGAGCCTGAATCTCCTTTGCCTGTTCAAAACAAACCTCCTGAACAGATAACTATGCCCAAACCAGAAACAAAACAGGAGACGAAATCCGAAACGGAATCAGAACCAGAACCAGAGAAGAAGAAACAAAGGAAACCTTCTGTGAAGAGAGTTTCTAGTGCAGGTCTTCGTGTTGATTCAGTGTTGCAGAGAGAAACTGATAATTTCAAGGAATTCTTTAGTTTGGGGAAGAAACTTGGACAAGGTCAGTTCGGGACAACATTCTTGTGTGTGGAGAAAGAAACTGGACATGAGTACGCTTGTAAATCTATGGCAAAGAGGAAGCTCGTAACCGATGAGGATGTTGAGGATGTGAGAAGAGAAATTCAGATAATGCACCATTTAGCTGGACATCCCAATGTTATATCGATCAAAGGTGCTTATGAGGATGCCATGGCTGTCCATGTTGTGATGGAGTTATGTGCAGGCGGTGAGCTTTTCGATAGGATTATTCAGCGCGGGCATTATACCGAAAGAAAGGCAGCTGAACTTATTAGGACTATAGTTGGGGTTGTTGAAGCTTGTCATTCTCTAGGTGTGATGCATCGAGACCTTAAGCCTGAGAATTTTCTATTTGTCAATCAGCAAGAGGATTCACTACTCAAAACTATTGACTTTGGATTATCTGTGTTCTTTAAGCCAGGTACTTAATGATGGTCATATTATATTTTTATGAAGTGTTGTTAAATAGCAGCTAGAGCACTACAACATAGTAGAATGTGAAAAAAATGCTATTGTTCTGCAATACCATATTCAGTATAAAATGTTGTCAAATTGCGACTATACGATTTGAAAAAGTAAATACCGGAGAAAAACTGATCGATATTTTTCTTCCAGATGATACATTTATTGATGTAGTTGGCAGTCCATATTATGTTGCCCCAGAAGTTTTGAAAAAGCGTTATGGTCCCGAAGCCGATGTTTGGAGTGCTGGAGTTATCCTTTACATTCTTTTGAGTGGAGTACCTCCATTTTGGGCTGGTGAGATACTTTTTTAATTTATTTGAACAGTATCTTTTTGATCTCTGCTCATGTAAATTTATATCTATATTTTTTTTCTTCTGATTATTGATATCCCTTCCATCTTATACTTATAATGGTTTTGTAGAAAGTGAACAAGGGATATTTGAACAGGTTTTGCGTGGAGATCTTGACTTTGTTTCAGATCCCTGGCCTGGAATTTCTGAAAGTGCAAAAGATTTAGTAAGGAAAATGCTTCTCCGTGACCCTAAAAGGCGGATAACTGCACATCAAGTATTATGTAATATGACTTTTTTAATTGATTTTCTTTCGGTCTTTTTTTTTAATGACAAATGTTAGTATAGTTAGTATTTTGTTGGTGTTGAGAATTGAACCCCCAATCTCCTTATCACTCCACTTCTTAATTCCTCAGTCCAACCACCAAGTTAACCTTATAACTCCCGATTTTCTGTCATGTTGGTATTCCTTTCGTATTTGCAAGGACGTGGGAGTTAGTTGAACAATAATGATGTTGATTTTTGTGTGGTTTGGCACAATTTTCACTTGACAGTTGTGTTAGTCACTAAAGAAGAAAAGATCTTTCATTCCATACATCAATTTTCAAAGAAAAATTCATCGTTACCTAACATACTTCGCAGCTGGATCTTTAACTTACCAATAAACACGATTTGATCATGTATCAAAAGTTTGAAGTAGTAATAAAGACTACATTTTGTTGTCAGTGTGGTCGGTGCATTCTAAAGGTTTATAGTTCTGTTTGTATTATAAAAAATGAAACACAACATATTTGATTATAGGTATCTATATCAAGTGCTCATTTAATCATACTTTCATACATTAAAATATTCACTTCAATAAATGTCTCTGCAATATTTTATGTCTGTGGATGGATTGTAATGTGGCCTATTTGGAATCACAAGATTCACGCAACTTCTCCTAAGATACGGGAAATATAATAGTTCTATTGTCGTTTTGTTGTTTAACTTTTTTAGGCTTTTAAATTATTATTTCAAAATTTAAAGCAATATGGTATTCCATTAAACTTTGTTTTTTCATGCGTAATTTCCTGCAGGTCATCCTTGGGTTCAAGTTGATGGTGTAGCTCCTGACAAGCCACTTGATTCCGCTGTATTAAGTCGCTTGAAGCAATTTTCTGCTATGAACAAGCTCAAGAAAATGGCTCTTATAGTAAGTCTATGGATGTTGAAATTTCAATGCCGTTCTTTATGTGATTTGGCCATGATACTGATACATAAAATTGAGTGCAACGATAATTACGCTAAAATTGGAAATCTTTCATTATGAATTTCTGGCTGCAAGGTGAAATTCGATGTTATAATTTGAACCTATTCATTTCACCATCAATTGCGTTTTTCAGGTTATTGCAGAGAGCTTATCCGAAGAAGAATTGGCTGGCTTAAAAGAAATGTTCAAGATGATAGATACAGATAACAGTGGTCAAATCACTTTTGAAGAACTTAAAGTCGGTTTGAAAAAAGTTGGTGCTAATCTTAAGGAGTCTGAAATTTATGATTTAATGCAAGCGGTGAGTATCTTTTTAAGTACATCTTATGAAATAGAAAGAAAACAAGTGATTAGTTTTATGATGATTTACAAAATGAATAGAAAGTGAAGATCTTTTACATTAATTGTTAAGTTTTCTATAGATGATTGTTTAAATGCAAAAACCGGGTCTTACTGTGTTTAGAGTTCATTTTGATTGTTTCTGACACGAACGCCCTTGCCCTTAATAGTTAGATCTGCATCTTGAAAACTAACTTAACCAATGATACTTTCTTGGTCACAACATAATGATTTGATCTCGACATTTATCCCAAGTGGTATATGTGGCATTTGACAGTGTTCTTGGATGTTCCGATGAGATACCATAAAACACCTATAAAACTTGATGAAATGGGGCTGTGATGTTTCTTAGAACTTTTACTTTATCTTAGATTCACAGTAATAAATTGATCTGTTCTGTTTAATAGGATAACTCAAATCTCTAACATATTGCTATACCTTGGAATTGTAGGCTGATGTAGATAATAGTGGGACCATTGATTATGGTGAGTTCATTGCCGCAACATTGCATCTTAACAAGATCGAAAGAGAAGATCATCTATTCGCAGCCTTTTCTTACTTTGATAAAGATGGAAGTGGCTATATTACTCAAGAAGAACTTGAACAAGCTTGCGAAGAGTTTGGCATTAAAGATGTTCGCTTGGAAGAGATAATCAAGGAAATTGATGAGGATAATGTAAGTGGTCTTCAATTCCATATTTGATTGTGTTCAAATAAACTTGTTTTTCTTATCCTTTCTACCTACCTCCTCTTTAAACCTTCAACTGAAGACATTTTTTCTATTGAAAGGAACAACTGCCTCTGAGTGACAGGCACATTAATAACTTTTGTTGGCTTGATCATGGAATTGAATTAACGTTTCTTTGTAGAAACTTTTTCTCCATACACCAAAGTCGGGACTGCATTGTTAGACAAATAACAGTGGTTCTTATTTTCATTCAAATTATTGATTTGAGTTAAAATAAAATATTGTGGGACTTGGGAGACATCAATTCATCATTAAATCTACTTATTTTGGACACAATTTTTGTTTGAACATACTCGAGTGGTTCGATAAGGTGACCTGATAGCAGGTGGTCCAATGGATATTGGATAGACTATGATACTGTCTTAACATTTGGGTTGGACTTAACACAACCCCATCACTTATAAACACCTTATCAGACTTTATTTTATCTAATATGAGGCTCTTAACAATGTGAGATCTTCAACAATAAGTGATACAGAAGTTTCTATTGTTTGTGTGTACTTTGAACAAGAACAAGTAAATGAATGTAGTTATATTATATTCAATGTTTCTGCTGAAAATTTAAACACCTTTTAGCGAAAATATGATGCCTCTTTACATTTATGATTAATATCAATCGTTTTTATTGTATGCAGGACGGGCGCATAGATTATAACGAGTTCGTAGCTATGATGCAGAAAGGAAATGTTCCTATGATTGGTAAGAAAGGCCTGGAAAATAACTTCAGCATTCGTTTCAAGGAGGCATTAAAATTGTAGTATTCATTGCGTTTAGTTTAATTGAATTTTTGTTTGAGGGGGCAATTTAGTCTTTTGGCTATTTTGTAATTCCTCTTTCCTTATATATCCGGTGGGGGGCAATTTAGTCTTTTAGCTATTTTGTTTGCGTTTAGTTTAATTGGATTTTGTAATTATGAGAATGTATTAAAGATGAAAAAGAGGTGTTGTTGTGATAGTGAAGTGATCCTTATTTGAGAAAAGGAACAAATTCCACAAAGCGAATTTCATAAAACACTACGAATTAAGAGTGTTGTACTTGTATGATGAAAGTCATTGTGGAGTTAACATTCGCACGAGTTTCTATTTGTCAGAAGCAAAATGCTAATTTTGATGATACACTTTTGCAAGAAAGAGAACAATGATATCTGTTAGGACATAACACTTACTAAACTCATAACTATCTACTCTCCCTAAATGCACGCAACTACAAAAAGCATTGGTACAAAACTGAATTTGGAAACAATCACGCATTTGGACATTGGTAATCGATAGAAATATCGATTTTAATTTTTAGTTTATATTTTAAAATCTAATTTAAAATCTACACTGTAATCTTTAATTTAACGTCACTATATATTTGGATGTGTGATTGAGGAATTCCTCTTCCTAAGGGGAACCCGAAACCCACAAAATTATACTTCAATGCAAAACAAAAATACTTAGACTGAGGATAACTTGTTTGAGCTAAACAAGTTGTTACTAAAAAATGTAAATAAATATTTCGTTTTAAATGTTGAAAAACCCAAATTAAAAATTTCAGCTAAATCTTCAATGGTCTCCTAGAGCTATGCGTGGTCGGAAACAACCTTGTCTGAAAATTGCCCCTAGGTAGCCGCCCAACATTACTCTTTTGTTCGTTTTGGTATTTTGAAAAATAAATTTAGATATTAATTCTGATGATGAAGAAAGGGAGAATGCTACAAATAAATGACTCGATGGAGACTCTATATCATATTAGATTTTTGGATTAAATAAGGAATGAGAAAATAGATCGTGCACTGTCGATGTAAATAAATTTTATATTGATAGTAGATATGATTATTTATTTTATTGTCTCTCTAAAATTTTATAAGTGTGATTAAGAAATATTCATTCGATCGATGGTGTATGGTTGACTGTTAGTCTAAAATATTTACAACATAGTAATTATACCCATAAATTTTTAGTCCTTATAAAATTTTGATATTTTGTTTTTTAGACCTCGAAAAAAACTCACATTTTTTAGTCCTATAAAATTATTAAGCAACTATTTTTAGTCTCTGTTGGAATATCAATATATATATTTTTGAATGATTTTTTTTGTATATATGTTTACAACACTATAAAAGTTTATTCTACAAAAATGAGCTCAAAATTCGATTTCTCGGTCCATATATCAAGGACTTTTATCTCGAATGTACTATATTTAAAAAAGTTAAAAAAAGTTAAAATTTGTGTGAATGAACTATTTATAAAGTTCAAAACATACTGCAAAATATCATTTAAGAATTTAAAAGTGGAAGGATATTTCGTTTCACCAAAGACTAAAATAGATCGTAGAATAATTTTGTATGGATTAAAAAATATGATTTTTTTTATAGGGACTAAAAATGAAATTTTAAAATTTTAGATGGACTAAAGTCTTATTTAACTCTAGATTTTTATATTTTAATCTAATTCATATTTGCAAAATTGACTTATAAAGTTTGAGTAAAATCATGTAATCCAAGACTTGAAAGTTTAATCTCTTTTCTACTTATTGCATCCTTGTCCTAGGATTTTTTTTTTGTCAATCATTTAAAATAAAATTAATCACGTCAAGGATACCTTCACAATAGAAGCTTGGTCTCTTGTTTTGTGAGTCTAATTGACTGCAAGAGTATTAAGATGACTTTTAATGTGACATCAGAAGTTAAGAGAACATACAATGGAGTGTTGATCTTTAAGGGTGAACGTGATTCTTATTAGAAAAGAACAGATGAAAATTTACATAATTTCGTATGATTGGATGTTTGGACTGTCATTAGAAACGGTCATTCCAACAATAGTTTATCGAGGTGTAATTGATAAATCAAAGAGTGATTTGAAATATTTATATAAAAAGAGAATTTAATATTATAAGACTTGTGTTTTAGAGAAAATTTTGGTTTCATTGCAATTTTAATCTTTTTATTTTATTAATTTATAAAATTGGTTCTTATATTTTAAAAGTCGACAATTTTAATCTCTCATTCTGATTTTTTAACTAAAAAATGACGATGTGACATGTTTTAAATAACGTGACATATGATATTATGATGTATAATAATTAACACTTGTAAAATCCTAGTAAAACCCTTTAGAAACTTAAATTTCAACTTCAA
Organism: Cicer chorassanicum; assembly: GCA_037974735.1. NCBI lineage: Eukaryota > Viridiplantae > Streptophyta > Magnoliopsida > Fabales > Fabaceae > Cicer > Cicer chorassanicum. The sequence continues at coordinate 46,063,742 of JBBPBP010000001.1, forward strand.
ATTTGTTTTATTGTTGTAATTTAATTAATGACATGAATAATTAATGCATTTAGATGATCTGAACCAAAACAACTATGTGTCTAATTAGAAGTTTATCTAATAAGAAAAGTACAACCAACTCTGGTAAGACATGTGAAAGAGCAATTGCTAAATTACCATGGTTTGTCTTCGTTAGGTACCTTGTACTTTACTTCATTATTTTATATGCACTTGCTAATATGTTTTGCGCTCTAGTGTTTTCCTATCTATTCTATCATCAGTCTGTGTGGTCTTTTCAGTCTATGTCTGTGGTGTTCTGTCCTCGTTCTTATCGTCTTTTCTTTTCCTCTCACTAACATCTATGTTTAATCCTTCTCCTCGACCTGTTTAAACCTCTCTCCCCTCCAACTTTTTTCAAAACCATCCATTTCAACATAAGATTTTCTATCCCAAAATTGTTTTTCTAAACTTTCCTACCCAGAAACCTTCTAGAAAAACCAGATATATATCTTTTTCTTTAATAAGTCTTCATCTTTCTAAATGATCATCTTTTTACATTGTACTCTCAAAAAGACTTCATAATTTTCTTAAAACATGAAGTGTTCAACTTGAATGGTGACATGTTCAGAAATCTTGAATTCAATACATCTTTGAACTACAGTAAACAAGATGGATTATGCAAGAAGGTTCACAAAATGTATTCAAAGGTTCACTTGTGGAACCCTTGGGTATCAATGTCTCATTCTCTCACCAAGTACCTTGAATACAAGGAAAAAGTAAGAAAATGGGAATTGAAAGGCTTGTGCCCTATTTTTCTTGAGTCCTATGGATTGGATGAAAATCTAAAAGTAATAACGAAGAAAGGTTAGAGCACATACAATTTTATCAAAGATATATCTTTGGAAAATTATATCTCCAACTCTATATTTAGAGAAAGTCCCACCAAACAAGTCAAAATAATTAGAGAAAAGGGAAGATCACATCATCTCCTTTTCTTTGATTACGTTTGACAAGTTAGAAGGTAGGTTCCTGAATATGAAAGACTTCGTCATCATTGAATAAGATGAAAGTTCAAAAAAGGAAGACGTTTTTGAAGATGTTAAATAAAGTAACTTAGTTTATTTATGTATTAAGAATTGGTCATTCAAACCTGATATGTAATATAAATGGATTTGGTCTAGACAAACTTAGAAAGACCTTAGTACTCTAATTTCTTTAGCCCTTTTGTAACAAGTATTGGAATTGTAATATTATGTGTATGTGTTACAAGTGTAATGTGAGTTATGAATTGAATAAATTCTTTCGTTTTGTTTATTTACTCTGTCTCTCTTCTTGTCCTCAGTTTTTCTCTTCCTTCTATCTTCAAAACTACTATTTCCCTTCTTTCAACCACAACTCTTCACCTCCCTTTGGTTTTTGCCTCATACCTTTAAAACGGACCCACGTGTCCTACAATATCTATCACACTCTTTGTTTTCCCATACTCTCATCATTACGGCCCTCTTTCCAAAAATGTTATGTTTTTCTTCTCAAGAAATCTGACTATTTATACCTCAAAAGCTTTCGTTCCTCTTTACCTGTGTCTTCTCAAAGCTTCTATCTTTCCTTATATTTCCTGCAATATTCATCATTCTCTCTATGTTCCTCAATCTCTGTTCTATGGATTATTATTCGTCTTCTGGCAAATAAAGGAAGTCGCCTTCCTCTCCCGAGAAGAATGAAATCCCACCATCTAAAGTGGCCTCGATGGTGAGTGACATTCTTCTTGAACAACTAGAAGCCTGAATCGACCACAAATTGGACCTTCTCATCTCTCAAATGAAGGAAGCAGCCGAACTCTTCAGGCGTGTCCTTATATGTCTCTAGAACGTGCCTAGTAGTAGCTTTGCCCTATGTTTTGTTGTTTTGATGTCTGCATTGTAATAATCTTTTCTTTATTGAAATTACTCCTTTTCTACTTTTACTCTTGTCTCTATTTCCTTTTAATCTTTCGTTTAAATTTACTTATGCTACTCTTATGTAGGTTGCGTGATTTTTTTTAGTTCTTCTTGTGTTTCTTATGTATGTTTGGCTAACTATAAACTCTATGAACTTACCCTTTTCGATAATGACAAAGAGGGAGCAAAGTAGAAGATATAGTTATACAATTAAGTGTATACCATGCATATGTATTCTTTCATGATATATTTGTGCACCCTTTACCCTAATGCATGGGAAAAATAAAATGACTTAATAATATTTGAAACGCTTAAAGAATCACAGCTATCAAATTTAGGGGGGAGCCCCAGAATATTGATGTGAAAATTTCTTTCAGAATATCAAACTATCTTTTAAGTCAATTTTATTTTTGAGTACAACATTAAGGGGGAACTCTATCTTAGAACCTTATTTTGTGAAGGAAAATTGTTCACTAATTGTATAATTATTTATCATCATCAAAAAGGGGGAGATTGTTAGTGCAAAAGTTTTAAGTTACAATCCTTTGGTTCATGTTTTGATGATAACAAAAAACAAACAAATAAAGAATAATTATCCCTTAACTATATACGCTAAGTGTGCATATTAAACGCAAAGAGTTATGATAATAACTATCCATTCAAAAGTAGCCCATATTACAAATGTCTTAGAGATCTACTAATGCAACAAGATATAATACAGTAAAAGAAATACTGTAAAAACAAGCGTAGTAGAGCTTGCATCGCAATATAAGGTCTATCCTCGGATGAATGGACGAAGGCAAAAGAAACCAAGACTTCACTTCAGCTTGACAACGGAAGTCTGGTGACACGCGTCTTTGTTTTCGCATAGCTTCAGTTGACTCTGGGATGCGAGCAACATTATACCTTATTGCCTCTAGAAATGAAAAGCAATATCATAGTTTATCTGCCTCTGATGAACTCAACATTGATTCTGTTCCTCTGCCGTTGATAGACAAGCATGACAAGAAACAATCTGATGGGTTCTCTAACAAGTGTGACAAGCAAGTTACTGCCTCTGATAATCACATCAAGCGTCTGATCGTTTAACTATAAACTTTTATGTTTCCTCTGAAAAAGTCAACATTCTAAAAAGTCAATGCTATGAAGAAGTCAAACACTCTGAAAAAGTCAACACTCCAAAGAAGACAAAGCAATTGCATATCTTGTGATACACATCTTGAATCAACTACTTGGTGGAAAGTATTAAGACATGTTATGATCATCATTTCCTCTAATTCCATGTCTTCAATACTATGATACGCGAAATCATTGACAGAGGTATATGTGGATACTTAGTAAGGATTGATCTGCCATAAATGATTATTGAAGATTTCCAATGGTAACATTCTCAACGAACACTTCTTCTATGTATTTAAGAAGAACTCAATCAGTCCTTTACGAGAGAGAAAGAGATAAAATGTATGAGAGAAAATGAAAAAGGATATCTGTTAAAAGTAGAAAATCTGAAAAAGCCAAGAACACATCAAACTTGTAGAATGAGTGATTTATCCTCTCATAGAGAGCTATTAGAGTTGATGTAAAATTAGTCAAATTTTTTTCACACACTTGTACTAATATAGGATTTCATCTATAACATTCTCTTAATGAGAGTTAGAATTCTAACAACATACTCTGTGTCAAATCAGACACAAACTAGAACTGATTAAATCAGCCTGAAAATAGCACAACCCTCTCATCCTCAAAAAGGTACCTAAAAACATACAACGACCCTCATGAACCTCAATGATAGGATGCCAGTATGTTTAAGAAAGGTTATGGGAACGTTAGCTAGAGAGGCTAGAAAAAAATACTCAAAGCCTGAAGAGGCAGAGTAAAGAATACTTGTACGACTATTTATGGAAATGGTGAATTAAGCCTTTGAATATACTAAGGCAAAATTTCTCTGCAAAGATAGGACCAAATGTAGCAACATTTGGTTGTGAACTAGTATAAAATATATGTGTCTCTTTTATTCTCTTTTAATTCTCGATCTTAGTTCTTTATGGTTCAACCTTACTCTCTCTAAAGATCTTTTAATAGTAAGTTGAATGCTTTGCTAAAGAACGATTTTATCTAAGAAAATATATGTAGTTTTGGAAACGGAAATCACAATTCAAACCCTCATTTCTTGTGTCTTCTAACACCTTCATAAACAAGCTTCTATGATTTATGGTGTTAGCAGAAACAATAAATGTGGCATATGCTTTGAAAAAATGAAAGTAAATCTTAGATTTGCTCAGCTTGATATTGTTTGTGCATACTGCCATAAGAAAGGTCACAATAGAATAACTTGTCCTATTTAGAAAACATGAAAAGACAAGATACCTTTCAGAACTAACAAATGAGGACCCAACTAAATTTGGGTACCTAAGAATAAAATAATTTATCTTGCAGATATCCTTAACAACAAAGTTGAAACACAAGTCATGGTACTTGGACAGTGGATTCTCACGACACATGATGAGAGAAAAGTCAATGTTCCAAGACCTAACCCTCAAGAACAGAGGATTTGTAGGTGATTAAAAGGGTAAGATCATTTGGCACATCATAATAGGGAATGGTTCTCTTCCCTTTATTATGAATGTTTTACTTGTAAAATAACTAATGCATTACTTACTGAGCATAACTTAATTAAGCGACATTGGTTATGATGTTGTGTTCTATCAAAAGTCTTGCAAGGCAATAAGTCAAATAGATGGATCCATAATATTTATTAGCCAAAGGAAAAAACATTTACAAAATAAACTTATCTGATTTAAACAAACAAGAAGTCAAGTGTCCTATGTTTGTGAGCAAGGAACAACTGATATCGCACAAAAGATTAGGACATGCTAATTTGAGGTTAATATCAAAATTGAAAAGACCTGAATTAATTAGAGGCTTTCCAAATCTTAAGTACAAATTATTTGTTCTTTGTGAGACATGTCAGAATGGGAAACAAAAAAAAAACTCCTCTAAAAACGTTGTTTCCACTGTTAGACCACTTGAAATTTTACATCTTGATCTATTTGGCCCTGTAAAGATTGCCTCTATGAGTGGTAAAAATTATGGACTCGTCATTGTTGATAACTATTCCAGATGGATTTATACAACACAAGGATTAGTCACATAAGGTTTTCACTGCCTTCTGCAAACAAGTGCATAATGAAAAGGGTTTTTGCATAACAACGATTCGTAGTGATCATGAGGGTGAATTTGAAAATAAGCGTTTTGAAAACTTATGTGAAGAGAATGTGGAAACCATGTTGTTTTTCTTCTTTGTGATTTTGATGCTAACAACAATATTTTATGAGAACAATTTGTTTGGACTAGTGGTTTCATTAAGTGTGTAGGAATTAGAACAGGAAATTAAAAAGAAGATGTCAGAGGAAACAATCAGAGTAAGTCACTAGAAGAAGTCACAAAAGGAAGTGACCAGAGGAAGTCACTAGAGGAAGTAAAAAAGTTAGAGAAAATAAAGTTAGATCAGTCAACGCAATCCTTAGAACTAGAAAAATGCACGTTCTGGAAAAGTGCGCGCATCTAACTCTAATAGTGTGCTTCCAGCAGTTCAGCGGGTTTCTGGTAGTTCAACATGCTTCTGGCAGCTCAACGTGCTTTTGGTAAATCTGTGTACTTCTAGTAACTTTATCATGCCTCTAATGAACAGTATTTATGCATGCCTATGTTGAACAGTATTTCTGCATGCCTCTGATGAACAATATTTATGCATGCATTTGATGAACAATATTTTGCATGACTATGAAATTTGAAGCTATTGTTCAAGCTTGCCTCTAAAGCTTAAGTTCCTCTAGCTCTAACAATTGCAACATGTTCCACAATGTTGCCTCTAATAAGCATACTTTGAAGTTACGCTAACTCTAATAATGCAACAAAAGTGAAGTTGCCCATGAAGGTGCAAACACGAGAAGGGGGTTGAATTGTGTTTGACAAAGTTGATAACGTTTTGCTAATTTGGTGAAGGTTGATTGGTTTTTATGAATTACTTAGATAAGAAGCAATCGGGTTCAGAGGCAGCAAACAATGAAAGCATAAATAATTTAACACATAGATTTATCCTGGTTCACCACTAACTTGGCTACATCTAGTCCTCTCGTTCAGAAGACTTTAACCCACTAATTCAAATACCTTGAATTACAAACCACCTGACCCTCCATGGCAGTCTTCCCAAACAGTCTAACAACCCTATAAGTCAAGTCTTCTCCTAAAAATTTGACAACCCTAGATTGAAGAAGGAACTAAACCACTATCGGGTTGGATACACAATATTGGAAATTTAAGTGTTAGCTTCTAACAAAGCTGATAATAATAATAATAATAATAATAATAATAATAATAATAATAATAATAATAATAATAATAATAATAATAATAATAATAATAATAATAATAATAATAATAATAATAATAATAATAACTCTCACACTCTAAGAAAAAACACAGAAAATATTTCTAACTTGAACATGTGTTTCTCTCTTTGAACTTTAAGATGAATTTGAAATTTTGAGCTTATGAGTTTTTCTACTCTTTTCTGATTTTCGATGATCTTCTTTTTTGGCCTTGAGTATCTATTTATAGATAAAATTAGGGCTTTAATTTAGTCCTTGTTTAATTCTAAATTGTATCTTCATTCCTAGCTTGGTCAAAATTGATCTTATTCAAAAATAGTTCTGAACAAGATGTTTTTTGATAATATGTTCTTTAGCCAATTCATTATTTCTGAATCAAATACGAGCAGTTCTTTTAGATTGACTCTATTCGTATTTAGTTCAAATTGAGTTTGTAAATTATTCAGATTGATTATGTTTATATTATGTTCAGATCGTTTGTAAATTCTTCAGATTTATTCTTTTCGTATTTTGTTCAGATTGAGTTTGTAAATTCTTCAGATTAATATTGTTCATATTTTGTTGTAGATAAATCTTGATCAAATCTTCTCCAAATCTTGACCATATCTTCTTTTCAACTTGGTCAAAGATTTTCCTCAATTATAAGTCGAATTCAAATCTTATTTTAGATTTTCTTCAATTATAAATCTAAGTCAAATCTTATTTTAGATTTTCTTCAATTATAAATTAGAATCAAATCTTATTTTAGATTTTCTTCAATTATAAATCTGAATCAAATCCTTTTTTAGATTTTCTTTAATTATAAATGTGAATCAGATGTTATTTTAGATTTTCTTCAAAAACAAAAATCTTTCTTTCATACTCTGGAAGTCAAATATATTGTTTTCATAAAATACTTTTGTTATCATCAAAACTCTAAGTATAAAACCAACTTGGTTACAACAGCCCATGTCCCTAATTCTGAGTAACGTAGTTTTGACTTTGACATAATTATTCAAGCAACACAGTATCTGAGTCCAACAATCAAGTCTATGATTCAGATGGAGAAAAGTAAACGACTCTGGTTGAAGGTAAAAAGCTCTGATAGATTGCTCATAACAGATTGGACTTAGTCGTATCCTTACTTCTGAAGGTCCAAGAACAAGCCTGAGATTATTCCCGCCCAAATTAAATCAAGCGTATGAAGACAGACTCAATTGAATCAATTTGCAAACGTAATCTGAACAAATACGCACAATATCTTTCTAGAAGAATTGCTCATATCAGATTGGGAAATAAAGAATTGGCTACCGGTGATATTACCCCTCCTACTTCTGACTTTGATGAAATTTTTTAGGCTACCCTAGCTGAACACTTTGCATCACCCGGATACAAAACCGACCCTTTCATACACATGCCTAGCACTTCAACTCAAACACCTACCCCCTCCACAATTTTCCCTCCACCTTCTACCCCCTCCACCCTAGTCCTTGACCCCATATCACCATATTCTATACATCCCTCTCCCTAAGAAGCTGAACCAGTTCTTGTTGAAGTAGTCTTTGATACATCATCAAATGACACTTCTACTTTTCCCTTCACTCCCTTCTCAACTGACTCTGCTACCTCCCCCACCCCTCTGGCAATCATTCCCTCATCACAATCTATTCCATCTAGCTTTCCAGACCTCCAGACCTTCTTTACCTCCCTTTTTGGCAAAATCTTCTCCACCGAAAATAAAAATTCTCAAGTGGAACAAGGTCCTATCATTTATCTAAAACTGGATTAGAGACAACAGGGATCATTGATTGTAGCTGGCCTCGTAGAACTCTACAACTTTTAGACAAATAGGTGAGATCATCTACCTACGGGTCTTACATCTTCAGAAAGCCAAAAGCATTCAGTCCAGAAAGCTCCTAACAACCACATCATCAGGCTCATCCATTGACGCCTCATCTCCTTCTAATGGCGTCCATCTGGAACCCCTTGTGGTTGCTCTGTTAGCACCATTGCAATTTTATGTGCTCATCCCATAGATTGAGATACCCTCTTAATGCTCCTCTTGTTGTTGCTTTAGGTTTTGCAGACTCTACTTCTGGAAGTTCCTCTACAACTCCCTCTGGAACCATGTTTGATCCCTCTTAGTTTTTCAACAAGACAAATTTTGATCGATTGGAAGCCAAGATTGAGGCATTTATGGAACAAGCTGCCAAAAATCAGTAGAAAATTCATAATACCATTTGTTTCATTATGGCTAGGCTCACGACTCACAACCTTTAATAGCCTGTTTGTCTTTTGTTTTGTTTTTTTTTTCTCTCTATCTACTTTCTTTTATTCTCTTTTTGTTTGATGACAAACGGGAATAATGACTTTTTGAGAAATTTTAAGCAATGAATTTTGTCTTATTTTGAACTTCAGTTACTAATGCACATTAAACTACTCTGTTAAATATCTTTCATCTTATGAAATTAAACATGGATATTCTAAGGGGTGTTTTGCTATAAAACTTTAAAATATTATTTTATACTTTACTTTAAAAGTTGTTCACAAAAATAGATGTTTGTCATCATCAAAAACGGGGAGATTGTTAGAACCAAGTTGGTTTGAAGAACTATGACCCTTACTTGTTTTGATGATAACAAAATTAGTTTGTGGGAATAATTTAAGGCACTAAAATTTTGATTAAGTGTGTAGGACTCAGATCAAATGAATTATATAGATTCTTATGTCGCATTCTCGAATAATTGGACGAAGACAAAGGTACAACAAGTCTTCTCATTAATTTGTTTTTCTAAATCACATGTAAGAGCTCTTACACGCGCCTCCAGTGATGCGAGTGGCGCTTTGTTGGACGACTCCGTTAATGCAAGCAATGCTCTGGTTCTGGTGACTCTGGAAATACATAATATGTTTTGTTTCAATTGCCTCTATTGAACACAACCATGCTCTGTTCGTATGTCTCTTATAACCTCTGTTCGTCTGCCTCTGTTAATAACATCATCACTTTAAGCATCTAATCGTCTGACTCTAATTTATGTTTTATGCTCTTAAATAAGTCAACGCTCTTATGAAGGTCAACACTCCAAAGGTGACAAAGCATTTATGCATTCTCTAATAAACATCTTGAATGTTCTACTTGTCAGAAGATCTTAAGTTGTGCTCTAATCATCGTATCCTCTACTTCCCAACCATTTTACTTTTTGTTTTATATAAAAGATACCAGTTTTTGGAGTGGGGGTGGGGATGAGACGGGAAAATCCGTCCCCATTGGATGTGGATGTTAAAAAATCATCCTCCAAACGCAGAGACGAGGACATGGGTGGTACTTGAGTTGCGGGTGCAGGATTGGTAATGTTTAAAACCGTCTCCGCTCAGCCCCGTTGCTATGCCTAAAACTGACTATAAAACAAGTTTTGGAATTAGAATACTTTTGTCTATTTATCAAAAAATAACACTTTTCTTTATGCTTGGGTGAGCATAAAACCAATTTTCATGTTGACCAACTCGAAATTGTTTTTCCTCCCATCAAATAAAGGTGTTCCACTATGGAAATTTTTTTTAGTACTTTTTCTTTCATTTTCTTTCCTTTTCTTTTTTTAAAACAAAACAAAGTATTCAAGAATGAATATGCCACATAGACGAGATAGATTTCACTAAATATTAATTCTAATTTAATTTGAAATGAAACATTCAATAGATAAATTTAAATATGTTGATGCATATTCAAAATTACATTTTTCAATGGTGTAATGCCCTTATACGTAACCATTTGATTACATATATTATAAAATTAATTCATATGTTCGTCTTCTTAAGAATTTTCAATTTTCATAAGAATACATAGAAATTATAATTATGATATTTTTCGTAAGATACTAAATTATTAGTGTTAATTAACCACACCATCATCTTATTCATCTTTTTCCCAACTCTCTATCTCCATCATATAATGATGATATTTGTCAACCAAATTCCTGGGAAATGGAAGAATCACTTTAACAGCATTAGGATCTCCAATTACCGGATCAAAAAAGCAACATAAATCACTTTCAATAGTTTTCACATGAAAAGGCTTCCCTTCTCCAAAATCCAAATCTTGATACCCTAATTTATTTAATTGTGATACAAAAAGGTTTGTAGATTCATTGACAATTAACGTTTTGTCCTTCATCAAATCAATCGTTGACTTAATATACTCCTCATCATCCACATAACTCTTGGCTTGTTGTACACATTTTATACAGTGATCTAAGTTATTAGAATTCACTAAATCCTTCACTGTGCTCTCAGCAGACACGAGAACAAACCCATTCCCATAAAACCCTTTTGGAAGTTTCAATTTGTTTCTAATATTAGCAGTGAAACAAACACTCACAACCCGTGTGGGAGACAAGTTCAAGGATTTTGTAAATGATCGCCATGTGTGTGCTAGTATCACTTCGAAGTTTGTGACGTACTTGAACGATGACGTTGTACATTGTTTCCTTAAGCGAAGTACCTCGTTAGCTCCAAAGGTGATTGATGTCTTGACAGTTGTCTGGGTTAGGAACCACATGAGAAAGTTTTGTTCGGGATTAGTGTGTTCTGGTTCTTTGATGTATACTGGGTGAGGGAATTTTATTTGTCGGGGTTCTCGAGTTTTCAAAATTTCTCGATTATGATACGGTTTAATGGGATTTTTGGTAAGATGGGCCCAATCATTCAAAAATTGTGATAAGCCAATGCCATCCAACAAAACATGATTTATCGATACGAATAAGATCATTCCTCCGCAACGAAGACTCGTCACCTAAGAAAAATTAAATTATAAAGAATGCTTAAATAACATACAGACAAAGTCAAACTATACAAGTATTATTTACTATACTACTTCAAGTTTTGAGTATTTGTAAGACCCTAAATTTTGCTAGGTTTTATTAAGCTACATGTGTAATTTATTTTAGACCTAATAAAATTTTAATATATGATTTTAAATGTTTGTGTTAATTTAAATAACATTTTTTAAATATATATAAATTAATCAAGAAAATTGTTAGTATCACAGTTAGAATTTTGTGTAGAATTATATTGCTCTTTTAATAAATTTTTTATGTGGTATTATTATTATATTGCTCTTTTACTAAATTTGTTATGTGGTATTATTATTTTGTTTTTTTTTTATTCATTTAAATGCTTATATATGGTATGATTTAACTTTTGTTTAGAAAAGAAATATTCAACCAGTTATAAGTTAGTAAGATAAATGGGCTTGGCCCATAGGTGTGATATTAAAAAGGTTTTAAATCTCTAGCTACCTAGTAGTATCTCTAGCTACCTAGTAGCTATATAAAATGGAAGAAGTTATGTTACTGCCGTCGAGAAAAAAAATAAGAAAAGGAGTGCCACTTTTGTAATTGTAAGGGAGAAAGAGAAAAACAGTTTCATGGAAAATATTTTTATTTTCTTTCTGATTCAATGTGATAAAATCTTTGATTTTGAAACGATAATTTTTTATACAAAATTTATGTTGTAAATTAAAATATTGACTTTTATGGTAAAGTTCTAAAAAAATTGATTTTTAATAAATGTTTTTATGATGATGATAATTTTGAAGATTGTGTTTGATATTATTATTATTATTATTGTGTAAGAAATCCTTTTAAGTTCTAAAAGCAAAATTGTAACATGCAATTTATTTTCATAGAGGTGTTCTTGATTTTCTTATGATACTGATATAAAAACCTATGATTAGAGAAAATGTTTATCTTTGTCATAAATTAATTTCCATCCGATAGAAGTTGTTATAAAGACTAGATCATATTTTAAACAATAGAAATCGTTATTGACTACAAACTCAATTTTTATTTGGTTAAAATTTTATGTGGCGATATTTTAATTGTTGAAGAAATTTTTAGAAACCTTATCGATGTTAAAATATTAATTTTTCAAGAAACGATAAATGGGTTGAAAGTTGTTGTTAAGGTTATTTCTTTTAGAAGGTTAAAGTTATGAT
>JBBPBP010000001.1:46076271-46086294 GCA_037974735.1 Cicer chorassanicum
TAATAATAATAATAATAATAATAATAATAATAATAATAATAATTTGGTTGTTTTAAGAGAATTTGTCTAAATCTTAAACTAAAACCAAACTATATTTGAGTAGGAGTTAATAGTTGAAAGTCAATTAAATACTAAGTTAATTATTACTTATTTAAAGGTATGAACCGAGCTGAATAAGAGTTTGTGACAATAATTCTAGAAATAACTTTGGATTATATGTGATATAAATGTATTGTGATGTTATGTATTGGTTATGTTTGTGTGTTATCTTCAAAATATGTGTTATATGAATTACATGTTTATGAATGACATTATAAGATTAAGTAATTTGCATGGTAAAGGGTGGTTATTTAAAATGATGATTTTGTGTTTAAACTAGGTTAGTTTAGGACAAGGTTGAATGGTTTTGGATACTCTGGTTGAGTGATCTATTTTTTTACTAACTAAGGTGATAACATTAATGCATCCATTGGTGACATGGACCTAGTTGCGAGTATGTGACGATAGTTCCTTGAAAATGCAATGTGATTTAGAAAAATACTCAACGGTGGGGGTACTAAACACGAAACTCTGAAGATCATTCGTCCAACGGTGGGACATTGTCCAATGGTGGGACTCTTTGCTCTACAGGGTGGTGATATTCTGGAATCATGCATTGACATATAGTCTAACAAATAGGATTTGTGCATTTTGGTGGATTTGTATATTTGGTGCTTTGTAATTTTAATTGTTAATTGAAGTATATGATTTATTTATATTTTTCTATAATAACTATATATGCATGTCTATTTGATCTATGTTTGTTATTTAGAGATGACCCTTACATTTAACACCCCTAATTTGCTTTCGCACCTGGTGGAGTTTTCGGATGAATAGATGGAGCATTTCTTTTAATTTCTAAGATGGGTAATTGTGGTTAGCTTTAGTGACTTTATTTTCTGATAGACTTTAGTTTATACCATTTATTACTTTTCTATCTTGGTATGATATTTTTGAATCAAAAACTTGAGTATTCAATTATCTGATTGAGATAGTTGAGGATTTCTAATTAATTATGGATTGTTCGTTTAAATTTATATGTGTGATTATGTATTTTGCTAGCACGAGAATTAAAATATTTTCATGAAGAAAAAAATGGATTGCACTTTAAACATAGTATTTCGAGATAATGTCCCAAAAAGGGGGATGTTACATTGAAGTATCAGAGCACTTTAGTCTAATCCGGACAATGAGTTGGATGTCTTAACCTTATAGTGTCGGGTTCTATGGTAGTTTGTTGTGTGTCTTTTATGACTGTGTGTTATCTACTATTATTACTGTGGAATTTAGAGTTGTTTCTTACTTGTGTTGAGTAAGGACGATCTCTTTCTTCATTTCGAGATTGAAGTCTAGAACTAAATATATTATGTGTTGCAGGATGCAATGCCTCTGAGACATATTTCTAATGCTAGTGTTGCTGCTAATGGAATCGGTGAACCAAGGATGGCTCAAGCTATGGCACAGATGGTTGCTGCTATCGCCGCCCAGAATAAACGTGACTTGCAAAGAGATGAAAGGGAAGAAAGAGTCGTTGAATCTAGAAGTTTGGCAGATTTCTAAAGGCATGACCCTCCCAAGTTCCATGGAGATGTTGACCCCAAAAAAGCTAATAAGTGGTTACAGAAAGTAGAAAAGATATTTGAAGTGATTCAATGCCCACCCAGGGTGAAATTGAGTTATGCCACTTATCTATTACTTGGTGATGCTGAGTATTGGGGGAGGAGCACCAAATTGATGATGGAAGCTGCTCAAGAAGAGATTAACTAGGAATCTTTTCAGATGAAATTTCTAGATAAGTAGTTTCCAGCTAGCGCTAGAGCAAAGTTGGGTGATGATTTTTTGAAAATACGTCCAAGTGGTATAACTGTGGTAGAGTACGCAGTGAAATTTGAATCATTGTCACAATATTTCAAATTTTTCCATCAAACCATTGATGCAGACTTTATGTGTCACCGCATCCAAGATGCGCTAAGATATGAAATTCAAGATTTTGTACTTCCCATGGGAATCAAACAATTCCAACCACTAGTGGAAAAGTGTAGAGAGATTGAAGCTATGAAAAACTACAAGTTGAACTGTGGAAATAACACTAACTCTACGAGACCAGTTCGTTCGAACAATCAAAATCGTAGTCATGGTCAACCCGAGAAAAAGTCGTAGCTTCGTTCTTATGAAGCTAATTGGGGACAATATCGTCCTACGATTCCAGACTCGAAAGATAAAGGAAAGGCAATGGGAATTAAGCCCTATTGCTATCATTGTGGGGATCCATGACATCTTGTTGATAAGTGTACTGAAAAGAGTAATCTATGTTACAATTGTTAGAACCCTAGACACCTTGCTAAAGACCGTACGACATCTAAGGCTAGTGCTTTAGTGGATGCAACTAAAGTAACACGCCCAACAGCTCAAGGGCGAGTTTACAGTATGAATGGTCGAGGGGTCTATCGTCTGAACGAACGATTCGCTTCAAAGGGAGTGTGAAATCTCAGGTAGCATTATAACCGTTCTTTTGGACTCTGGTGCAACACATTCATTCATTTCTATGGATTGTGTAAACCCATTTAAAGTTGCTTGTCACAACCTTATTGTTTGATTTGCATGTTACTACTGCTGCTGATAAGACTTTAACTACAAACACACCTTGTATGTATTGTCCCGTAGTTGTGTTGGGTAGGAAGTTTATTGTGAATCTCATTTTCATACCTCTTAAGAACCTTGATGTTATCCTCGGTCTGGATTGGTTGTCATACCATTTTATTTTGTTAGATTGTGGTTGTAAGATTGTAATTTTACCAGACCTAGAGCTTTCTAAATTTCTAGCCGCACATGAAGTCAGGGTCGCTCTTAAGGAGGGAGATAGGAAGATTTTATCCTTAGCTAATGTTAAAGTCACACTCGATGCTAAGATAGAAGATATGCTAGTGATTAAAGATTTTCGAGATGTGTTTTCGACGGATGTACCTGGCCTACCTCCAGTGCGAGAGACTGAGTTTTCTATTGAATTATACCTAGGTATTGGACCCATCTCAATTGCACCCTATCAGATGTCGCCCTCCAAGTTGGCTGAACTTAAGGAACAACTTGAGGAATTAATGTCAAAAAAATTTATTCGACCAAGTGTTTCACCGTAAGGAACCCCATTCTTGTTGGTAAAGAAAAAGAACGGATGTTCGCGACTTGGTGTAGATTACAAGCAACTCAACAAGACCACTATTAAGAATTGATACCCATTGCCACACATCGATGACCTTATGGATCAACTCCAAGGGGATGTGGTATTCTCCAAGAGAGATTTGAAATATGGGTACCATCAAATTCGAGTTAAGGTAGAAGACATTCCCAAGACTGCATTTTGAACTTGTTACGGCCATTATGAATATCTTGTAATGCCATTCGGAGTGACTAATACACCCGTAGTGTTTGTGGACTACATGAGTCGTATCTTCCATCCATTTTTTGACAATTTTGTAGTGGTATTTATAAGTGCAGTTGTGGATTGGAAACGACCAAAGACTATTACAAACATTAAAATTTTTATTGGACTAGCCGATTATTATCGGAGATTTATTGCAGGCTTTTCTAAGTTTGTATCCCCATTAACCTAACTTACAAGAAAAGACCAACTGTTTGCATGGACAGATGAGTGCGAGGCAAGTTTTAGACTGTTAAAGGAACGTTTGATGACCTCGTCGGTGCTAGTTTTGCCACAACCAGATGAACCCTGTGAAGTTTATTATGATGCCTCTCATCAAGGATTGGGAAGTGTCCTCATGCAGAATAAGAAGGCAGTAGCCTATACGTCACGACAACTGAAAACACATGAAAGGAATTATCCCACATATGATTTAGAACTAGTTGCGGTAGTGTTTTCCCTAAAAATTTGGAGACACCACTTGTATGAAGGTACATTTACAATTTTTAGTGACCACAAAAGTTTGAAATAGCTGTTTGATCAAAAAGAGCTCAATATGAGGCAAAGAAGGTGGATTGAGACTTTGAAGGATAACGATTTTAGTTTGCAATATCACCTAATGTAGTAGCGGATTCCTTAAGTAGACAAAATATCCTTGTATCCTCTTTAATGGTAAAGGAATAAGAATTACTGGTAAAGTTTCGTGATATGAACTTGGATGTGGAATTTTCACCATGAGAATTAAAGCTTAGAATGATCACCATCTCCAATGGGCTAATTGAGGACATTCAAAAACATCAATTTGACGATGAACTACTTTAGGAAAAGAGGCAATTAATTGTGCAAGGGAAGGCACCGGAATTCAAATGTGAAACCAGACAATATTTTTTGTTGCAACAAACGTATTTGCGTTCTAGCAGTGGACAAGATAAAGAAGTTTATTCTAGAGGAGACCTACAAGAGTATATTGAGTTTTCATTCAGGAATGACCAAGATGTACCAAGATTTGAAGCGAAACTGTTGGTGGCCCGAATCGAAGAAATATATGGCCTAGTTTGTGGCAGATTTCCTAACATGCCAGAAAGCTAAGGTAGAACATTAGAGATCTGCACGAATGTTGCAGTCCTTAGACGTGCCTAAATGGAAATTGGACAATATTTCTATGGATTTTAATATAGGATTACCCAAGACGCAGAGGAAGTATGATTTGATGGGTGATAGTTGATCGTCTAACTAAGTCAGCCCATTTCCTACCCGTGAGGACCACCCATAATATGACTAAGTTGACAGAGATTTACATCGCAGAGATTAGGAGACTTCATGGAGTGCCTTTTAGCATCATCTCAGATCGAGATCCAAAGTTTACCTCTCATTTTTGGGAAGCTTTGCATGAAGCGTTGGGGACAAAGTTGAGAATAAGTTATGCTTATCATCCGCAAACTAACAGACAAACAAAGATAACCAATCAAACCTTTGAGGATATTTTAATAGCCTGTGTCTTGGATGATCGCGGAGGTTGGAATGAATGTTTAGTGTTAGTTGAATTCACCTATAATAATAGTTTTCATGCAAGTATCGGGATGGCGCCATACGAAGTCCTTTACGGACGGAAATGCCAGACATCGTTGTGTTGGTATCATGATGGTGAAAGTACCATAATGGGGCAAAAAATGGTGCAACAAACCACAGAAAAGATCAGCAAAATAAGAGAGGGAATGATAACTTTCCAAAGTTGCCAGAAAAGTTATGCTGATAGACGTTGTAGAACCTTGGAATTTGCAGTTTTTAGTTTCTTTTTTTTGTTGTGAAGAAAAGGGTGGATTTGCAGTAGGATTATGCTCAAGTTTTTAATTGATTAAAGACAAGACCTAAGCTTAAAATATCTAGACAGATTAATCTTATCAAAATTGAATACATTTGCAAAATATGGACCATCCTTGTTTTTGTTCAAGATTTATTGTTTAAAATGATATTTCAAGGTGGAATTTGAACTTGGATTTTCTACACATAGAGTATGTAACCGATCACATTTAGCCATTTCGAATCAATGGCCGGGTTCGATTTAACCCAAAAGACATAATTTTCTATCTAAACAATTAGATATAAGATTAACAGTCGATATAAAAAACTGCATATAACAAGATTCTATTGAGTTTGTACTCAAGAATTATTTCTATTTGGAACAACCAAACAAAGGTAGTTAAATTTCTATATCAACATTAGTCTATGTTTTCTTCATATTGTTGTATAATTTATAAGACTTTGGTTTTTATTTTTGACATTTATTTTGGTACTATGACAGACTGAAGAGAAGTCTAGTGAACTTCCAGATAAATGTCACAATATAACAACTGTGTTATCAAACTTAGTTTATTTTGTTTCTCACTTTTTCTGTTTATCTTGCAGTCAGATCAACAAAGTTCATTGCTCGAGAAAATTGGGTTATTGCAGTACCTGATGACAAAAATATTTGTGTCTACAATTATGAAATAATGGAAAATATAACGGAACAAATATATTTGTGTCTACAATTATGAAAAAATGGAAAATATAACAGAATTTGAGAGACATAAAGATTATATTAGAAGTTTGGTTCTTCATCCCATTGTTGTTAGGAGCGAGCTCTAAAGCGTAGGATCTTAAGATCTTACGCGTTTTACGGCATGCATAGTGTTAGAGCGAAGGTAAAAGCTTCTTACGACCCAGATCTATGGGCGCGCAGAGGAAGCGCGTGGAAGCGTAGGGGCGGCGCTCTGTTTCGCGCTGGGGAAAGCCTTCGTTTTGACCCGTTACGCCGTTTTGACCCGTTTTCGACCCGGTTTTAAAAACCCTAGTTCTGGCCCGTTTTCGACCCGGTTGTAAAAACCCTAGCTCTGGCCCGTTTTGCACCTCTTTGCCTTCGTATTCTGCTTGTTTCCAATAAATAAAAGACATGCGCACAACAGCCAACACAGCCAACACGTGGATTTGAAGGAACCAGCAGTTTTTTCGTTTTCTGTTCGTATTCCTCAATCCTCATTGTTCCTGTTCGTTTTCTACTGCAACTGCAACTTAAATTAAATGACTCAATTTCAGATTCCCTCCTATTTCTTCTATAAATTCTTCTCATCTCTACAAGTCTTCTCAATCTCATATCTGAAACTCTCCTCAATCCTCTTCGCTGCAAATTGCAATCTGCAATTTCTCTTGCTGCCTCACAATTTCAATCATGTCTACGACTCCATCTGTTTCTATTGCCTGCAGTTCTGGTTCTGCACCTTCCAGAGTGCAGAAAAATGCATTAGGAAGTAGAACTGATATAGCATGGAAACATGGTGTATCTGTTGATGGAGGAACCAAAAAAATAAAATGCAATTATTGTGGAAAAACATTTGTTGGAGGAGTGTATAGACTGAAACACCATTTGGCTGGTACACAGCACAACGCTATTGCATGTGATGCTGTACCTGATGATGTGAAGAAACACATGTTTGAACTTGTAAAATCCTTGAAAGATAAATCATTGCAGAAAACAGAAGAGAATGGTACAGATAATGTAAAAGGAAAAAGGTTATTAGAAGAGGATGATAATGCTACCCCTGCAAAACTTTTCAAGAGAAATGTAGTAAGTACCCAAGCCACCATCAACAACATTTTTAAGAAGAATTTGAAAGAAGAAGCGTGTTTAGAAATAGCTTCATTCTTCTACAATAATGCCATACCCTTTAATGTGGCAAAGAGTGATGAATTTAAAAGAATGTTGGAGATGGTTTCAAGACATGGCCTTGGTTTTAAGCCACCTTCCTATCATCAAATCAGAACAAAGTACTTGAAGCAAAAGGTGGAGGAGACAACTAAGGTCATTGAAGAACACAAACTTACTTGGAAGAAGACAGGTTGTACTATTATGAGTGATGGGTGGATGGACAAAAGACGGAGGACACTTTTGAATTTCTTAGTTAACAGCCCTAAAGGTACTGTTTTTTTAAAGTCAATAGATGCTTCTCATATAATAAAAACTGCCGATAAAATATATCAGAAGATTGATCAAGTAGTAGAAGAAGTTGGAGAAGAAAATGTCGTGCAAATTGTGACCGACAATGCAGCAAATTACAAAGCTGCTAGTGCGATGTTAATGTTAAAAAGGAAGAGGCTCTACTAGACACCGTGTGCAGCACACTGTATTGTTCTCATGTTAGAGGATTTTGAGAAAAAGATAACCGTTCATCATGAAACAATTTCAAAGGGTAAGAAAATTACCCAATATATATATTCAAAGGCTTCTCTAATTTCTTTATTACAACATTTCACAAAAGGAAAAGATTTGGTGAGACCAGCTGCAACTCGATTTGCAACATCTTATCTAACATTGGGTTGTCTCATGGAGAACAAAGGATCATTGATAAGAATGTTCACATCTAATGAATGGACATCAAGCAAGTTTGCAAAAACTAGTGAAGGGCAGTATGTTGAAGAAGTGATTATGGATAAAGAGTTTTGGAAAAAGATTGTAATTTGCTTAAAAGGTGCTTATCCACTAATTAAAGTGCTCCGTTTAGTGGATTCAGATGAAAAACCAGCAATGGGGTTTATTTATGAGGCAATGGACCAAGCTAAGGAAAGAATCCAAGCTGCCTTCAATGGCGTTCAAAGAAGGTACTATACTATTTCTACAAATTATATTTATGCAAATTATGCATTTTGCCTTCAAATTCTGCATAATGTTTCTGTTTTGCAATGCACAATGTTTCTGTAAATTTTGCATTCTATTTCATGCCTAAAAGTAATTTAGTTGTTTTTCCATTATTTAGTTTCAAGCCTCTATGGGATATCATTGATGAGAGGTGGGATAAACAACTTCATCGGCCTTTGCATGCGGCAGGCTACTACCTTAATCCTCAACTACATTATAGCCCTGGATTTAAAGTTGATTATGAAGTCAAACGTGGGTTATATGATTGCTTACAAAAGATGGTGGGAGATGTTGAAGAAATTTGCAAGATTGATGCTCAATTGGAAGATTTCAAGACACAAGCAAAGTTTTTTTTGTAGTCCGATTGCAAAGGCTGCACTTAAAACCAAAACTCCATCACAATGGTGGGAATCATATGGGGATGAGCATCCAGAACTTCAAACTTTTGCAATTCGTGTGTTAAGCTTAACTTGCAGTTCATCTGGATGTGAACGAAATTGGAGCGCTTTTGAGATGGTAAAAATTATTTTAAAATTTCACTTTGAAAATTATCCGCAACTTGCTATATACTAATGGAGTTTGTATCTATTAGGTCCACACAAAGAGGAGAAACCGTTTGAAACAAAAGACAATGAATGATGTTGTGTTTGTGATGGCAAATTCAAAATTAGCTAAGAAGAAGCAAACTAGAAATGTGGTAGAACATAACCTTGATGATCTTGAATCTGATGATGAATGGATTGTAGATAATAATGAAGGTTCAACTGAGAATGAGAATGACATTTTAGATTTCACAATAGAAAATGAGGATTTAGAATTTGGCAATCAAAATGAAGAAGGGAATGGAGTTGAAGATGCTGCCCCTCAAGATGATTTGGAGATTCACAACCTTGATGATGAATTTGATGGAGAAGGAGATGAAGATTGTATGGAAGATATTGGTTTTGATCACAATGCCTTGGATGAATTGTTAAAATAAAGTTTTAGATGTTGTTAGATGATGGTGATAGGTTTTGTTTTTTTATTTGAGACAATGGTAATAGCCTTTTGTGTTTCAATTTGTGACTTTTTATTGAACCAATGAAATTTTTTATGTTAAGGTTATTTTTTTATTTATTTTATGGTATAATTTTGTCAATTTTGTGAGATCTTAAGATCCGCTTTACGATCCTACGTTTTACGCTTTTTCTAGATCCCAAAGATCTTAGGTAGGATCTAGAGTTTGACAACCTTGGTTCATCCTTTTTAGCTAGCTTCTGATGACCAAGTCTTGAAGTTGTGGAATTGGAAGGAAAGTTGGTCTTGTAATGCGACTCTTAAAGGACACTCACATTATGTGATGAAAGTGAAATTTAACCCCAAGGATCCATCTACCTTTGTCGGTGCATCCCTTGATGGCACTTTAAAGGTATCTGAACTGGTACTCTGTTGAGAATGGTAATTGTATGAATTTTAAACTATTTTGTGACATATCATTTTTGCTTTGTTAATGAGAAAAATGTTAGGAATGCAAGTAACATGCATTTAATTATTACTTCTCCATTGGTAACTTGTATTTAATTAGTGTTTATATTTGGTAGCCTACAAAAGTTAAACTTTGTTGTTGATGATTGAAGTTCAAACTCGTAATGAGCTTTTATTTTTAGTGAAAATTGTTTTTCTTGTACTCTAAGTGTTTATTTCTCTCTATCAAATGTAATTTGAGCTTTTGTGGAAATGCCTATGGATTTTTTCTTATGCATATACTAATTAGATTTTTGCTCTTCCTCAAATCTCAATCTTTTGCCTAATTTGTTTGGCTTACATTTGTTATATATAAGAAGGTAGATGAGAGCTACAATCTAATGAGCATAATGATAAGAGTTGTGAGGAGTTTTTTTTTTTTTTTTTTTTTTTT
>JBBPBP010000001.1:46092359-46130927 GCA_037974735.1 Cicer chorassanicum
ACATAATAAATCATAATACCAATAATAACTATAATAAAAAAAAAATAGCACTTCATCAACAATTAAAAAATAACTACATTTTAATTTGAGTATAAATTTTACAAATTAAATATTTTACAAGTAATTTGTTTAATATATCTTACTAATATTAAAGTTTAAAAATAATGTTATACTCAATTTTAAAAATAATATATTAATCTACATTCTAAAATAAAATATTAAATCTAAAAATATTTTAAAACCATATAACAATAATAATTATATAATTACTAATCTATATTTAAAATGCATTACATACTTGATACCAAGTAGTGTCTGACTTGAAGCTTACAAACAAGTAACAACTATTCGCAATAACCACAATAGCACCACTGTCAAAATAAAAATTAAATAATATTCATTAAAAATATAACTTCAAATCAAAAATAACATTAAAAAATAAAATATAAAATAAAAACTTACCGAAATTTAACAACTAAAAGAGAAATGTTGGAGAAAAAATATATGTAGAGAGAAGGTGGAGAGAAAATTTAGAGAGAAGGTAGAAATGAAAAATGAGAGGAAGAGTTATATTTATAGAAGAACAATGACACTTTGTGGCGGCCAAAGCAGCCACAAAATTGCGCCTTTGTGGCGGCCAAAGCAGCCATAAATGTCAACGGTACACTACGCCTTTTGTGGCGGCTTTTGCAGTCACTAAACGAGTGACTTTGTGGCGGCATTTGCAGTCACAAAGCAGTAATTTTGTGGCGGCTTTTGCCCTCATAAATGTGTGATTTTGTGGCGGCCTAAGCCCTCACAAATGCCCAACGGTGTAATTTTGTGAGGGCTTTTATAGAGATGTTTTGTTAGAGTTTAGTTTTATCATTGGGTAATGATTTTGGTTCTCTAAAGTTACTGGGAAAACTTTTGATTGTACTTATTATTTTATATAGAGTTATTATTTTTTTAATTGAGATATCTCGTGGTTTTTATGCTTGCTTTGAAAGGCTTTCCAAATTAAAATTTACAATCTCTGATTTATAACTTTTTCTCCTTTATTGTTATTATTATTGGTATTGATTGTAGTTAATAATTTATGAGTTCAAGTTCCACAAGAGCTTCAGCTAAAACCGGTTCAACGACAATGTGTTCCAACCGTGTAGCGCAAAACAAAATGGCCCTTGCCCGATTCTTAGCAACCCAACCCAGTCTATATGGCCATTGGAGAAGCATTTTGTGTCAATAAAAAGAGAAACTTGTGTTGATGCATCTTGATCTACACTGTCTGAAGCCAACAGATAGGGAATGGAGGACCTTGTTGAATTTGCAACTTTAAATTCATGGACAAACGAGGTCGTGGCATAAGCAATGGCCATAGGGCCAACTTCCACATTGTTGAAAATAGCTTGGTTTCGCGCATTCTATTATTTCCACACGAGTGTACAGAACATCTGAGCATCAAGTTTATCCTTACAAGTGAGCCATTTAAGAATCCAACAATTTAACTCAACATTGTTTGAGACATGTGATCCAAGTTGGAAGGCAAACAAAACCAACTTAATCGCATTACACTATATAAAAAAGTGTTGTATTGTCTAATTAGCTTCATGAAAAAGAAGGCATATAGAATCAAGATACATACTTTTTTTCAACAATTGCTTTTGTAGGTAATATATTATTCGTAAGCCTCCACATGAAGTTCTGAATTTTGTTGGGATTGGAGCCCTCCAAATATCTTTCCATGTTTTATCGTCAAAGGATCGATATGGTTCAAGAAGTTGTCTATCTTTTTCCATACAAAAGAGGTGGTAAGCTGACCGAACATAGTAAATACCATTTTTCTCCTAATGCCAAACTAACTTATCTTGGGGTATACGAATATATAAAGGTATATTAACAATCAATTATGCTTTTGCATGGTTGAAAGAAGAAAAGAAAAGGTCTATATCCCAAGCTTGTAGTCCTGAAACCAAAAGATCTTTAACCAAAGCATCTTCACTGAATGCATAATTCGGTATCCTTGAACTAAACTTTGAACAATCTCACAACTATTGATCCTTCCAAATCTTCATTGTTTCACCGTCTCCAATTACCCAACGCCCACCTTGGGACACACATTTCCTAGCACTAATGATGCTACTATAAGTATTGCTTGGTTGGTAGCCCACTATTGCATCCATAAACGAGCAATTGGGATAATATCGGCTTTTTAGAAAATTTTCTAGAAGAGAACTTCCACCAGTGACTAGTCTCCAACAACGTTTACCAAAAAAACCTTGTTGAACATAGTGAAACCTCTAAATCCCAATCTCCTCAGTTCTTGGCTCTGGACATTTTTCCCCAACTCATCCAATGAATCTTCCTACTTTCTTCATTTGATCCCCACCAAAACTTGGCTAACATTGAACCAATCTCCTTGCAGCATCCATCAGGTATTTGGTAACAACAACGTATGTAATTGAGGATTGTTTGTTCAACTACTTTAATCAATGTTTCTTTACCTGCTCGTGATAAGCATTGCTCCTTTCATCCATTAATGATATGATTATGACTTCTTCCCTTAAAGTCATAGAGTTAATTTTTTACTACTAAGGTGATACCCCATAGATATTTCGTATATAAATATAATGTAGTATTAGTATATCATATAACTAGATTAATTACTCAGGATTCGTATCAGGTTGACTAAACAAATATAAATTACAATGTAACTATTTTTATTATTGATATCTGTTTTCATAAAAATTTAAATTTGTGGACATATTTTTTTATATATATCTAAATCCTCTTATTGTTGATTATTACAATTTTCTTTAATTTTTTAAATAAGTTATTAATGTTTTAATGTATCCACCTACCTACAATAAAGATATATGTTCATGTATGTCACAACTCTTGCTTTGCATAAAACTAAAATATATTATAACAATGATTATTATAAAATATTAACTAAAAAATAAATTAAATATAAATATTTTAATTATGCTAAGTAACATAATGTTACATGAAAAAATTCTTTTATATTACATTTATCAAGTCAAATTTGTTTGTCAACCTATTTCATTGACTCGGTTTTTCTAAAAGTAAGTTGGGCTAGCCCATATTTCTATTAGACCATAATTTTGTACCTCACAATTGAACTTATATCCCAAAAAATGTAAAAAAATTCAATTTTGACCCTTTCAATCAAAGGTAAAAAAAGTTACTCCAAAATCTTACCCCCTCACCAAAATTTTCGATTACAATTCCAGTGGTATAATTTGTATACTGAAAATTTGAAGGTGTGAAATTTCTGGGAGTATGAATTGTCTACCAAAAATTTCCCCAACAAAATTTTCGGTACACTATTTATACTACTGGAAATTTTGTGCCTTCAAATTTTCGATAGTTACTTTTATTCTGCTGAAAATTTGTGCCTTGAAATTTTCGGTAGTTCATTTTATTCTATCGAAAATTTCAAAATTAGAAATTTCTGGTACATAAAATTTTTTTCCTGGATTTTTTTTACTTTTTTTTAAAATAGGGATTGAAAAAACAAACAACTCTTTTAACTCCTACAATGCCCAACAAAAGTTTTATTGGCGCTCAAAATTCATATAAGCAAATGCAACGTTGAATGTCAACCCATTTGAAGTTACACCAACAATTTCAAACAATGGGAATCTAGAGCTGTCAAAATGGGTTAGCCCAAATGGGCCGGCCCGCCCAGCCCACTAAAACACATGGCTTGTGCCTAATAATTTAATCCCGAATTTTTTTAGGACTTTTGAGTCCGGTTCGAATAAACCCGTTACCCGTTTGGGTTAGCTGGTATGGGTACCAGGTAGCCTACAGCCCGCAAAATTAATTTTTAAAAAATAAAAATATTAAAAATTAACTTGGGCCAGGTCCAAGTTTTTTTTAAGAATTCATAAAGACACAACAAACCCTATTTTGAAGGGAAATGTGACAACACTCTCACAGTCTCACTCATCTCACTCCACGGGCAAGGCAAGGCAATGACTAATTCTAATTGTTTCCAAAATAATAACATTCACTCAAAGCAGTGAGTCCAACAACAACACCCATCTCAACGTCAATCATCGTTCACAACATCATTCCTTCTTCATGTTCAATTTTTCATCGTAGCATCAATCTTCGTTCAGTTTATGCCGTCATCAATCTAATTCTGGCATCCCTACATGTATTGTCGCTAGCTTCATTGCGTCGTCTCCTTGCGTCGTCGATCTCATCGTTACTACTACTCAATTTCTTTTTGTTATACTTTGTATGTTTATTTTGATTTACTATCTTCTTGTTGTTTGTTTTTTCTGATTTGAGATTATGATTTTTAGGGATTATGTTGTGTCTGCTTGCAACATGGAAAATAGTAGTGGTAGTGTTGAAATACTTGATAGTGAGGCTAATAAAGCTAAGGCACTTCAAACAATACCATTGTCAGCTCAAACTCAACCTAATGTAATTGCTATTGATGACACTAATCAAGAAGTATCTTCTAAACTACAAACCAAAAAAGTAAGACATTAACATCTGCAGTTTGGAAATGTCTTGTAAAAGTTGGTGTTATATATGGAAAAGAAAGATGTAGATGTAAGGGGTGTGGAAAATTATTGAGTTGCGTTTCAGCTAATGGACTTCTCATTTATGTCGTCATGTTGATAATTGTAAAAAGGTCCATAAGTATCATGATGTGGGTAATATGCTTATTGGTGCTGAAGGAAAATTGAAAAGGAAAAAATTTGACCCTAAGGTTAATCGTGAAATCTTAGTTGAAATGATCACACATGGTACACCATTTAATATGGTTGAGTGGAGGGTTTTCAGAAAATACCAGAAACTTTTGAATGATGATTGTTCTTTTGTTTCAAGAAATACTTCTTCCAAATATGTTTTGAAAATTTATGAGGATGTAAAATAAAAGCTAAAATCACAATTGACTCAAATTTGTGGGAAAGTTTGTTTGACTTCTGATTGTTGGACTGCATGCACCAATGAAGGTTTTATTTCTTTAACAGCTCATTATGTAGATGTAAACTGAAAGTTGCAAAATAAGATTCTAGCATATGCTCATATGGAACCCTCACATCCAGGGCGAGACTTAGCATTAAAGGTGAATGATTAGAGCATAGAAAAAAAATGTTTTTTCCATCACTTTGGATAATGCTTCTGCAAATGATAGTCTGCAAAACTTTTTGAAAGAACACTTAGGATTGTCAAATAGCTTGTTTCTTAATGGAGAATTCTTTCATATAAGATGTTGTGCTCATATCTTGAACCTCATTGTGCAAGATGGATTGAAGAAAGTTAGTGATGCATTGCATAAAATTAGGCAAAGTATGACTTATGTAAGGGTAACAGAAAGTAGAACACTACAATTGTTTGAATGTGTTAAGAATGTTGGTGAGATTGATACAACAATAGGGTTGAGATCGGATTGTGTTACAAGATAGAACTCCATTTTTATAATGCTTAAGAGTGCAATTAACTATCGTCATGCCTTTTATAGCTTAAGTTTGCGTGATACAAATTTTAAGTGTTGTTCTTCAAGTGATGAGTGAAGACGAGCTGAAATAATGTGTGAGCTTTTGAAGCCATTTTATAATATTACAAACTTGATCTCTAGATCTTCTTATCCTACATCAAAATTGTACTTTGGAGAAATATGGAAGATAGAGTGTCTTTTAAATGTTTATTTGAAAAGTGAAGATCAAGTTATTGAAGAAATGGCTATAAACATGAGAGAGAAATTTGACAAGTATTGGAGTGAGTATAGTGTTATCTTATCATTTGGGGCTATTCTTGATGCAACCAAAAAGCTCAATTTTTTGAAATTTGTGTATCATAAACTTGATTCACTCACTAGTAAGACGAATGTTGAAAGGGTTGAGAAGAGCTTGCATAATCTCTACACCGAGTATGTCAAACATGGGATTCCTTCTAATCAAAGTGGCTCACAAGTGCAACCTACTTTTGGAAGAGAAAAGATAGATACATCATTATATATATGTGAGGTAAGGTCATTTGTTCTTTCTTTCTTTTGATCAATTAATTTTTAGAAAATTGAATATTGTCATTGTTTTTTTGAATAATTTGTGACTTGTAGGAATTTGAAGAACATGAAAACCAAGCAAATTCTAATACTGGAAAATCTGAACATGATTCTTATTTAGATGAGCAAAGGATGCCTCCATCGGCTGATTTTGATATATTGGCTTATTGGAAAGAAAAAAGTCATAGATGTCATAATCTTGCAAGGATGGCTTGCGATGTATTGAGTATTCAAATAACCATGGTGGCATCTGAATATGCTTTTAGTATTGGCTCCCGAGTTTTGAACAAGTATAGAAGTTCATTGAAAGATGAATCAGTTCAAGCTCTCTTGTGCACACGTAGTTGGTTGCACACGTAGTTGGTTATATGGTTTTGAAGGTAAGTTTTTTCAAGTTTTATATTACCTTTACTTGGTTATATATATATATTATCCTATTATCTTTAGTTGGTTATATATTTTTCACAATCAATTTCTTTATTTTGTAGAATATGATAATGACAATGATACGAATTTTGAATCGAGTTTGTGTTAATTGAAAAATCCGAATTCCGAACATTGTTTGTGTTTTATTTTACTGTGTATTTTTAATGATCTAGAATATCATATTTCAGTTGCACTTGCCTTCTTGAGTCGAATATCCATTTACAATTTACACTAGTTCAAATTGATTCATACTTAATGTATAAAGAATATACCGTAATTGTTTTTAAATGGTCATCAAGAAAATTTTCAAATTAATAGAGTCGCAAAGATATTAAAAATATAATGAAAAAAATTATAAAAAATATGTTGGCTACTAGCCCAGCCTGCAGCTCGTCTAAGGTCGGACTCGGGTAGTATTTTATAAGCCCATATTAAAACAGGGCTTTTTGGCCCGGTTGGAAGAAGCTCGCAACCCGTTAGGGCCAGCCCTTAATTGACAAGTCTAGTACTATCCATGATCAATACAAGACGGAACATGTTCAACAAAGTTATGGAATCTGGATGCGTCCAAAACATGTCCCTCACAACGTTGGAATCTTCATAAGTCCTACTCCAACAAGCATACTTCTCAGCTTCAAGTAACTTCAACAGATGTTGCATATCAGTTATGAGTCCTTTCAAATTCTTTCAGTATGTGGTTCGTTGCTTATAAATTTGAGAGATATTAGTCATGTTCTCCTTATCTCGGTCTCTCAAAGATGACAAGATGTGTCTCGGTGCAATATGATACTTTATCAGCTCGTCAACATGTTTCTTATCTTCTTCTTTTAAGTGTCTCACAAATGCATTATTCTCAAAAGTAGCCACTAACTCATGGTTGTGAAGTCCACACATTAAACTAATATTCCATTTCTCATTATTCTTCAATGGTCTCGATCTAAGTTTAAACGCACAACCACGCCTTTTAGTTGAAGTCCCTTGGTTACTTTTATTTGACTTATATTTTCCAACTCTATCACAATCGAGAATTAACTTTGACTTCCTTGATCTCT
Source organism: Cicer chorassanicum (assembly GCA_037974735.1). Lineage (NCBI taxonomy): Eukaryota > Viridiplantae > Streptophyta > Magnoliopsida > Fabales > Fabaceae > Cicer > Cicer chorassanicum. Next base: position 46,099,869 of record JBBPBP010000001.1, read on the forward strand.
TTCCAATCTCTATATCAGAGCGAATAATGACAATCCATCAAGTATTTGGTAAAAACTAGGTATCTAATTGAGGATTGTCTATTCAACGGCATTGATGAATGCTTCTTTACCTGCTCGTGATAGACATCGCTCCTTCCATCCATTAATAATAGGATTATAACTTATTCCCTTAAAATCATAGAGTTAATTTTTTACTACTAAGGTGATACCCTGCAGATATTTTGTATATAAATATAATGTAGTATTAGTATATCATATAACTAAATTAATTACTCAGGATTCGTATAAGGTTGGCTAAACAAATATAAATTACAATGTAACTATTTTTATTATTGATATTTGTTTTCATAAAATTTTAAATTTGTGGACATATTTTTTATATATATCTAAATCCTCTTATAATTGATTATTACAATTTTCTTTAATTTTTAAATAAGCTAATAATGTTTTAATGTATCCACCTACATACGATAAAGATATATGTTCATGTATGTCACAACTCTTGCTTTGCATAAAACTAAAATGTATTTTAATAATGTTTTTATTATAAAATATTAACTAAAAAATAAATTAAATATAAATATTTTAAGTATGCCAAGTAACATAGTCTTACATGGCAAAATTCTTTTCTACTACAGTTATCATGTCAAATTGGTTTGTCAACCTATTTCATTGACCCAAGTTTTCTAAAAGTAAGTTGGGATAGTCCATACTTCTATTAGACCACAATTTTTTACCACACAATTGAACTTATATTCTAAAAAATGTAAAAAATTCAATTTTGTCCCTTTCATTTTTATTTAATCAAAGGTAAAAAAAGTTACTCCAAAATCTTACCCCCTCATCAAAATTTCTAATCACAATTTTCAGTGGTATAATTTGTTTACCAGAAATTTCAAGGCGTGAAATTTCCGGTAGTATGAATTGTCTACTAAAAATTTCCCCAACAAAATTTTTGGTACACTATTTATACTACTGGAAATTTGTGCCTTGAAATTTTCCGTAATTAATTTTATTCTACCGAAAATTTCAAATTTGAAATTTCTGGTACGTAAAATTTTTTTACTTGTTTTTTTTTAAATAGGGATGGAAAAAACAAACAACTCTTTTAACTTCTACAATGTCCAACAAAAGTTTTATTGACGCTCACAATTCATATAAGCAGATGCAATGTTGAATGTCAACCCAATTGGAGTTACACCAACAATTTCAAACAATTGTAACTTATATTTGTTGGTTTTGTAGGTGCTATCCATGATCAATACAAGAAGCAACGTGTTCAACAAAGTTATGGAATCTGGATGCGTCCAAAACATGTTCCTCACAACGATGGAATCTTCATAAGTCCTACTCCAACAAGCATACTTCTCAGCTTCAAGTAACTTCAACAAATGTTGCATATCATTTATGAGTCTTTTCAAATTCTTCTTGTATGTGGTTCGTGGCTTATAAATTTGAGAGATATTAGTCATGTTCTCCTTATCTCGATCTCTCAAAGATGACAAGATGTGTGTCGGTGCAACATGATATTTTGTCAGCTCGTCAACATGTTTCTTATCTTCTTCTTTTCAGCATCTCACAAATGCATTATTCTTAAAAATAGCAACTAACTCATGGTTGTGAAGTCCACACATTAAACTAATAATCCATTTCTCATCATTCTTCAATGGTCTTGATGTAAGTTTAAACAGACAACCACACATTTTAGTTGAAGTCCCTTGATTACTTTTATTTGACTTAAATTTTCCACCTCTATCACAATCGAGAATTAATTTTGACTTCCTTGATCTCTTTCAAATCTCTATGTCAGAGTGTGTAATGATAACAACTACTCGATTTTGTCGGCCAACCTCTCTTGCCCATGATATGACAGCTTCTCGTAACTCAAAAATTTCGTCGAAATGCTTCGCTTAAATCTATATATAATGGTGCTTTTTCTATTCCTATTTAAAAAAAAAGTCATAGAAAATCAATGAAAAAAAAATTTACTTATCAGAAATTTCAAATTTTGAAATTTTGGGTAGAATAAAATTTACTGCCGGAAATTTCAAGGCTCAAATTTCCGATATAATAAAAGTAACTACTGTAGATTTGAAGACACAAAATTTTCTATAATATAATTAATGTACCGAAAATTTTGTTGTGGAAATTTCTGGTAGAAAATTCATACTACCGAAAATGTTACGCCTTGAAATTTCCGGTATACAAATTATACCTCGAAAATTTTAAAAATACAATTTTCGGTAGTGTTAATTTGTGTATTGAATTTTTGAAGAAATAATTTAATTACTAAAATTTTGGTGTGAAGATAAGATTTTGAAGTAATTTTATTTTACGTTTAACTGAATAAAAATGAAGAACAAAGCTAGATTTCTTACATTTTGATGGTATAAGTCAAATTATAGGGTTCAAAATTCAATTTTCCAGATTTTATTGTCCCACCCATTAACCACCTTAAATTTATTGAATTGTGCTCGATCGTATCGTCATTTTTATAAAATAAATAAATAAATGTCTTATTTTTCTATAAAAAACGAGCATACAATTTTATGTATGGTATGGGTAACTGGTCAATACGACTTCAGGATCACAATTATTTTTGGGCTTGCAATTAAGGATCACAATTATTTTTTAGTTTTAATTGTCTGGGTTTTAAGGGATAAAACTCTAGTACTTAGTGTGTGAGTCCATTGCATGTATAGGTAAAAAGTTCAATTAATTTTTTTAGATTTAACTGTAGTTTGTCTCATTACTTTCACCAAGTCCGTTATTAATATTTGACAGTTTTAATCCATCTATCAGATTTTAACTAAAACAGTCGGTAATTTAACATATTTTAAATGATGTAACATAAGATCTTATTGTATATAACAATCTAGATGCATTAAGTAACTATATGTTATTAATTAAATTACAAAAATTAAAACAAATCTAAATGTGAATCAACATGAGTAAAATAGCAAGTAATAACAATTCCTCAAAGTTGCTGTAATGTGAAAAAATAATTTAAAACAGTTTTAAATTTAACCCATATTTATGTAAATAATTTATAGGCATATACAAGTTTTAAAATGTAATGTTTCATGGGCTTCGGCCCTCGTTTGTACTATATATATAAAATGTTTCAAACCAATATTTTATTTTAACAAATAATTATTTGTAATAATAGCTACTATTTTTTTTACTTAATATCTAATATATATTTGTAATATATATTCTATAAAATGTATTAGTTGTGAGTATTCAAGCCTATCTAATATATAGTTGTAAAACATTGTCTCAATATGTTTGCTTCTTCCACGAGACACGGGGTTCTTTGCTAGATTTATTGCTAAAATGTGGTCAATCATCAATGGAATTGGCCTGCATACATCCAACTTTAACTCTTATGTCAATGATTCCAACCATAATGCTTGGCAAGCTGTATAGTTGCCAGCAATGTATTCAGCCTCGCATGAAAAAAATGTTATGAATGGCTGCTTCTTTGAGCTCCATGCTATTGGAGATTTCATGAACTTGAACACATAGCCTGAAGTGCTTCTTCTATCACTCTTATCTCCACACCAATCTGAATCTGAATACCCCACTAAGTCTCCATTTTCTTGTTTTAATTATGTTGCAAATAGGATTCCATGTTCCAATGTGCCTTAAACATATCTCATGATTCTCTTAGCTGCCAGCCAGTGAGATTGCATGGGATTCTCCGTGAATCTGCTGATAACTCCTACACTATAGAAGATATCAGGCCTTGTGTTGCACAATTATCTTAAGGAGCCAACAACTTGATTGAACAAGGTCGAATCAGCCAGCTTTTCTTCAATTTATGTTCTTAGCTTTGCATTGACTTCAATTGGTGTGATAGCAGGGTTGCAGCTAGCCATATTAAACCTTCTTAAGATTTCTCCAGCATATTTCTTCTGGTGCATCAGCAATCCTTCTTCTGTCTGAGTAAACTCCATGCTCAAAAAATAGCTCAGTTTGCCCAAATCTGTTATCTCAAACTCATCTTTCATGATTTTCTTGAATTCTGCAATTGCCTTGTTGTTGCTGCTAGTTACCAACAAGTCATCAACATATAGGCATAGTAGGATCATTGCAGGCCCTCCATTCAGTATGAAATGCTTCGCATAAACTCTATACTCCACTGTGCACTTGATGAATCCAACGCCAATTAGAAATAAGTCAATTCTTTTGTTCCAAGCTCTTGGGGCTTGCTACAACCCATAAAGAGTTTTCCTTAATCTAAACACCTTATCCTCTTTTCCCTTAATCAAATATCCTAGTGGTTGAGAGACATATATCTCTTCTTCCAACAATCCATTCAGAAATGTAGACTTAACATCCAATTGGCACATCATCCAGCCTCTAGCACAGGCCAATGCTATTACAAGTCTGATTGTTTCAATTTTGGTCACTAGAGCAAACACTTCAAAATAGTTTATGCTTGCCCTTTGTAGGAATCCCTTGGCCACCAATCTAGCTTTATATTTGGCTATTGTGCCATTTGGATTCAACTTTAGTTTGTAGACCCATTTTACCCCAATTTGCTTCTATTTTGCAGGCAAGTCAGTCAAGTACCAGGTTTGTTTATTTTCAATTGCATTGATCTCTTCCATCATTGTTTTCTTCCAGTGTTATTTCTTCAAGGCTTCTTCAACATTCAATGGTTTTGTATTTGCAAATAAGGCAAAAGGAACCAGATCTCCACTTTTGTCAATCTCACTGTCATTGTATACTTCAAATTCTCTTAAATGTGTTGGTGCATGTCTTACTCTCTGAGGTCTGCTTGTCTCTATTCTTTCTTCATCTTTGTTCACATTGGTCTGATGATCATGTTGCACTTGCAAAGGTATTTGTATGGGATGACTTGTGTTGCTGGTCTCCTGTTCTCACACTATACACCACTACTAGACGGGGCGTTAGTCTTCCGAAGTTTACAGCACGCGGCAATAAGTTTTGCATATAAATTTTTTGTCGCAAAATTTTGATCTTATAACAGTTGCGAACTATAAAACTAGTTGCATCGTTCGACACCCATCGCTAACTATCCTCTCCTTTTCTTTTTGGTTGCAAACTGGCCAATATGTCCTGTAGATTAGTTATAAATTCCTCTTCCCAAGTAAAAGGATTTCTTCTCCATTGAAGATTCCAACTCCAACTATCATCATCCCACCGTCCCATCTCGCTTATCATAGTCTCTTGTTGATTAGACATTGATAATTGCCTTGGGAAAATCTCTTTCAACAGAGTACCTCCAGCCCAAATGTCGTGCCAAAATCTAATCTTTGTGCCACTCCCCAATCTCAATCTCAAATCATCCTGAATGTTAAGATCCAAAATATTGCATTTTGAAAAATTGGTTTTAAGACCATAACTCAAAACTATGCAAAATTTCTTTCAAAGCCAATAAGTTATCAGAGTCAGACTTATCAGATACTTGTCACATTCATCAAAGATAGACTTATCAAATGTTTTTCACACTTATTAGAGACAGACTTAGGGTTTTCTTATTTTGATCTTTGAATTAGAGGTTCAAGTTGGTTTTCAATCAGAGGTAGATAGTCATTGTAGCGCTCTTTACTTTTGTCTCTAGAGGAACAAACATTGACTTGTAATCCTTTTGTCTCTTACCGCTTTGACTCGTACTATAGTTGTCAAATGCATAATATTATGACTTGCACTATTAGTAAACATAATTACTTATTCATTAGGTAATAATATTCTTTTTTTATAAACACTTAGATTATTATCTCTAACTTACTCCTAATTTATGCTACCTTAAAATACACAATCATTAATATAACTCTTTGTCTTCTAACTTAATATGCACACTTAGAAATACAGTTAGGGGATAATTGTTCTTTATTTTCTTGTTTTTGTTATTATTAAAACATCAACTAGATAATTGTAGCTAAGACCTCTTTTGCTCTATCAGAGGTCAGTTTTGTGGATAGACAAAAATTGGAATATTAGTTGAGCACTTAAAAGTTGTCTTCAGGATGGTGTGATTTATTAAGTTTATTCATGACCATCCAAATAGTAGGGAGAGTTTTTCAAGTTACAATGAGTAAGACTTCATTTGTGAAATAAATTTTTATCATTGACGTTGTTAGGATGATGAAAAACTTGTAATATGTAAAATCAAGTGGTTAACTCTTTGAGATGGATGTAGAACAAAGGATGGTTAGTAAAAATAAACATAGCTCGTTAGTGCACTTAATCGATGAAAACTTTTTGGTGATATATTGGTGGCTGAGGAGAGTAGTTAAGGATTAGTAGATAAAACTATTAGATGCAAAAGGATGAGGTAGATTTATGGCTCGATAATTTATCTTTCTAAGACAAAGGAATATCCATATTATTGTAACTAAAGGACAAGAATGACAATTGGTGATAATAGATTTGAGAATTTGGATTTGTGGACAGACTAATAAGGAAAATGTCTTAGAATTAAGTTGAGCTTATCAGAGAAGATTTGAATGTCAATAAGAGGGTGAAAGGATTAAAATTCTTAATGAAAAGGCTCAAGTAGAATTTTTTTTTTGGAGCATGTGGTTCCAAGGATGGAACGGGAAGATTAGAAATTTTTTTGTTGGATGGACGATGGTACTCCATTGTATGTGCTAATGAAAAATTACTGAGAATGGTAAAATTTTCAAAGAAGTGCAAAGGGATGTGTTGTTAAGACTAGCAGTGGCTTTAGAAAATCATCAGCCTAGACCTAAACTTTTGTAGGAGCCTGATAATAGGTGTGAATACCCTTTTTGATGGAATTAAGCTGCTGTGAGTACGGAGCTCGTGGATAGCATCGAAAATGTTGTATCCATATTATCCTAAAAACGGTGTGTAAGAATGGTTAGTTGTAGAACGTACTTTATGGTAATAAGAGATAGTACCGGTGATTTGTATTAAAGGTGTTTCTCTTACTTTTAGTTTCAAGGACGAAGGTAGAGTATAAGGTTCATGGTAAAAGTAATCATTATTTAGGTACTTTAGCTACATTTTGTATTAAAAACATGTTACTCAGTTTGTCAGTTCCCTTTTATTTATGAACAAAAGTACCAAAATAATATTTTCATGATTGAAATATTTTTTTAATTAATCTATGTATAAAAATAGTTGAAATCTAAGACTGGTAAAATTTTTAGCTTATGAATCTGACAGCCAATTTTTTCATTTTTAAATTTTAAGACATCTCTGATTTCAACGAAAGTTTTTACTTAAGTTCATCGATGGTTTGAGACTTAATTTATGTATGAGTCATTTTTTTAGCGAAGAGTATTAAATTTGATTATATTAATAATTTAATCGATTTTGTAAAAAAAAATAATTATTGACAAATATTTTACGAGTCATAACTTACTATAAGGTTTATTTGCGATCTGAGTTGCGATGAAAGTAGATATTTCAATTAAAGTAGATTTATAAGTGAGTGATGTGATTATGACTAAGTGTCATAAAGGTTAATTGTCAGTTTTTAGGATTAAATTTATGAAATTAAGTTTTGTTGTTAAAAATCTTTGGAGATTAATTTGGATTTGAGATGATAAATTAACTAAGGGGAGGAGAAAAAGCAATTCATGGCCACCATATAAAAGCAATTCATGGTCACCATAATCATCATCTTACTATCATTTGCTATTTTTTCAAATGCATCTTCTTCAATCATTTCTCTCCAAACCTTCTCTTCATTTGTGAGCAACTTCGAAGCCTCCAATCACAAAACCTCCAACTACAGGGTTGTTCCGCTACTTGAGAGGATTGCAAAGAGTTAAAGATCACTAGTTGAAGTACCTATTTCTCGCATCTTTTCTCTCAAACCCGTAAGCATGTATACATAGGGGGAAGTGTATTTTTTTTTTTTATGTTTTGAGCTTTAATCTTGCTTGTTCATCACTAATATGGTAATTATTAGAGATCGAACAAAATATATTTCTCCAAAATTCTTTTGTTACTCATGAGCCTCGGCAGAGTGGTGCTATAAGCATTCAAAAATTTCGTTTGTGTGATAATTGTTCAATCATTTTCTCAAAGTCACTTCCAAGTAGAACATTTGAGAAACTGACACAACAAATTGACATTTGTCGTCTCAGAGATTATTGTCTAGTTGAAGGGGAGAAATAAATATATTTTACAATTCTTACAAAAGGATATTGTACATTTTTTCCTCCGCTAGAATCTTTTACCACTAAATTTTTTTCTTGTAAGATTTTAACGAGGCATGTCCTCATGCACATCCAAAAGCTGAAAAATGGAAGATAAAGGAATGGACATCCATTAACACATATTATTCATAACACATTTTGGTTATAAATAATATGTGTTAAATGGATGTTCATTCCTTGGTCTTCTATTTTCTCGTAACTTCCATTAGTGAATGAATTAATTATTAGTATTTAATCTTGTTCTTTCACTAGCCTATTTGTGTCCTATAAATAGGACTTGCCGTGTTTTGTAATAATACACTTGAGAAAAAAATAATACGAAGTTCTCATTTGTCATTCTTGTTCTTGATATCTTAGTTTATTTCTAAGATATCATATATACACATTGATATTTGTTATAAATAAACGATTATATGGTCATATAATTAAATTTATATTATTTAATTTCATTGTTAACTTTTTAAAAAAAAAATTAAGCATTATAATATTTTTTTAAATAATTTCAAGTTTATTTCTACAATTTGCAAGGAGGCATGCGGTGTAAGAAACTTTTTGGAGCAGTCATGTGTACATTTTCCTCATTGAATAATTTATTTTATAGTATTAATAAATAGATAAATATATATGAATTGAATCTAATTCTTTTACAATTTATTTAATGAATGAATTAAATGAATGGTGGATAACTGGACTCAATTGTCAAAATGTTTACGTATTAGCATATAAGAAATGGTGAACATAGTAAATTAGCATAACACAACGTTCAAGTCTTCTTGTCGAACCCAAGGAGAAATCAAATATGGACTAAATGTATCTTGTTGTGTCCTCTTTTTAACTATTCATTCTCCTCCAAAAGATATAAAAGTTTTTGTTATAAATATAATTGTTTGTAGATATATACATGTTTACTTAGTCTCAAGGATAAAAAATATTTATCTTATTTAGTGAAGCAAAAAACTAATGTTAGTATCATATTTGATACTACGAAGATAATGTATCATTAAGGGGAGGAACAAAGTTACATATTGAGAATGCATTATAATCCTCTAAGTCCATAAAAGTTTATTAAGTTTCAAGGTCATATGTTTAAATGACTACCATATTGAAACAAAAAATGACGAAAGTATTGAATACCTTTGTATCACAAAACATGGTTTTGATAAAACGTGTGTATCGAAAAAGGTACTTGCTTTCTCTTCTGGATTGTACTACACTTATATTAGTTCAATTGAAGCACATGTAAATGAAAATCAGTACTTTACAAATGATAATAAGTTTGTTGTTTGGCATGACCTATTGAGCAACCCGTGTTTAAAATGATGCGATAGATAATTGAAGATTCATGTGGTCATCAATTGAAGAGTCGAGAGATTCTTCAATCAAATAAGTTCTCATGCATCTCTTGCTCTCAAGGGATGTTGATAGTTCAACCAGCACCAACAAAAATTGAGAGTGAATCGATCAATTTTTTAGAACGTATACATGGTGATATTTGTGGGCTAATCCACCAACAATGTGGACCATTTCGGTACTTTATGGTTTTAATTGATGCATCAACTAGATGGTCACATGTTTGCTTGTTGTCAACTCGCAACCAGGAGTTCGCGAGATTACTTGGTTAACTAATTCGAATAAGAGTTCACATACGTGATCATCCCATTAAGAGAATATGTCTTGACAATGTTGTTGAGTTTTCATCTCAAGCATTTAATCAGTATTGTATGTCTATTAAGATTAATATTGAACATTCTGTAGCACATGTTCATACATAAAATGGACTTGCAGAATCATTTATGAAGCGTATAAATTTAATTGCAATACCACTTCTTATGAGATGCAAACTTCCCATATCCACTTGGGGACATGCATCAAGTCAACAAGTTATCACACCTCTTCCACTTTATAATTAATTTTTGGTCAAGAACCTCATTTTACACCTAATTTTTTTGGATGTGCGGCATATGTTCCAATTGCTCCACCACATCCACTTGGGTATATATGTTGGATATGAATCTCCACCTATTATAAAATACCTCGAACCAACAATAGGAGATTTATTTCAGCTTGGTATGCTAATTGTGATTTTGATGAAACAAATTTTCCAACATTAAAGGGGAGAGAATAAGCAGCTAGAAAAAAAAAAGATCAATTGTAATGAATTATCGTTGTCTCATTTTCATCGTTGAACCAAACAATGTGAATTGGAAGTTCAAAAGATAATTCATTTGAAAAGCTTAGCAAATCAACTACCAACTGCATTCACAAACCCAAAAAGTGTGACTAAATCATACTTATTAGCTGCTAATGCTCCAATTAAAATGGATGTCTCTGTTGGACAATCCAATATTACAAATAAGTCTCAATTGCGCCTGAAGCATGGTAGACCAGTCGGTTCCAAAAATAAAAATACTCAAACAAGAAAATAAGCTAAAACGAAAGGTGAACCAAGTGAGGATATAAAACTCTAAAATAGTATTCTTACAAAATTGACATTTCAGTCCCATAATTGGTTTATCAGGTACCGGAAATTCATGAACATAAAGAGATCTTAATAAACTATGTCACTAACGGAATTCGATGGAACCGACATGAAGTCAACGTTGATGATGTTTTTCATATAATATAGTGCTAAATGTGATAAATGATAATGAGGATCATAAACCAAGGTCCATTAAAGATTGTAGACATAGAGAAGATTGGCCAAAATGGAAAGATGCAATTGAAGTTGAATTAAGCTTGCTTTCCAAGAGAAAGGTTTATGGACCTGTAGTTGGAGCACCTGAAGGTGTCAAACCAATCGGATACAAATGAGTTTTTATGCGAAAACAACATGAGAATGGTAAAATCGTGAGATACAATGCTCGACTTGTAGCTCAAGGGTTTTCGCAATGACCTCAGATTGATTTTGATGAGACATATTCACTTGTAATGAAGGCAAGTACTTTTCAATGCTTAATTTTCCTAGTAGCAAATGAATGCCTCAATTTGCACATGATGGATGTTGTTACAGCTTATTTGTATGGCTCACTAGATAGTGACATTTTCATGAAAATTTTAGAAGAATTTAATTTGCCTGAGGCATAGAGTTCAAACTACCGGAAAATCAATTCATTCAAATTGAATAAGTCTCTCTATGGGCTAAAATAATATTGACACATGAGGTATAATAGTCTCCGTGAATATTTGCTAAGGGATGGATGTAAAAATGATTCAATTTGTCCATGTATTTTTATGAAAAGATCAGAAAATGAATTTGATATAATTGTTGTGTATATTGATGACATAAATATCATAGGAACTCCTAAAGAGCTTTCAAAAGATATAGATTGCTTCAAGAAAAAGTTTGAGATAAAGGACTTGGGAAAAGCAAAGTTTGAGATGGTGGTACGATCATTTCATCGAGATTTGTGAAACAAACCATAACAACAACATCATCAAATCATGCAAAACTTTTAGCGCTACATGAGGCAAGTCGGAAATGTGTTTGGTTGAGGTCTCTAATTCAACACATACAAGAGACTTGTAGTTTTTCTTCCAGAAGAATGAATGCATCAATCCTTTATAAAGATAATATTGCATGCATTGCTCAGTTAAAATAAGGGTATATTAAAGGAGATAGAACAAAATATATTTCTCCAAAGTTGTTTTTCATTCATGATCTTTAGAAGAATTGTGATCTAAGTGTTCAACAAATTCGTTCATGTAATAATCTAGCAGACATTTTCACGAAATCACTTTCAAGCAAAACCTTTGAACAATTGGCACAAAAAAATGGTCTTCGTCGTCTCAGAAATAAGTGTTCAGTTGAGGGGGAGAAATAAATATATTATGGGAATTTTCTTTAGTAAGGTTTTAATGAGAAGTACCCTCAATGGACATCAAAGGGGGAGTGTTATAAATATAATTGTTTGTGAATGTTCATTCCTTAGTCTTCCACTTCCACTAGTAAGTGGCATTCAATGTATTAAATGATAGTGGTTTAATGGCCTTCAATGTGATCCTCTATTTACTTATTTGTGTCCTATAAATAGAACTCTCATCAGGGCCGGCCCAACCCATTATGAGGCCTAAAGCGAAATTATCAGACAGGGCCTTTTCAAAGTTAATAAATAAATTATTAATATTTTTATTTAAAATTGGTCTTTCGTACTTTTTTTGATGCAAAATCATTTATCAAATTAGTGTAATCCATTTCGTTTAACAATTCTTTTTCAATCGATAATAAAACTAATCCATTTAAAAAAATTTCTAGTTTCTGCTCCAGCCAAATATATAGAAAAGGTTGATCTCTGCTACAATTGAAAAAAAGACTAATAATTTAGAATATAAATATTTACTTAATACTTAACAGATTACAGATGAAAAAGAGACGAATAAATTAAAAACACATACCTTAATATATTTTGGTCACTGATAAGAGCTACTCACGCAGTGAAAATTTAAAATGAAAAATAAAATCAAAGCAATGAATAAAGAAGTAGGGTCAAGGGTGAAAAAACTTGTTGTTGTACAGAAAAGGAATGCATTTAATATTAAAAGATTCTCCAACCCTCATCCTCATAAATAGTTGCATCCATTTTAATTGACTAATTAAAATTTTTTGGAGGCCTTTTTTGTTTCTATATATGGTTAAAGAGTTTTGATAATATATTATTGAGCCTCTATACCGTATAAAAATTAAAGTAAAAAAATTATTTTTTGGCGAGGCCTAAAGCAAGGGCTTTAGGCGCCTCCCCCTTAGGCCGGCCCTGACTCTCATTGTATTGTAAAGGCACACTTGATAAGAGAATAACACAAAGACTTCATCTATCATTCTTGCTCTTATTCTTTTAATTTATTTCTAATAGCTTCTCATATATAGCAACTCGTTTTCTTATATTGTTCACTTATTATAGCTACACAATAAACTCATAAATTTTAACCTTTTTATTATAGTTGATGACAGGGCCGGTCATAATCTTGTGCGACCAGAACATTCAAACAGGGGCCCCAATTAGGGAGGGCCCCAATATTTTTCTATAGTATACTGAACTTTGAAAAATTACATTTATATCCTTAATTTTTTTATAGTGACCAAAATAAATATTCATTTTCTAAATAGAGACTATCTTTTCTACGACTAAACCTAATTTCTCTCAACTATCATCTCCTCTCCATATCCACCACTGTGAGAATGTGACAGTTGCTGCAACTACCAAGCGCTACCACCAAAGCCCAAATATTATAATCTTGAATCTTGATGTTAGGGTATTCATAAAGTTCAGGTTTTGTGATTTACTAATTTAGGAACTCAATTTGTTTGAAATAGTTGATTTACTGATTTTAAGAACTCACTATCTAATCTGATGTTAGGGTTTTAGATTTTAGGAACTCATTATTGATTTTGTGATGGTGGTATTATTTAATCCAAAAAAATGGGATGCTTTTGATTCTAAAATGATTGATTTTTTAGTTACAAAAGGTCTTAAAAGAGATTTTTCTATTGTAAATGGTTTTAACGATAATTCGAACAGACACTTTACAGCTAATTAGTATACCAGAGTTTTATAAAATAGAGAGGAATGCGATAGAGATTGGCTTATTTATTCGAAAGACTTGATAGAGTATTTAGTTTTTGTTGTAAAGTTTTTAAAAAAATGGACAGGTAAAGGTCAATTAACAAATGAGGGTTTCATTGATTGGTCACATATTGGTAAAAGACTTAGAGAGCATGAGATAAACATGTATCATGTAAAAAATATGACCATTTGGTATCAGTTGTGTCAAAAACTGAAAAATGGTCAAACTATTAATAAAACGGTTCACAGATTAATTGTGAAAGAAAATGAACATTTGAAAAATGTTTTAAAAGGAATTATTTCAATAGTGAAATTCCTTGCTAAACATAGTTTGGCCTTTCTTGGCTCAAATAAGAGATGGTACAAAATAACAATGGAAATTTTTTGGGTTTAATTGAAATGTTAGTTGAGTTTTTCAAAATTGAAGTTGTTGAAGTCTTACTTGCGGTCTTCCATGTTACATGAAATACTTAATAGATTAGCATTGATAGCAATTGAGCATGATCTTTTGGCGACAATACAATATGAAGACTTGGTTGGTGAATTTGCTTCAAAAAGTGTTAGAAGGATGTCTCTTTTTAAATAACAAGAAGGTTAGTATTAGTTTGATGGTGTTATTTACAATTTACTTATTTTGATGAATTTAAATAAAATAGTTTGAGGTTTTTGTATTTAATTTTGTAAAAATATAATATTTTGAAATAACTTATCATTTTTAAAATAGTATTTTTTTATTAAGAGCACAATTTTTTAGATTTATACAAGACCTCTAAAAAGATTAAGAGTGCCTAATTGATGGAAGGGAAGGGGATTTATGAGCGAATAATGCTAGTTGTCGTGCAATGCACTATAAGTTTCAAAGACAACTATTAGTAAGATTTTAAAAAATTAATTAGATAAAATTAATTTAACTTATTTACTAACGGAAATATTAACAAAGATATCTCGAATTCAAATTCATAAAAATAATATAACCTCTAATTTTATTTTTTTAATGTTTATTTATTAAAAAAAAATACATAGAGGATACCTTTCGAACCTTAAAATTAATAACAAAATTGAAACACAAGATTCATCACGAAATTTTAAATGATAATAAAAAGGCAACAACTCAATCTTATTAAGGATATATTGAAAAAATTAAACTCAGCGCAAAATCTCTCCTATTAATTCACCACGTCCGAAATGACCAAAACCAAACAAATTTAATGCTTGAAAATTAAAGATTAATGATAGAAAGTCATTTCAAACAAAAAATAAAAAAACCAAAATTAAAAAAACCTTTCGTGAATAAAATTTAAAACAACAACTAATAAACTAATGTTTATCAAGAATCTACAGACAAAATGAGAATTATAAGATCGCCAAATAGTGATTAATGAGTAAAAGTCAAAAGAAAATAATCTGCAGATAATGATCAAAATAGAGATTGTGAAAGTGGTAAAAAAATGTACAAATTTTCAGATATCTTATTGTTACTACTGATCTTGACATTTGATATAAAAAAATGTACAAATTTTGATCTTGCACAGCTTATTGTGATGCTCACTATGCTGGAAACAAAATTAAAAAAGCACAAGTGGTGCATGTCAATTTCTGGAAGAAGCCCTCATAAGTTGGTCATGCATAAAATATAACACAATTGTCTTGTCAACCACTAACGCTGAAGATGTCTCAGCTGCAAACTGTTGCTCTCAAGTTATATGGATCAAAAATCAACTTGACGACTTTTCTATAAGTTATTCAAATGTTTCAATTTACTATGATAATACCAGTGCAATAAATTTTTCAAAAAATCTCAATCAACATTCAAGATCAAAACATATAGAAATTAAATATCATAGGGATTATATAAAAAAAGAAAGATGTTGAAATAATTTTTGCTAATACTGAAAATTAACTTGTTGACATCTTTACAAAATCTCAATGGAAGATAGTTTTGCTTTCATTAAAGAAAAATTGAAAATGATCAAAATTCAAACAGTTGTTTAGAACAAATTTGACCAAAACGTTCTGGTTAACAAGGAAAACGTTCTCCCTCTGATCCAAGGTTTTCTTACTCTCCACGTAAATTTTTTTTTCTATCTTAACGTCCAAACTTTTCAAAATATTTGTTTTTTTTTTATTCAAAATCCTTGGATAGGATATTATCATTGTTTATTTTCATCTTTTCCAACGCACATCAATCAAAACTCACTCATCTAAACCTTCTCTTTCTTTCTCCCTCTCATGTGCTCCTATCATATTTTCTTTCTACTTTCTTCTTTCTTCACTTATCTCTCATTACCTTAATATCTTCTTCATCATATCTCTTCATTCTTCTTCCACCTTCGAATTCATTTTTACAAAAATTGACAACAACCAAAACCTCAGGAAAGAAAGCCATAAAACCAACACCTTCAACTCCACCACTTGTAAATGATGTCGCTCTTACTGAAGGTGGTGGAAAACACAAGAAACAGGGGTTTGAATTGAGTTTTGCCATTTCTGAAAATTACTTGAATAACTTAACCAAAAATATGTTCGTTATCAAATCATTCAACTTACTATTATAAAATAGGTTTAGTGAAAATAGAGTCGAAGCATAAAGAACTTATATTAGAATAACACAGAGAGAAAAGAGACAAGGATTTTTATACTAGTTCACAGCAGACTGTTGTTACATTTAGTCTTCCCCTTACAAAGAGATTTTGCTTCAATATAGTCGAAGACTTAATCCACTATTTAAACAATAGTAGGCAAATATTATTTACTCTACTTCTTCAAGCTTTGAGTATTTGTAAAACCCTAAATTTTGCTAGGTTTTATTAAGCTACATGTGTAATGTATTTTCGGCCTAATAAAATTTTAATATACGATTTTAAATATTTGTGTTAATTTACATAACAATTTTGAAATATATATAACTTAATCAAGAAAATTGTTAGTATCACAGTTAGAATTTTGTGTAGAATTATATTGCTCTTTTACTAAATTTGTTATGTGGTATTATTATTTTGTTTTGTTTTTTGTTATTCATTTAAATGCATATATATGGTATGATTTAACTTTTGTTTAGAAAAGAAATATTCAAGTAGTTACAAGGTAGTAAGACAAATGGGCTTGGCCCACAGGTGTATTATTAAAAAGGTTTTAAATCTCTAACTACCAAGTAGCTATATAAAAGGGAAGATGTTATGTTAGTGCTGCTTTTGTGCTTGTGAGGGAGAAAGTGAAAAACGGTTTCAAGGAAAAAAAAAAATCGGTGATCAACGGTTGTGCAAGAACATGCTCCAATTTCTTTCAAATTTTAGTCTTTTAACTTGATTTATTAATATGATCTTTAATATTTTTACTTTCTCTCTGATTCAATTTGATAAAATCTTTGATTTTGAAATGATTATTTTTGATACAAAATTTATGTTGTAAATTAAAATATTGATATTTATGGAAAAATTGTTACTAAAAAAACTGATTTTTAATAAATGGTTTTATGATGGTGATAATTTTGAAGATGGTGTATGATATTATTATTGTGGTGTATAATTTTGAAGATGGTTTTATGATATTATGGTGTATGATATTATCTTGATTTTCTTATGATATTCATATAGAAACCTATTTTGATTAGAGAAAATATTTATCTTTGTCAAAAATTAATTTTCATCCGATAGAAGTTGTTATAAAGACTAGATCGTATTTTAATCAATCGAAATCTTTATTATTGGCTACAAACTCAATTTTTATTTGAATAAAATTTTATGTTGTGATATTTTAATTGTTGAAGAAATTTTTAGAAACCTTATTGATGTTAAAATATTAATTTTTCAAGGAATAACAAATGTGTTGAAAGTTGTTGTTAAGGTTATTTCTTTTAGAAGGTTAAATTTATGATTTTTATGAGACAATTGTGTGGATGTTGATTAATAATAATAATAATAATAATAATAATAATAATAATAATAATAATAATAATAATAATAATAATAATAATAATAATAATAATAATTTGTTTAAATCTTAAACTAAACCCAAACTATATTTGAGGAGTTAGTAGTTGAAAGTCAATTAAATACTAAGTTAATTATTACTTATTCGAAGGTGAGAACCGAGTTGAACAAGAGTTTGTGACGATAATTCTATAAACAACTTTGGATTATATGTGATATAAATGTACTGTGATGTTATGTATTGGTTCTATTTGTGTGTTATCTTCAAAATATGTGTTATATGAATTACATGTTTATGAATGATATTATGAGATTAATTCATTTGCATTATTTTTTGGTAACGGGTGGTTATTTAAGGTGATGACTCTGTATCTAAACTAGATTAGTGGTTTTGAATGCTCTGTTTGAGTGACTTATTTTGTTACTAACTAAGGTGATGACATTCATGCATGCATTGGTGACAAGGACCTAGTTGACATGGACGGCAGTTCCTTGAAAAGGCAATGTGATTCAGAAAAATACTCAACGGTGGGGTATTAAACATGAAACTCTAAAGATCATTCATGGGACATTGTCCAACTGTGGGACTCTTTGCTCTACATGGTAGTGATATTCCGGAATCATGCATTGACATATAGTCTAACAAATAGGATTTGTGCAATTTGGTTGATTTGTATCGTTGGTGCTTTGTGATTTTAATTGTTAAATAAAGTATATGATTTATTTATATTTTTCTATAATAACTATATATGCATGTCTATTTGCTCTGTGTTTGTTATTTGGAGATGACCCTTACATTTGACAGGTGACATCCCCAATTTGCTTTCGCACCCAGAGGAGTTTTCGGATGAATAGATGGATCATTTCTTGTAATTTCTGAGATGGGTAATTGTGGTCAACTTTAGGGACTTTATTTTTGTTAGACTCTAGTTTATACCATTTATTACTTTTCTATCTTGGTATGATATTTTTTAATCCTAAAACTTGAGTATTCAATTATCTGATTGAGATACTTGAGGATTTCAAATTTATTATGGATTGTTTGTTTGAATTTATATGTGTGATTATGTATTTTTCTTGCACGAGAATTAAAACATTTTCATGAAAAAAAAAATGGACTGCACTTTAAACATAGTATTTTGAGATAATGTCTTAAAAAGTGGGAGGTTACATTGTGGTATCAGAGCAGTTCGGTCTGATCAGGACTGTGAGTTGGATGTCTTAACCTTACTAGTGTCGGGTTGTAGGGTAGTTTGTTGTGTGTCTTTTATGACTATGCGTTATCTACTAGTATGAGTGTGGAATTTAAAGTTAATTCTTACTCGCGTTGAGTGAGGACGATATCTTTCTTCATTTCGAGATTGAAGTCTAGAACTAAATAGATTATGTGTTGCAAGATGCAATGCCTCCGAGACATATTTCTAGTGATAGTGATGCCGCTAATGGGATCGGTGAACCAATGATGGCTCAAGCTATGGCACAGATGGCTGCTGCTATCGCCGCCCAAAATGAACGTGACTTGCGATGAGATGAAAGGGAATAAAGAGTAGTTGGATCTAGAGGTTTGGTAGACTTTTGCAGGCATGACCCTCCCAAGTTCCATGGAGATGTTGACCCCAGAAAAGTTGACAAGTGGTTACATGAAGTAGAAAAGATATTTGAAGTGATTAAATTCCCACCCATAGTGAAATTGAGTTATCCAACTTGTCTATTACTTGGTGATGTTGAGTATTGGTGGAGGAATACCAAATTGATGATGGAAGCTGCTCAAGAAGAGTATTCTGGATAAGTATTTTCCAGCTAGCGCTAGAACAAAGTTGGGTGATGATTTTTTTGAAAATTCGTCAAGGTGGTATGACTATGGGAGAATACGCGGCAAAATTTGAATCATTGTCACGACATTTCAAATTTTTTCGTCAAATCATTGATGAAGACTTTATGTGTCACCGCATTCAAGATGCGCTAAGATATGAAATTCAGGATTCTGTGTTTCCCATGGGAATCAAGCAATTCCAACCACTAGCAGACAAGTGTAGAGAGATTGAGGCTATGAAAAACCGCAAGTTGAACCGTGGAAATAACACTAACTCTATGAGACCATTTCGTTTGAACAATCAAAATCGTAGTCATGGTCAACCCGAGAAAAAGTCATATCATCGTTCTTAGGAAGCTAATCAGGGACAATATCGTCCTACGATTCCAGACTCGAGAGATAAAGGAAAGTCAATGGGAACTAAGCCCTATTGCTATCATTGTGGGGACCCAAGACATCTTGTTGATAAGTGTACTGAAAAGAGTAATCTATGTTACAATTGTTAGAATCCTAGACACCTTGCTAAAGACTGTAGGGCATCTAAGGTTGGTGCTTTAGTGGATGCAACTAAAGTCACACGCCCAATAGCTCAAGGGCGAGTTTACAGTATGAATGGTCGAGGGGTCTCTCATCCGAGCGAATCCTTTCAAGGGGAGTACGAAATCTCAGGTAGCATTTTAACCGTTTTTTTTTACTCTGGTGCAACACATTCATTCATTTCTATGGATTGTGTGAACCTATTGAAGTTGCCTGTCACAACCTTATTGTTTGATTTGTCAGTTACTACTGTTCCCGATAAGACTTTAACTACAAACACAACTTGTATGTATTGTCCCTTAGTTGTGTTGGGTAGGAAGTTTATTGTGAATCTCATTTTCCTACCTCTTAAGAACCTCGATGTTATCCTCGGTATGGATTGGTTGTCATACCATTTTATTTTGTTAGATTGTGGTTGTAAGATTGTAATTTTCCCCGATCTAGAGCTTTCTAAGGAGGGAGATTTTATCCTTAGCTAATGTGAAAGTCACACCCGATGTCAAGATAGAGGATATGCTAGTGGTTAAAGATTTTCAAGATGTGTTTTCGACAGATGTACCTGGCCTACCCCCAGTGCGAGAGACTGAGTTTTCTATTGAATTACACCCGATATTGGACCCATCTCAATTGCACCCCATCGATTGTCGCCCTCCGAGTTGGCTGAACTTAAGGAACAACTTGAAGAATTAATGTCAAAACAATTTATTCGACCAAGAGTTTCACTGTGAGGAGCCCCTGTCTTGTTGGTAAAGAAAAAGGACGGATGTTTGTGACTTTTGTAGATTACAAGCAACTCACAAGACCACTATTAAAAATTGATACCCATTGCCTCGCATCGATGACCATATGGATCAACTCCGATGGGTTGTGGTATTCTCCAAGATGGATTTGAAATATGGGTATCATCAAATGCGAGTTAAGGCAGAAGACATTCCCAAGACTGCATTTCGAACTCGTTACGAACATTATGAGTATCTTGTAATGCCATTCTGAGTGACTAATACACCCATAGTGTTTATGTACTACGTCAGTCATATCTTCCATCCATTTTTGGACAAGTTTGTAGTCGTATTTATAAATGACATTCTCATTTATTCTAAAAGTCAAGAGGAGCATAAGAAGCACTTACACCAAATTCTACCAGTGTTGCATGAGAAACAATTGTATGCCAATCTATCAAAGTGTGAATTTTGGTTGGAAGAAATTAATTTTATGAGGCATGTGATCTCGAAGGAGGGAATTGTTGTCGACCCAGCCAAGGTAAGAGCAGTTGTGGATTAGAAACGGTTCGAGACTGTTACAAACATTAGAAGGATTGGGAAGTGTCCTCATGCAGAATAAGAAGGCAGTAGGCTATACGTCACGACAACTGAAAACACATGAAAGGAACTATCCCATACATGATTTAGAATTGGTTGCAGTAGTGTTTTCCCTAAACATTTGGAGACACCACTTGTGTGGAGGTATATTTACAATTTTTTGTGACCACAAAAGTTTGAAATACTTGTTTGATCAAAAAGAGCTCAATATGAGGCAAAGAAGGTGGATTGAGACCCTGAGACATGGGAAAGGCCAATGTAGTAGCGGATGCCTTAAGTAGACAAAATATCCTTGTATCCTCTTTAATGGTAAAGGAATGAGAATTACTAGAGAAGTTTCGTGATCTGAACATCGATGTGGAGTTTTCACCAGGAGAATTAAAGCTTAGCATGATCACAATTTCTAATGGGCTAATTGAGGACATTCAAAAACATCAATTTGACGATGAACTATTTCAGGAGAAGAGGTAGTTAATTGTGCAAGGGAAGGCACCATAATTCAAAGTTGGACCAGACAATATTTTGCGTTGCAACAAACGTATTTGCGTTCCAGCAGTGGACAAGATAAAGAAGTTTATTCTAGAGGAGGCACACAAGAGTAAATTGAGCTTTCATTCAGAAATAACCAAGATGTACCAAGATTTGAAGCGAAACTATTTGTGGCCCAGAACAAAGAAGTATATGGTCGAGTTTGTGGCAGTTTGCATGAAATGCCAGAAAGCTAAGGTAAAACATCTGAAATCCGCAAGAATGTTGCAGTCCTTAGACGTGCCTAAATGGAAATGAGACAGTATTTCCATGGATTTCATTATAGGATTACCCAAGACGTAGAGGAAGAATAATTTGGTTTGGGTGATAGTTGATCGTCTAACTAAGTCAGCCCATTTCCTACCCGTGAGGACCACCTATAACGTGACTAAGTTGACAGAGATTTACATCGCATAGATTAGGAGACTTCATGGAGTGTCTTCTAGCATCGTCTTAGATCGAGATCCCAAGTTTACCTCTCACTTTTGGGAAGCTTTGGATGAAGCGTTGGGGACGAAGTTGAGACTAAGCTCATCTTATCATCTGTAGACTAACGGACAAACATAGATAACCAATCAAACCTTAGAGGATATTTTAAGAGCTTGTGTATTGGATGATCGCGGGGGTTGGGATAAATGTTTACTGTTAGTTGAATTCACCTATAATAATAGTTTTCATGCAAGTATCGGGATAGCGCCATACGAAGCCCTTTACGGACAGAAATGCCAAACACCACTGTGTTGGTATCATGATGGTGAAAGTACCAAAGTGGGGCCAGAAATGGTGCAGCAAACCACATAAAAGATCAGGAAAATAAGAGATAGGATGAGAATTTCCCAAAGTTATGATTTTTATGAGACAATTGTGTGAATGTTGATTTATAATAATAATAATAATAATAATAATAATAATAATAATAATAATAATAATAATAATAATAATAATAATAATAATAATAATAATAATAATAATAATAATAATAATAATAATGATAATAATAATAATAATAATGATAATTTGTTTTTCTAATAGAAATTGTCTAAATCTTAAACTAAACCCAAACTTTATTTGAGTAGGAGTTAGTAGTTGATAGACAATTAAATACTAAGTTAAGTGTGAATCGAGCTGAACAAGAGTTTGTGACGTATAATTCTAGAAACAACTTTGGTAACGGTAAGGGTATCACTCCATTCACTTTCCTACTTGAATTATATGTGATATAAATGTACTGTGATGTTATTATTAGTTTTGTTTGTGTGTTATCTTCAAAATATGTGTTATATGAATTACATGTTTATGAATGATATTATGAGATTAAGTAATTTGCGTATTTTTATTGGTAACAGGTGGTTATTCAAGGTGATGACTTTGTGTCTAAACTAGGTTGATTTATGATAAGGTTGAATTGTTTTGGACGCTCTTGTTATATGATTTATTTTGTTCCTAACTAAGGTGATGACATTCATGCATGCATTGGTGGAGCCGTACCTAGTTGCGAGTACGTGACGACAATTCCTTGAAAAGACAATGTGATTCACAAAAATTCTCAACGATGGGGTGATGAACATGAAACTCTGAAGAGCATTCGTCCAATGGTGGGACATTGTCCAATTGTTGGACACTTTGCTCTACAGGGTGGTGATATTCCAGAATCATGCATTGACATATGGTCTAACAAATAAGATTTGTGCATTTTGGTTGATTTGTATCTTTGGTGCTTTGTGATTTTAACTGTTAAATGAAGTATATGATTTATTTATATTTTCTATAATAACTATATATGCATGTTTATTTGCTTTGTGTTTGTTATTTGGAGATGACCCATACATTTGACAAGTGACATCCCCAATTTGCTTTCGCACTCGGAGGAGTTTTCGGATGAATAGATGGAGCATTTCTTTTAATTTCTAAGATGAGTAGTAGTGGTATGCTTTAGGGACTTTATTTCTGTTAGACTCTAGTTTATACCATTTATTACTTTTCTATTTAGGTATGATATTTTTGAATAATAAAACTTGAGTATTCAATTATCTGATTAGGATACTTGAGGATTTCTAATTAATTATGGAATGTTTGTTTGAATTTATATGTGTGTATTTTTCTTGCACGAGAATTAAAACATTTTTATGAAAAAAAAGGACTGCATTTTAAACATAGTATTTTGAGATAATGTCCCAAAAAATGGGATGTTACAGTATACTTCTTTAGCCTATCCGGGTTGTCACCATTAGAACCCCTCTCAACTTTGTGACAGCTTGTCATTGTGGTTCATGAGTATTGTTATATTTTTTTAGGTACATCTTATTGATGAAATAGTTGTTGCCACTATCGAGCTGATTTACATCAGTTCTAGTTTATGTCTGAATAGACACAAAATTTGTTTCTAGGATTCTAACTCTCATTGAGAGTATATTGCATTTCAAGTCCTATATCAATTCAAGTTTATAAAACACTTTGATTGATTAACATCAATTCTAGTCACTCTTTATTGAGAGGAATTTTATGCATTCTTTTCTTTTGATGTGTTCTAAGCTCTTACAGATATTCTTCTTAACATTTTGCCTTTCTTATTCTCTCAGTTGCATTTTTGTATTGAATGGTTTCTACTTAAATACAAAGATGTATTCATTGAGAATGTTACCGTTGGAGATCTTGAATCAGCATTTAAGACAAATCAACATTTAAGACATATCCATAAATATCTTCATAATTTATTCAACATATCTTCAATTAAGAAGACAGATCTTAGAGGATGTTACTATCAGAGGATGTCATGCGCTTCTTCAGTCATAGGATAAGTTCATCCTTAACGAGTAGAGGAGGTTGAAATGTTGACTTCTTATCAGAGTGTTGACTATATCATAGCGTTGACTTTAAACGTTGATCACACGATCAACTAGTTTACTAGAGTTATTAGACGCATAGTCATCAAATTGAGCTTGTATTAATAGATTCTCCAGGGGCGCATTGAAGACGTGTTTATCATAGAGGCTTCATTTAGAGCCTTCGTCTTTTCACATTTGAGTTAGAGGATCAATATGGGTCTTTAGTCAGAGGCAGATAATCATTGTAGTGCTTTTTTTTTTTTTTTTGTCTTTCGATGGTCAATCATTTACTTGTATTTCTTTTTGTCTTTAATGTTTTGACTCGAACTGTAGATTATCATATGCTTATTGCAACACTTCTTATTACTATATTATAACTTGCACTATTGGAAAACATAATTATTTTTGTATCAAGTGATAATATTTTTTTTGTTAGAAACACTTAGATTATTATCTCTAACTTCCACATAATTTATGCTACCTTTGAAACACTTACCACTATATTTCCACCACTCTTTCAATGCAACATTCCAACCTAAACCACAACTCCACCTCACCTTACCCAAAAGCTAAAGAAGGCTAAATCTAATTCAACTCAAACAAAAAGGTCAATGAGGATCATGATTGGAATATGAACCTCAAGAGAAACTAAAAGTGTGGACATCACTATGCACACTATCTCTTATCACTCTGATGAAGAAACATCTCCACTGAAACAAACTAAAACCATTCCTCCTTCATCCACTCTAACCAAACCTTTTGAACATGCTCTTGAATCATCTGAACCTACACCAAAACCATCTAAAACAATTCACCCAAGGCTAATCATCCAACCAGACTAAGTCAAAGAGAACCTTTCAAATGTCTTCCATCTTTATCTCTCCCCCAAGCAGTTTGAATTATTTGTTTGATTTAAGACATTACTTCAATGTAACTCATGTTTTTGATTCATCCATTCCCTACTTTCCATGTAACCAAACTCAATTTGTCACTCTCTACCATTATCCTACCTTTGGTACTTTGGAATCATTTTTCCTCTCAATTGCAGCACCTCATTTTGTTCCAGAATATTCTGAAGATGAGACTTCGTTGAATATTTTAGGTGCTCCCTCTACTTGTTTACATGACAAAGCGGGAGAAGTAATTGGATGAAAAGTAACTTTGAAACACTTTGTTTATGTACTTCTATTTAAATTTCTGCCTCTTAATGTTTTTTTTTTTGAACTATGTGTATGCAATATTATTTTGGTTGTAATATCTATTGATAAATGAATGACATATTGAAGGTGCAAACACAAGAAGGGGGGTTGAATTTTGTTTGTCTAAGTTAAATTCTTTTTCATTGTTTGATTAACATTGGTTCAGGTTTGATGACTTAGGGCAGAAGTAGTAACAAAACTAATGAATGCAGGATTAAAGTGACACAAGTAATTCATCCTGGTTCATCACTAACTTGGCTACATTCAACCCCCTCATTCAGAAGGATTTAATCCACTAATTCAACAACTTGAATTACAAAGCACCGGACCCTACAAGTTAGTCTTCTCAAAACAGCCTGACAACCCAAGACTTTTTAAGGAACATAAACACCTTGACTCTACCAGCCAAGTCTTCTCCACACAACATGACAACTCAGATTGTTGAAGAACAACAACACCTTAACCATACAAGTCAAGTCTTCTCCACACAATATGACAACTACAAATTGTTGAAGGCACACTAACACCTTGACCCTACAAGCCAAGTCTTCTCAACCCAATCTGAGATCCACATATTGCTTGAGGCACACTAAAGCCACTATCGGGCTAGGATATAGTGAGTTTGAAACTCTTTTGATTTTCCTTCTACTAAGCATATTTATTACAATGATTTTCTCACACTAACATTGAAGCACTAAGAATATTTTTCTTTAAACGAGTGCTTTGCTAGAACTTAAAACCTCCAACTCTAAATACTTAGAAAATTGAGCTCTTGAGGTTTTCCAAACAACTTTGATTTTTAGGATTTCTAAGTTTGTGCATTCATGTTGTTCTTATCTTTCTTCTTCAACCTTGATCCACTATTTATTGTTGAAATTAGGGTTTGTGAATTACTTGTTGAGTTTTTGAATTGAATCTCCATTCTAGCTTGGTCAACATTGATTTTCTTCAAAAATAATTTTGAATCGTATCTTTATTCCAACTTGGTCAACAAATATTTCTTTCAAATACAATTATGAAAGATATGTTTTGATAATATGACCTTTAGCCAACCAATTCTTTATTTTCGAATTTGATCCGAGCAATTCTTCTAGAATGATATGATATGTATTTTCTTTAGATTGCATTTGGAAATTATTTAGCTGAATCTTCCTTCATACGCTTGATTTGATTTGGATGGGAACAATTATTGGGTCGTGTTCTTGAACCTTTAGAATTTTTGATACGACTAAGTGAAGTTTATCTTTTATCATAATTGTTGACTTTCCATCAAAGACATTGATTTTTCTTCATCAGAGTAGAACTTAATTGTTGGAGTCGGATATTGTATTCTTTGCTTTCTTGATAGTCAGAGATGGAATGTGTGACTTAGAATTAGTGGCTTGGGAAAATCACGTTGTTTCCTTATTAAAGTAAAAGCAACTTCATAGTGTGTTGTGTATTACAGGCAACACTTTGGAACAAGTTGCAGTCATTAGAGTCAGCAGAACATAAGCTTCAGAGGCAGGCTTGAAGAGTGGCTTCAGACTTCAAATGCATACTAAAATTACTGTTGATCAGAGCATGCAAAAATATTGTTCATCAGAGCATGTATAAATATTGTTCATCATAACATGCAGAAGTACTGTTCATTAGAGTATGCAGAGGTACTATATATTAGTGTATGTAGAAATACTGTTCATCGTAGGTTGCGCACAAATACTGTTCATTAGAGGTTGCACACACATATTGTTCATCAGAGGCTGCACACAAATATTACTAATTAGAGGCTTGGGAACTGCAAAAACACGTAGAGCTTCTAGAAGCACGTTGAATCTTCAAAGCCAGATGAATTCTTCAAAGGAAGGATTCAGACTCAAACTTTAGAGGCAAACATCAAAAGTAGATACACGTTCTTTTCCAGAGCGTGCATTTGTCTTATTTTGAGGATTTCGTTGATTGTTTTGATTTCGTTTCCACTGACCTTTTTACTTCCTCTTGTGATATCCTCTGGTGGGTATCCTCTGGTTAATCCTCCGGTCGTTTCTCCGATTTTCTTCTTCCAATTTTTCATACTTAATGAAGTACTTTTGTTGTTCTCATAAAATACTTTTATTTACATCAAAACTCTAAGTGGAAAATCAACTTGGTTCCAACACGTATGATATTTTGGTTCAAATTGTCTTTTCATCTATCTCTACATTTTTAAATGTGATATTGGATTCTGAAATTGAGGGGGAGTCTTTGACAAAAACACTTCGATTATTATCATGTTTATCAATTCAAAATCTAACTATGTTTGTCATCCTCAAAAAATGGGAGATTGTTGGGGGCATAATCCGTAATAAATATTTTAAAGATAATAAAACATTTAACTAACTTGTATTTTTGAGTGTATTTATTTATACAGAAAAAGCAAAACAAGTTAATTCATGATATGTTGAAGTATGCATATTCATGCAAGATCACATGGTTATTTTCAATGAAATCAAGAAAGACTTCATCATCATTTTAGGTCTAATATCATCCACACATCAAGACAAGAACACACTTTTGAGAAGAAAAAAATGATTTGGAAGATTCTCAAAGGAATGTCAAACCAAATTGATTATAGAACAATCTGGTTGTCTTATTAAAGATAAGAGACAAAATGGATCGTTTTTAGAAATCCAAATGCATGCTCATAATGGAAAATTCACACATGGGTTGTCCAAACTTAATGGGCATTAAAAAGAGACAAAGATTGAATGCCTACATGCATAAGTTCCAAAATTAAGCTAAAGTTCCAAAACTCTTATCTCAATCAAAACTCTAGTTTTGTCACTATATTTGTGGATTATCCTACTGAGTTCTTGTTGTTAATCTATCTCAAACAAAGAGATTAGAAGTCTTAGATCCCAAATATTTTTTATCACACATCATCTTGTAACTCAAGTCTATCTCTTAGGTTATATTGAGTGTGTTGTAGAAATCCTTTCTTGTTTCAAAGGCACTTGTAAAAATCCTTTCTATGACTAAAAGGTGACTATAGAAATTCCTTTCAAAGTTGAAAGGTGAATGTTGTAATTGATCAAGTTGTGATCAAGAAAGATAGTGCAAAGCAGAACATTCTGGTGTTGGCCAAATTAGTGGAAAATCTCATATATTGTAAGCATTGGACGTAGTTCACCTTGGTTGAACCTATTAAGGCAAAATCCCTAATGGTTTAATGATAACAAGCCTTAATGATTAAGTGATTTAGATACATCTTGTTATCTAATATGTGTTTTTAAGAGACTTCATTAAGTCAAAAAAGTCATACAAGATTAATAACAAAAGAACAAAGTGGAATTCAAGAAACATTCTCATAACATACTTCAAAATATTCAACACTAGAAGTTCATAATGTTTGTTTTGAACATAAGACAATATGTTCACACTTAAAGAAATAAATCCAAGGAACAAGGTCATGTTCCTACAGTGAATCAGTAAGAGTAAATGAGCTTTTAAAAATAAGAAGACTCTTCAAGATTTTCACAAGATCATTTAATTCAAAATAGGAATATTCACTTTGATAAGCTATAGAACTCATATGATATGATAAATAAGCTATTAAAGAAATAAATTACAACTGAAGTCCAAGAAGATCACAACAGTTCAACTTGAATAAATTCACACTGTAACATTATGAACATCAGAAAGTCGCAAGATTAGAAAGTTCCTATGAAAAAAGGTTGGTAACATCACTGTACTTTCACTATTCATTGATGTCATCAGCCTGGAAAAATGTACATTGACACATGTTTTCTCTCTCCCATACACTAAATAGAAATTACTCAGCAAACATTCTAAAGTCAACTTAAAGTTTAGAATGTTCATGAATCCTCAAGATCTTCGCCTTTACAGATTGCCACACATTGAAACTTGTACCCAACGAACACATGAATACCTTTGCAACTTATTGAAGCTCACTTACAAGTTATATATATATATATATATATATATATATATATATATATATATATATATATATATATAGAAGAGCTCAAAACTTGAAGATCTAAGAACTTACATCAAGATATACCTCACTTATCACAAAAGTGCAAAAACCTGACCAAGTTCATCAAACACACTCAAAGATCATCAAATATAAAGTATACACGAGTTTGAAGATCCATTCCATCCAAGTCAAGTTCTGAGAACTTGATTCACAATCTAAATTCTATTTGTAAACTTTTTGAATTGATCTTTTAGGGTCTAAAAGAGACTCATATTTCAACTGTGATTACCAATTAGTCAAGAGTGGATAGGAAGAAGATTTGTAAGCCTGCTAATGCATTTCTTATCCTTACTTATCCTTTAAATGCTTCACAAATCAAACACACTCCAACTTACAATTTTATTTCATTAATATACTAATTCTTCATAACAATCTGAAGCACTTATTTTCTCAATACTTCAAATCCACATATACTTAAGAGTTAATTTTAAAATATAGGATTTTTTTTAAAAGAGTCTCAATTAAAACCCCTTTTCTTATGACATTGAATTCTACATTAGAACCATGATACATCTTTGTGCACTTACTTGAGCACTTATGAAGCAATTTACATTTGTTTCTTTCTAATGACACTAACGTGAATTAAATTCGCAACCTATCATATCTAGAGAAAATGTAATTTCAATTAAATAATTTACTCATTTCAATTACTTAATTCATGAGTAAAAAAAATTAGTATAAATGTGTTTTGTAAAGAGTTATTTGGAAAGTGTCGCAGTCAATGACCACCATTATCGATCTCATTTAATCACAAAAATTGAATTGAGAAATTTACCTATTAGAAAGCTGAACCAACTCCAGTAAAGAAAAACCTCAAAAGTACCATTGTCCAATGTGTGTCGTGTTCATCCATGACTTTCTATGTATACCTTTAAGAGAAAATAACTTTTGTTGCTTAAATGATGGAGATTGGGGACGACTAGTTTTTCTTCTACCTATGAAGAATAATATTTTTTGTTGGTCATAATATGCCAAAGCTTTAAATTTGATCACTTTTGAGGTATAATTTGTTCATAGGAATTTCTTTTTATTCCTTTATAACAAATATGAGTATATTTATTTTCAGCTTTCGGTTATCAGAAATATATTAACAAAGACACCCTTTCCTTTTTTTTTCCAATTCAATTTAAAAAGGAATGAGAGAAAAAAAAAGGTTAAGTCTTTTTTT
>JBBPBP010000001.1:46131112-46147242 GCA_037974735.1 Cicer chorassanicum
ATACAGAAAATGTCAAGTATGTGTTATTTTTTTTTAAGGTTTATTGTGCTTTTAGTTCCTGTAATATATGAAAAATATAATTTTAGTCTATGTAAAATATTTGTTTTAGATTCTATCTCCGAAATTTGATATTCTTCCTTGTTTTAGTCTTTTGATGAATTTTGATATTTCTAAAAATTGATGTGACATTGACACATGGAAAAACATATGATGAAGTGGAATAATATTATTTTTATTAAATGGAATAATAATTTTTTACCATTTACTTCTATTTTTATTAATATAAATGAAAATCAATTTTTAAAAATAAAAAATAGAAGAAAAATTAAATTTGTTTCGAAAGAAATCAAAGAGAAGTCGAAAGGGGGAGAAAATCTCATGAAAGATAAATTAAACTCACCACATATAAATTAAAACAATTGATTTGTAGGCGATTTCATCTATGACCAAATGAAATCACACCATCATATGGATCTTTTATGATTTAGATGTTGTCCTCTAAGGTTGTGTTTAGTTATGGATGTAGTTGCTACTAGCTATTACTACAAAACAAGAACAATCTCTTTCACATATATATCCAAGGGATGGCAAAGCGGTCTAACCTATCCGGTAATTAACCTGCCAACAAGTGGTTCGCGGCAAGCCATTTAAGTCATCGAGTTGAACGTATTATCTTGTTCCATGGTGGGTTGACAGATTTGCGGGCTGGCCAACCAAATTTTTATTTTTTAGTGTTTTAACATTTCAAAAAATAGTAATGACAACTATTATCAATCAATAAAGTCAAATGAGAAAACAAAATCACCACTAACTTTAGAAAAAAGTCTCAAAATAAATTCACTAACATTAAACGATCCCAAATAAATGTACTATAATTTATTTACTGTTACAATCTACTAACAAATAAAAAATTACAAAATTTAAAAAATCTATTATAATTACTATGGAGTTTAGTTCTCCACTAAATATGAAAATAAATGTCATGATTCCCATGAACTAAAGTTACATAATTTAATTTTTTTTTATTGTACACAGAATTCACATTTTTATTAA
Source organism: Cicer chorassanicum (assembly GCA_037974735.1). Lineage (NCBI taxonomy): Eukaryota > Viridiplantae > Streptophyta > Magnoliopsida > Fabales > Fabaceae > Cicer > Cicer chorassanicum. The sequence goes on from JBBPBP010000001.1 coordinate 46,132,166, forward strand.
TTTTTGTGGTATGAGATTCACTGCGACTGGTTAATAAACTAATCAGAGTTGAGTTAGTGTAAAAAACTCAGAAAAAACTAATTAAAGTCAGAAAAAATAAAAATAACATTTTTTTGAGACGTACTAACTTGGATAAATAAATTGAAACCTTCAATTTAGGTGCAGACGTGTTGAACCCATTTTTGCCACCATAATAATCCGTTACCCCTTACTCTCATTATTATTCTTCCGACACTATTATTATTATTATTATTATTATTATTATTATTGTTATTATTATTAATATTATTATTATTTTTTATTATTATTATTATTGTTATTATTATTATTATTATTACTATTATTATTACTACTATTACTATTATTATTATTTTCTTATATTTTATTTAACGTTTTTTTTTTGGTAAAAACTTTCACATTATTATTATTATTATTATTTCTCTCTCTCGCCGATTAAACCCTAATTTCTGCACACGCTCCCAACCTTGAATTTGAAGTTCGTTCACCTCTCTCTCCCTCTCTCTCATGGCGACGGCGCGTGAAGAAAACCGTTACGAAGGCGGAGGAGGGTTCGGCAAGTTCCGAAAACGACCATTCCGGAAAACCCAAACGACGCCGTACGATCGGCCGCCGACAGCGCTGAGAAACCCTAACCGAAACAACGGTTGGCTCTCGAAGCTCATTGATCCCGCGCAGAGGCTCATCGCTTATAGCGCTCACAGGCTCTTCTCCTCTGTTTTCCGCAAACGCCTTCCTCCACCTCCTTCAGGTTTCTCTATTTTCCTTTACCTTTTTATTATTTAAAAAAAAATTAATTCTTCAATTAATTGAACCAACCTTCTTTCATTTATAGTTTTTCTTTTTGTTTTCTTCTTGAGAATTGATAGTTTTATTTGCTGTTACTGCGCATTAGTAATTTCAATGTCCGAGAGCATTTAAGATGGTGTTTATTGTCTGTGTTGTTGTTACTAATTTGATAAGTAGTTGAATTTTTGTTCAAAGGTTGTGGAATGTTATGTTTCTTAAAGGTTGAAGATTTTCTAATGGTATACGATGTGTGTTGTGGTGCTCACTAAAATCACAATTCACTGTACTGTATTTTCTGCATAAGTTGTCTTCATATGTCTGTAGGTGTTACCAGAATGGATTAGATGCAAACTTGTAGATTGATTCCCTTACCTGTTATATGATATTGATTTGTGTACAGTATCTTCAAGAACACGCAAAAAAATGTATGTTTGTACAGTTGAAGCAGAATGTTTCTCAGCAAAAGAATTTTTGGCTCATGCGTTTAATTTCTAAGCTGATAGTAAGGCAGTATAGATGAAAAATGGGGGACAATGGCTATGAAAATTTTATATGAGCTCTCTTGTCCTTATGTATATTATATTATCTTATAAATTATAAAATTGTCATAATTGTATATGCTTGGTAACTGTGTTAGTTGTAACTTCTGTGATTTTTCAGTTTTTTCTTCCCATTCATTTTCTGCACAATCACATGATTACATGTTTATCCTGTGTTTTTTTTTAGGCACAGAAACAGTGCAAGATGCAAGGGACAATCCCCAGGAAGCAGCTACCTTTGTAAGTATGCTTGCTTCTGTTATATATTCACTGTTTGCTTTTCTTTAGGAGTCATTCCTCAGGCTCAGACGTGCTTGGCATATACTTGATTTGTAAATAAACCGTGTATTATTATTGTGTGTTTTCACGAAGCTACTAATAACAATTTTGGTTCTTCCTTTGTTTAATTACAACTTAAAGAAATTTGATTAAATTTTATACATCTTGTTTGTCTGTTTGTATTCCAAGTCCAACTTATCTCTGATATGTGTTTTATCTTTTGTTATTTAAGGACTCTTTATTCACTTGTTAAGGCCCTCCTAAAAGGCTCTCGTGGCATGTTTAACCAATGGTGATTTAATGTACTTTTGCATTGACTAAAAACCTGTACTTATGACTTATCAACATTACTTACAGAGAATTTGTTATATTCTTTCATGAAAAAACTTGTTTAAAATGTGATGGTACTTAATTACAGCATATTTTGTAACAAATGAGATTTTCATAGAATGATTTAGTTGTTCTAGTCAGTAGTATTACATGCAATCTGCTACTAGTCAGTTGTATTACTATTACATGCAATGTTCAGGTCAGTAGTATTACTTTTTTTGACAACATATTTGGTAACGAATGAAGTTTAGTTGCAATGAATTTCATTTTTCAAATAACCGCCTCAATAATATGCCATTCCATTCCATAGAAATACATATAGCTCAATCAGATTTTGATCTTATGGTGCTTTAAGATTATTAAACCCTTGTTGGTTGGCTAATGCCTAGTAGTAAAACTTCCCTTGTCTCTCTTTGTCTCTGTTCATCAAACAAAAATTAATTAAAAAGTATTTTTATCAATGAGCCATATTTATATGGCAGATATTTGGCTGGCCGTCAAGACCCACCATCTTTCATTGATAACATTGGGTTGGAGTAAGTTATTCATCATTGGTTGTGACTTGTGAAGAGGTTACTGTTGTTACTGATATGAGCATGGATGCCTTAAACATGTGGAAAGGAGGTGTACTCAGATCTGGTTCAAAGAGGTCTTTTGAAGAGGCAAGGAAGTGTGAAGGAACTTTGCATAGCATCTGTACCCTTCCTCTCTAGGCAACAACTTGGACTCTTTTGTTCTAGAGATAATGGGCATCATTCAAGCAAACTCTCATGACTTGATCAACGAGAACTTGGACTGGATCCGAATATGCTTCCTTTAATGTACTCTAGCCATCCATGCTTGCATCAATCACTGTGCATGATCGTTGTCTAATTTTAATTTTTTTCTGAATTGATGGTTCTTCAGATTTTTTTTGTTGTCTCATTGATAGTTTATGTTTTTGTTTGATGGATGAGGGGGAACAGGTTGCAAATGAGTCATCTGGCAAGCAACAAGAACTAGTATGTGAAAGTGGTGTTCAAATTAACCAGTCCGATGGAGTTGGTTTAAACGAACTTGAGAAACTGTTACAGCAGAAGACTTTCACCAGGTATGGTTGGTATGATGTGTACGCAGTATTACTGATTTTGGTATTGGGTTGCTTGATTTTGTATTTATTTTCTGCATTGAATTCTTGGATTTAACTATCTAATTTCTATTTAGAAAAGTGGAATATTTTTCAGGATTTGTTTTTTCTAAAAAAAATAAACACAAAAAAATCTGGCACTATTCAGCCCAAATACTCCAAAATGGGAGAAGTTTCTGTGTTGGATATGTATCTGAATTGATATTGATACTTTCGAATACGTATCCTAGAAGTATCTGATTTTATTTTTTAAAATATTTTATACTTGATACATTGGTGATACTTCTAGGATACTTTTGGATACATATCCTGTATGTATCTGAATATTTTAATTGTCTTTTTAAAATATGTTACCGAATACGCTTGAGATGTTTTGTGAATATGTATTCATTGGGGAGCAATACAAACATGACACATTGGAGCATTACATTTTTAAAATTCTTTTTATACGGGTTTTTTGGCATTTGTTTTTTTTTTATAAATTAAATACTTTTTTTAAAACATTTAATTTTTACATTTTGAAACAAAAAAACTCTCTCCTCCATAGACAGATAAGTCCCCCAAACCCCCTTTCATCTTTCTTGTTATAGTTTCTACGTCGATAATGACGTTAAAATATATTTTGATTTAGGCGAAAATTTTACTATTTTTTGTTTTATCACTAGTATTATTCCATTTGAGGAATGCTAGCAACACACTCTCTAACACACATATTCCAACACACTCTCTTCTATTGGATGAAATTTACATGGATCCCACCAAATTATGTGGGTCCCATTTAAATTTGTTGGGACCCATGTGAATTTTGACCAATCAAAAAGAGTGTGTTGCTAGTATTATTCCATTTGCAAATTGTGGTCATTATAGTTTATACATACATACATACATACATTAATGATAAATTATTGATGTGTATTTCTTTACAAAGTTGATTAACATATCTAAGCCGTAACTTGAATTTCAAAAAATATCTGTATCTGTGTATCCATGTTGTACCTTGTCATTACTACATATCCAGACATATTAGGTTATAGGCTATAAGAGCTAATCTTGATTGGGCAATAATACGTGAATGATGAATATTATTTTACTTAAATCCCAATTGTCCTATACCATAGTGTGATTAGGACTACCTCGTCCCATGAAAGTTAAAGGAAGTTCTATGTTGCGTATTGTGATGTCATATAGTGAAAATAGGTTTTACCAGTGGTTCAAGCAGTCTCTGAAGAGGTGTTTTTTACTTTTATCTCCTATATTGATGTGTGTTAACTTGATTTTGCTTCTTGAATGACTTTAAAAGTTGCTGGTTTGACTTGTTTTGTGTCAAAAAAATAATAATTTTGGTTGATTTGTTTATTTAAATAAAAGAGGTTTCTGTTGGGTCGGTTGTTGCTGACATAACTTTTTTGAATCTTTGATGACATGGATCAGTGAACAATAATGCAATCATCTGATCTTTTTGATATAATCCAATGGCATCTGATCTTTTTGTTGGGTTATGCTTGTTAGTTATGTAATTCACACTTCATGTCTAACTCATTGAAGCTTATGTCTTGTTAAATTTGCTTGCTTCTTATTTCCCCGTCTCTTCTGTGATTAGCTTGTTTATTTTGTACATTATAATTGTCTCTTTTTCAACAGATCAGAGATTGATCATTTGACAGAGCTTATGCATTCAAGATCTGTGGATTTGCCTTTTGGGGAAGAAGGGAAGAGGACAGAAGTGGTTCCATCAGAATCAATGTTGCCTCGTAACCAAAGGGAAGAATATCCCCAAACTCCAGCAGTAGAAAATGGGACTGGAAAACATCTTATTTCAACCCCACACACCGTTTCCAGTGTACGGCAGTTTTCTTCATACCTATCTTTGATATATATGTAGGATTATAAGTTTTGGAAGTGAAATTAAACCAAATCATGATCTATTTGATACGTACTACCATATACTTTGTACAGATCTCTGTTGAGGATGTTGCTTCACCTACGGAACTAGCAAAGGCTTACATGGGTAGCAGGCCTTCCAAGGTATCCCCGTCAATGTTAAGCTGGCAAAGTCCTACCTGGGAGGATTCAACCCTAGTAAAAGGGCATCATTTTGCTCAGAAATCTCCTACTATGTCAATTGTGCCAAGGTCTACTAACCTAGCCAGGGTTTATGAAAATAGTTTTGTGGCCCCAAGATCTCGTGGTAGATCAGCAATATATAATATGGCACGAACACCTTATGCCAGAGCATATCAAGCCTCCACACTCAAGGTTTTCTATTTACTGAATAGTAGTTTTGATACGATTCCATTGCTGAAATTAATATCTTGTTTTTCTAACTTTACAGGGTGCTGGGGTTGGTGATGAAGGTGGGCCGTCATCTTCAGCTCAACATGCACTGGATCATGGTATACTTTCTGGAACTAAACAAGGGGTATGAATACTTTTTGATTATTAGATCTGTCCTTTTATAATATTTAAGAGTTCTTTAAGGGATATGTTACTGATCCCCCTTCCTTTTTGCAGGGATTAAAACGTAGAAGTTCTGTATTAGGCAATGATATAGGATCTTTTGGTCCTATACGCCGAATCCGCCAGAAGTCTAATCTTCTATCTTCTAAAGGATTGACCTTGACTCATTCAGGAAGCCCTTTATCTATAACTAGTAGTGGGGTTGGTTTCGATGCTGCTCAGCAACGTTCATCTTACATGCAGAAGCCTATTTTGTCTGGTGACGTTAAGCATAGCCATACCAAATTGTCAGAAGAAAATGCAGATGACACCATGCCTAGCAGCAGCTTTCCTCCTTTACCATCAAAATCTAGTGAGATGGCCTCAAAAATACTCCAGCAACTTGATAAGATGGTTTCTCCCAAAGAAAAATCATTGGAACTAAGGCTGTTAAATGTAAAAAATAATTCTCCAACAAAGTTATCATCTTTCATGTTACGAGGACAAGCTCTTCGAAGCATGGAGACTGTAGATTCATCAAAATTGTTGGATAATGGACAGGGTAATGAATTAGATGGCACTCCTAGAAGTTTGTCTGCTAGTGCTCAAAAGTTGACATCAAAGATTAGCAAGTTGGAAAATAGTCTGAAGCCTGTTTCACCTAATGATGAATTGATTCCTGCTCTAGCTGGTTCAGACGCTACTTCCCCACAGAATCAAGTCGTATCTATGGTAAAATCTGGAGATTCTTCTGATCCTCCCTCTAAAAAGAGGGCATTCCGTATGAGTGCACATGAGGTTTGATATTTAGATTTTGCTTAATTGTTATCTTGTTGATGGTTTCCTGTAGTTATCATTAAGCATTTGTAATTATTATGTCATGTGTCTTTATGACTTGTATGTTGATATGATTTTTGATATCTTGGTGGGAAGTGGTGGTACTATTACAGTTTGTTTGTTTTGCTCATGTTTTTTATACAGCGTTCTTCATATATTTAGATGTTTTCAGAAAGTGTTTATTGAAAATAAGAAAAGTCCTTAATGATTTGTCAGTGCTATTCTTGGAACTTAAAATAGTAACTTCTGAAAAAAATCTCAAACACTATCACAAAATCACTTTTTTTAAGCTTTTAGATGAATGATTCCTTAACCATGTTTAGATTGATTTGTTGCTTTTTTCCATTTAGTTACCACATAATGATGATTGGAGCAGTTGCATAGAAATTTTGTTTTACACATTTGATTTTGGTTCCTGATAGTATAAAGTGAGTTGAGTTTTCAAGGGAAACATGATTTAATCTTCGATCAAGAATATTGAGTGTTATTTTTCTCTCCCGAAGGATTATCTGGAGTTGGATGACGATGACTATCCTAATGGAGCCGTATCTCATTTCTCTTCACCCGGCAAAGAAACAAAAGCCTTTACTGCTGTTGCAGAGAAAACAGCCTTTGATATTGAAAAACCTGTTCAGGAGACGCCACCAGATTCATCTGTAGTGATGTCATCCAAATGTTGTACAGCAGGTAGTAATCTCAGGACTGCTGACGGTTCTATAGTTGATGAGAAGGTTGACACACCAACATCAATAACTTCATCTATTGCTGCTGATCCCACTATTAAGCCAAATACGGGTGCGGTTAAAGCATCAACACACACTACTTTAGGTTCCGACAAGTCTACTTCACCAAATGGATCAGTTGCTAATCCTCCCATGTTTAGTTTTGGGAATAATTTCGTTCCTTCAACAGAGCTGACAGGTGCTGATGCTCCATCGAAAGAATCTACTAAAACAGGTCCAATATTTGGTTTGGATAAATCTGCACCATCAAAGGAAACAGGTACTGATGCTCCATCAATCAATTTTGGTATCAACAAAAATATTGACAGTGTTCCACAAGCACCATTTACTTTCTCTTCATCCGTTAGTGGTGATTCTACTTTTTTCAAATTTGGTGGAGCTTCTGACTCAAAGCTTAGAAACTCAATCAGGTCAGTGTAATTGTGTTTTGTTCTGCCTTTCTATTGACATTTTTGTAAAGGGACTATATCTTATTTTTCATAATTAACTTCTACCTTTCCCTGTCTATTCTACACTACATTAGGCTTATATATCTTCATTTAATGCTTTTCATTGTTCCCTGTTATTGTTTTTGTACTATCTGATTTGCAAAACACATTATGCAATCACAGTGCATTTGAACTTATTTCCTGTTTACTTTGTACAGCTCTACTCTGATTTCTGTGATGTATATCATAATTACATTGTTGTAAATTGTAATTTGATGCACTGTTTTGTTGAAAGAGATATTGCTGAATCTTATATTTTATCAAGTGAAGTGTTACAAAGGTCAATGTACTAATTATCCCCTTCATCTACAGCTCAACTACTGCTGCTGGTGATGTTGATTCAAAGCCAAAAGTTGTTGAATCAGACAATGCTGATGCCAAGACAAATATAGTTTCTGGATTCTCTGCTCGGACATCAGAACCACCTGCAGCATCTACATCATTGTCAACATCACCGACAAATATATTTACTTTTGTCAACAGTTCAAATCAAAATAATGGATCTGCTGCTTCAACATTTGCTTCTCCATTTCCACCCATGGTTACAAATAATTTTACAAGTCAGAATATGTTCAGTAACTCGTCGCTTGCAACAAGCAGCAGCAGCAGCTTTAGTGCAACTGCAACTTCCATTACTACAAGCAGCATTCCTGCTGTAATTGCATCCAACAATAGCAGTTCCTCTGCCTCAGTGATGACGTCTTCATCTCCAACAACTTCCCTTTCCAAATTTGGATCAAACCCTTTACCATCAAGTTTACCTGTATCATCTTCCGGCTCTGAACCAGTGGAAACCAAGGGTGGACAGGAAGCAGGAATTGGTAATATAGGAAGCACTTCCTTTGGAAGCTCTTCAGTTGCTGTTGGAAGTACTGGGAGTGGAATTTTTGGATTTAGTTCGTCGGCAACATCTGTAAATAGCCAATCCCAGTCTCAGGGTTCTGTCTTTGGCACTATAAATGGGTCTACTGTTGGTACTCTGGCACCTTCTGCCACTAGTGGCTTTGCTACTTCGACTCAGAGTCAGTCAGTGGCATTTGGTTCATCTGCATCATCCCCGATGTTTGGGTTGACTGCGAGTGCAGCTTTTTCTTCAGGGAGTTCATTGCTCCCTTCATCAAGTCCTGCCACAAATATTTTTAACACTGGTACAACTTCTGGACAAAGCACCCCTGCTTCCACTTTGGAAGCAAACCCTGTTAGCTCCAACAATGGTACAAGTTGGCAGCCCAGCAAGTCTTCCTTTGGTACTTCCTTTAGTTCATCACCATTATCTTCATCTACCTCTGGGTTTTCCTTTGGAGCAACCACTCCTTCTGTTGCTTCCACCAGTTCTCCTATGATGTTTGGATCATCGACAGGTGCATCAGGTCCTCAATTCTCATTCGCTTCAGCCGCAGCTACTACCAATACGCAGCCTGCTTTTGGAAATCCTAGTCCTGTCTTTGCATTTGGTTCAGCTTCTGTTAATAATGATCAGATGAGCATGGAAGACAGTATGGCTGAGGACACAATTCAAACAACTCCACCCATCACTCCTGTATTTGGTCAGCAACCTGCTCCTGTTCAATCAAATTTTGTATTTGGAGCACCAACATCAACAGGAGCGAATCCTTTCCAGTTTGGGGGTCAACAGAATATTGCTCCACAGAATCCGTCTCCATTTCAGGCTTCTGGCAGTGTAGAATTTAATGCCGGAGGGAGTTTCTCATTGGGCACTGGTGGTGTTGATAAGTCTGGTCGAAAGCATATTAAAATTAAGCATAATAGGCAGCGTAAGAAATAAGACTGATGTTTATGGAAATGGTTGTTAATGTCACTGCTTCAGTCTGCTCTTCATTAGTGCAACAAATAAATAAGATCTAAAGGGGAGTGATTCCTGAATTTGGCTCTTCAGTTTGCACTTTGGACAAGTCTCATTTGAAAGCAAATCATCACATGCATGCTTGTCAGTCTGAATTTGGCTATACAATGCAAGGCATAACGTGGCACAATTTTGTAATAGTATGATATGACAACATTATCTGCTGTATTTGTAATGTTTTTAGGTCCATAGTTCAAGATCAAGATTTGGTCTGTTGTGATGATCACAAAATCGTTGTATTATCGTATACTTGTATCATAGCCCGAAAAAGGCATGAATTTAATTTATGAATTTGTTTGTGGTCAAATAATTTCGATTAGAGTGAGCAATCTGTTTATGATTCTTAGCTGGTTGGTCCTTCTCCATTTATTTTAGTAGGAACTTCTGTTTGGTGAACGACAGAATGAGATAATCGACAATTTGTAGGCTATTTATTTGGCGGAATGGTTGTATTTATCTGCACATTTTGGTTTGCTCGATGTTTGGCTCTGGCATTGTCATTTATACCTTGCTTGATATATAAAGTTTTATTTGGTGAATGTTAATAGATGTTTGAAAATTTGAATGTACCTATATCATTACCATTAGAAAAATGAAGACTAAAATCTAAAAATTGCAATTAAACTATTTTTTAAAGCAAGAGAAATTAAAAGATGTTAATTTATCTTTTTTAATTTTCAAATGTTATTAAAGTAGTATTATGTAATTTAAAACTAAAATTTAAAAGGGGATTAAATGTCAACAGTTTTGAAGATAGAGGATTAAAATTGCAGAAAAAAAAATAGAGAAAAGAAATTGTAGATGTAATAAAATGAAAGATCAAAACTGCATTTTAGTCATTAATATATCTTAAAATATTTTAAAATTAACATTGTTAGATTAAATTATGAATGTATCCATGTTTTCTTAAAAACCGTAAAAATAAGTTTTTTTCTTACTTTTTATAATAGTTATACACTTTTAAAACAAAATATACAAATTATTTTTTTAAAATAATTCATATAAAACCTTTAAAACTAATAATAACTATTCTTTATATATTAAGAGAGAATAATTTGCTAAACAATTTTACCCTCCCAAACATCATAGTTATCCCGCCTAATATAATGCCTTGTGCCATTGACCATTCAGTTAATTTTTTTTTCCAATTCCAAAAAATATAAATAAATGAAAAGACCCCCTTACTATTACTCTTCTATACATGTTATGCGCACATTCAACTACCCCTATCTCTGCTTAATTAATTTGTAGAACATTTTTATTTAACACGTGTAATGAGAGATTTTAATTTTACATATTTTTCCTATGCAATAACTCAATGATGTACAATCTTTTGTTGCCTCAAAAAACCCAAAGAGAGCATAATAGTAACTTACCGTGAACACTAGATATAACATATCCTCGCATTTTCCAGAGAACTTTAACATTTCCATATTCATTGATCCACCACCATGAATCTTCTTCAATTCATTTCAACCGTCGCCCTCACTTAAAAAATTAAATAAAATACATAACATAAAAAATGTTAGCGTTTGATTGCGTTATTCATTATGAATCTATGATGACTACACCCGCAGGTACTAACTTTGTGTTCACATAATTTAATATTTGGCTACCACTGCAGTATAATCCAATGTGCAACTTTTAGTTCAATATTTCCTTGCCTAATAGGAATACACAAATGGAGTGCATTACTAAGTAAAATCAAGCTCACATCATGCATTCCAATTTCCATGTATTGATCAATGAGTTGTGACAAAACTCCATTCCCTCTATGTAGATTATTATTTGATATGTAAGGTTTATATTTATTAAGTATTAGAAAACACACATGACATTAATAATTTCACAGCATACATGTAAGTTTGATAAGTGTTGCTTGAAACTTTAACTACTATGGAGCAACATTTTATTTTTAGCTGACGTGTATTTTCTTTTCAGCTTTTAGTATAATTTTTTTCTTTTAAAAAAGTAATCAAACCTTATAACTATTCTTGAATTTGTGAAGAGATGATTATTTTTTTAGGTAATGTTTATTTTGTTATTTGTACAATATTTATTAATTATTGATCATTCAACATAATAGTCTAACATATTACTAGAAAATTTCATTACCTCCTATTTTTTTATAAGGATCGTCAATTTTGTTGAGTGAGTTTATTTTATGGTTGTGTATTTTACTTTATTTTATTAAAATGAAACAATATTAACTAAAACGAAAGCTAAAAATATAACTTCTGAATCATACATAAAAAATAAATCTAACAAAGAAAAAGGTGAGTACACTGTTTGAACAAAAAAAGGAGCATTATGATCAAGCTGAGTTAAAAAATGAGCACACCTATTTGCTTCTCTTAGAGAATAATTAAGGGAGTATGTCCAGTCTGTCTAATGCAATATAGAGATGATGTATTTGAGGATGATAAACAAGAGAATAAACTGAGTACAACATTTATTGATCATGGAGAGGAGAGCTAGTGAGTCAGTTTCAAAAATATTATGAATACCTTTATCACGAACCATAAAACAACACTACGAAAAGTCCACATTTCAGACAATAAGGTACTACTGTATGCCACTTTACAGTAGAAGCCACAGGTGAACTCGCCATTATCGTCACAATGGATTCTCCCACAAGTCGAGGAGCCATCATTATGGGTGTAAGCACCATTGACGTTCAACTTCTTAACCCCACATGGGTTTAATCCATACTTTTTAATTAGGGTTAATTAAGTTATGCTTCAGAACCTTACTCTTGATCAAAGAGTTATGAATAAAGTTAACTTGGTTAGAAATTTAATGCCACAAATCACTCTCTATCTTTTTACTTTGGGAGAAAACCAAACAATTTCGATCTTTCTAGAGTTCAATAACTGTCACACCAAAGAGCATTTTCATGTCCAAGGGATGTTTCCAATGTCGTTGTGAGTAAGATTCCATTCAAGCCAAATATAAGTATTAAGACTAAAGAATTTACTCCAAAGTTTAGGCTTAATAACTCTATTCCAAAGTAGTTGGATATCTTTACAATCTCTCACAACATGCATAAGAGGCTTAGGTGCAGAAAGGCAACCCTGACAGAGGTCTAATTCGAAGGTCATGCCTCTATTACATCTCTTAGCATTTGCCAGGAGTTTCTCGTGTGCCATCATTGTCCTAACTTTGGTTGGGCCCTGCCAATTCCAAATCTCCTTGAACAATATTATCAACTTAACATTGGTCGCAACGAGAAGCCATGTGGGAAAATGTAGAGAAGCATCAGTTGGAGGCTTCAACGATCAAATTTTCTTACAGATTGACTCAGAAAGAATTTGTTGTAGCTTACTCCAATTCCAATTTGTACCTTTGGTGTAGCACAATACAAAAAAATTGGATTCTCTAGGTGGAATGACTTGAGGTATTGAGTCAGCAAGCTTTGCACAACCTAGTATCCAGTGATCATTCCAAAATTTTGTAGAATAACCATCATAGATAACCCATCGTAAATTAATTTAGGTAATGGGCCACACTTTACAAATATTCCACAAAGTATTAGAAGCAATGTTGTTTATTTTTTGAAAACGAAACAAAAAATTATATATATTGAGTATTGTTACATTGTCACAATGAGACATTGATATACCATTTTTTTTCAAAAGATATTAGTTTTGAAACTCAACTTGCATCAATGCCAACCAATGTCTATGTGCTAATCAACACTTTGTATAATCATGGTTGTATCAACATATCCTTGACTAGAATTTTATACAAGCCAAAATTGATTGATTCCATCAAATTTCTCTAAGCCAAACTCTACAGCGGAACTTGACATACTGTAATCGTGCACCAAATAAGTTTCCAAGAAATAGAGTTGAGCTACAAAGGACCACTTAAAAACCAAATATTTCTTTAGCCATAACCTTACCTAAACAACACTTCTACAATATAAATTTTCTTTTCTAACGTGGAAGGTTAGACAAAGCTGCAACCACGGTGAAATAAACAAACTCTATTTTCAAGGACCGAACCAGAAGTTCTGGAGTGCGTGAGCAACAGGAAAAATGCTCGAGAACCACAAAGACTTTGACACCACTTCCAAAACCTTAATCCATTAGGTATACGAGTCACCTTTTTCTTATATATCCAACATTTAGCTCATTCTCACAGTCGAGGTGGGACTTAACACTCACACTTAACCCAACAAAGACGAACTCAGAAGATGAAGGTGAGATGAGCACGAACGACGTTTGAATGAGAACAACAACGACAAAATGAAGACGGGCACGCTAGAGTGAACAATGAGAGTCGTGAATGACGGTAGTAAAGTTAATTAAAATATAATATTTTAAATTTTTTATCACATCCACTAGTGTATGCCTAGAAATAAACAAATGAGTTAGCATAACGACACTAGATTGGACATATTATTATTATAACCATTATTATTACTGAAAAGTGAAAACTATAAGAACAAAAGATGGCTGTAAAAGAACAAAAAAGTAAAATTGAATTGAAAGAATTAATTATAATAAAATACCACATGAGTCATAATTGACAACACTACTAGTTAGAAAGAAAAAATAAACGGTTAATGCTAACATTAAACATAGTATAAATAATACCTTGTAGTCCATGCTAGCTACATCCTAATAGTCCTAAATAGAACAGAAAAATCAAAGTGTTTGTTATATGGATCCCAATGGAACCCAATCTCATCACCTTCCTTCAAACCCCTTCTTCTAACAAACTCATGAACCCAATTGTCACTAAAAGCATAATTTCCTGAAGAAACCAATCTCTTAATAATCAACACATGCATTGAATTTGTATCAAAATCACAAATCCTAACCAAAGCTCCTTTTTCAAGATCAGCACCAGCACCCAACACAGGTAACACCAACTCCTCTGCCAAATCTTTGGGCAACAATATTGTATCATCAAGATCACTCTCTTGAAGAACTTTTTTGATTTTCCAAGGATCATCATAAAGCATCAAGTTTGTTGAATACCCCCACCATCTTCTTCCTATATGATAGGTGTGTGTTTTTGATTTGGGACAAGGACACACACCCAATGATAAATGGGTGCATGTTTTGTTGAAGGGGTAAATATTTGCCATGTAGATCAATGACGAGGTTTTTTGTTTTTAGGATTTTGTTGCACCAAACCCTTTTTTATGTGAAACTAAAAATCATTATTTTATAGAGAAAAACTTGGTCGATTCATATTCAAATAGGTGTGTGCATCTGGACAATGAGTCTTAAAAAGATGAGTTAGAGCTTCTAGAGTAAGTGATATAAATGCAAAAGAATTACTAATATTGTGATAACACACACATACAAAATTAATTATGATGTTACTAAATTTTAATTATTACTACAGTTGTCCTTAAATATAGGATCTCATGAACAAAATCCCAAGAATTAAAAAAATTGATAGTAATATTAAATTTAAAAATAATTAATCAGGGTTGTTTTTCTAATTATCCTTCAAAAGATAGAAATAATATATATTTTTTTTTTCATATTGCTCAATAAAAGGAGGAAATAATAAATTGATGTAGTTTGGTAAATAAATGATTCTACTGAGTTGAACGTTTGAACAAAATTATTTAAAAAGAGACAAATCATATTTTAGGAGGTTCCTATC
>JBBPBP010000001.1:46147721-46171185 GCA_037974735.1 Cicer chorassanicum
ATATTAAAATAGAGTAATATATTAATAAATTTTATATATAAGTCTCTCTATTATACTTTCAATATTATTAGGAGTCTTATCAAAAGAATTTATTTATATGCATAAAAATTTATATAAAAAACTAATTCATAATTATTTTGATCGTAATCTTTTTTTAAAGGAATAAAATTCAATATTTATCACCAACAATTGTTTTAAAGCACTGGTAAAATAATTAACTATTTATCTTGCAGTTAAATTTGATTTTCATTAGATAACATAATACAGTAAATGACAACTCTACATTATTCCTTCTCTATTTTGTTTTAATATTTATTTTAACCATTCTTTATTTGATATCATTTTTCAAATAAGAAAAGAGATCTTGATGGACTTTAGAAAATCACTATAGAAAATCGTTCGAATTACATCTGCTGCAGCATAGAAAATCGTTCGAATTACACCCTCACTGTACGGAGTTCTGCTGCACTACAGAAAATCACTATAGAAAATCGTTCGAATTACACCCTCACACTGTACGGAGTTCTGCTGCACTACAGAAAATCACTATAGAAAATCGTTCGAATTACACCCTCACACTGTACGGAGTTCTGCTGCACTACAGAAAATCGCTTGCGTTCTCCCTCCTTCACAAAATTGGGGTACCCCTGGGGCACACCCCAAGGTACATACCTCCACCTTATATACCCTATTAAAGTGTGGTATCCCTCCTATGTGGGACTTCTCATTTTTTCAATTCACAACCACACTAGCTCATTAAAGTCACCATTATTACCAACAATTCTTCCATTAATTTTTCATCATTTCCAACAAGATTTATTGTAGTTTCAAATTTTCATTCAAAAATTCTTTTTGAAAAATAAAGTGATAGACACTTTTTTTCATACTAAAAGCGATGAACACTTAGAGTATCTAAAAGAATATTTTAAAATAATTTAATAAACAACAGTTTCTTGAAAAACAAGTTTTTTAAAATATGCTTGAAAAATAAATAATCAAATAGAAATACACAATTATTTATACTAATTTAAGATGACTTTAGTTGTGAAGTATAGATTAACTTATACTTCACAATTTTTAACAACACAATCTTGTGTTTGTTAAGAAACTTGATTTCACTGGACAAACACTACTTTTACAATAAAGGATTTGTTTCTCTATATATTAAGAATACTCGACAAGACTTGTTTCTTTGTTATTGGTCATGTGAAACTTCACATCTTTAGGGGTATTTATAACATTTGAGAGGAAATAATATCATTAGACATAATGTCATCCTTTGTCCTTGATTTTATATTCATTCGAGTAGTGGAGTTGTAATTTATACAAATTTGCAAACATGATCATATGATTTTCTAACACTATCCTTTTTGGATTTTGAAAGTTCTCTCTCTTTCTGACGTATGAGAAGATGATTTCGTTTTATTAAAAAGTTTATTCCTTATAGGAATCTTTAGAGTGAATATCAGGACCAATTGACGTGTTGTTTACAAGCAGATGATATGTTGTTCATTGAGTAGAGAGGATCATATATTACAAAAGTAGAAGATGCTTCTTTAAAATTTCACAAATCTTCACGTGTTGACTTCTCTATGACTTATTTTCTTTTAACGAGATGATGTGTTGGGAATTGAAGAGAAGTTGTCAAAACATTTAATACTATTAGCGAAACAATCCTAGTGAGCAACTCTTGATTAAACCATTAATCATAAATCAAATATCAAATAATGCACTTTAATGAATTTCAGGAATATCGTTTGAAGTATTCTTTAACTTTGATCAGGAATATCGCTTGAAGTGTTCTTCTCCTATTTATAGAGAAGGAACCTTTAAAGTTCTAAGACATATATTTTTGGACTCTTCCAAAAATAAGTCTTATAGTATTTATATTTAATTATTATTTTTTAATTAAATACAAACTGTTGATTAGATTAAATCACATTTAATTCAATTTATATTTAGTTTAATAAATTAAATATATTAATATATTAAATTATATTTAATAAAACTAATACTTATTTAAATTTAATATTTCGTTCAATTGTTAATGTTGGTGGAAAATATACAAGAAAGGGGATTTGAATTGTGTATTTGGTTTAAGAAATTTCTCGACTAACAAATGGTGAAAATAAAACAAGTAAAACATAGAGGCAGTAAGCAAAGAGAAGAGGGATAACACAATAATTTATCCTGTTCACCACCAACTCGATAATTACGTCCAGTCCATTGACCTAAAAAGATTTAATCTAGTAATTCAAACCAATTAAATTACAACCACTTAACTTCACAAGTTAAGTTTTCTCAACATCTAACTTGAAAACCACAAGTCGCTGAGGATTTACAACCACTACCGGACTAGGTTACACAAGTGTTTAGTTTCTAATTCTGGGTTTACTCTCACTGGAGGATGTTTACAGTATTGCTTACAGACTTAGCACAACTTGAATGATATTACAATTGAGTGCTAAATAAAATGATGATTGATTGATATTCAACTCGTATTTTTTTGTTCTTGTTGCTTCGTATATGGTTGTATAGGGTTCCTCAAGTGGTGAGAGCCATTTATAGATGCCAATTGTTTGAGCTTTTCAAATTTCTTCTTCTTCTTCTTCCAACGTTCAGATTATTTAATTCTAGTTACTTCAACTTTCTAATCTTTCTGTTGCATTCAAGTTCTAATGATCGTTGCTTTGATTGTGTCCAGATGCTTTGTCGACCGTTGCTTTGAATTTTTTCTTTGTTCTTGAGCTTTGAATTTTCCGATCGTTGTTTAACGGTTGCTGAAATTCATTTTTTGTTAGTTACTGAAATTCAATTCTTGATCATTTCTTTGATTCCATGATCTTCTATCTTTGATTGCATAGATCCGTTGTCGTGACTTTCAATTTGACTGTTTCTATTTGATGAGATATTCAATTCAGTGCAATTAAGAGTGTAATTGAATGAACACTTTAATCCATTCAAGTGTGGACAAAAGTAATTGCTTGGTCATTTGAATCTTTAGTATTAGAATTAGAGCAGTGAGCCTTCATCATATTATGTTTCTGAGTCGTGTGTAAAACGTGTCTTCAGTGTCAACTTCCAGAGTCATGACTTTTATCATAGTAAGAGTCGCTGACTTTTTCAAGTTGCGTTGACTTTTCATTAGAGGCATTGACTTTCCTCAGAGTTAGATACTTTGCTTTTATTGGATGCAGAGTCTAAAAATAAGAGTCAGAAGTAGTGTGAAGTTCAGAGCCAGACCTAATCATCTTTTGGTGTTGAATTACTGGTCAGGGACAACTTAGTAGAGATAGAGCCAACATTGTATATCAAAGTCAAATGCTTGGACTCATATACTTAGAGGCAAAGGCAAATCCTTAGAGGCATCTCCTTTGGAGACAGTGAAGATAGAGTGTTGTTCCTTTCCTAGGATCCATCCTTTTATTTTGTTTCTTCTTGATCCGCTTGCTTCCTCTTATGTATAATTCAACACAACGATGGGCGCATGTTGTTCCTTCCTCTGACCTGTTTGCTTCTTCTGGTTACTTCCTCTAGTGGTATCTTCTGGTGGTATCATCTGATGTTAAGTGAATTGTTCTCCAAACCATCCTGGTTCTAACCCAATAACTACCTTTACGATCATCATTTGTTTAGATAATGTTTGATGGCATTAAAGCCTACAATTTCTTGCATGTAGGAATCATTGTGACTTAAAATCAAATGACTACTCACTTTGGTCACCATGAAAATATTTTATATAACGATTATGCATTTTAATCTTAACCTTTATACATAAATGTTGACTTGATACGAAATATATGTAATCCCACATATTCAAGATATTACATATCGTTGATATCGTGTATGCTTGATATCTCGTTTCTATAATATGTTAGATGTGATCCTCACTATACTCACACAATAGTGTTAGTGTGTTATTTTCATCCTTATTAACAATAAGACTCGACCACAAATGGTTTAAGAATAGTGTTATTTTATTCAATAAGTTCTTACAATCATGTTATTATTTATATATTAACAAATGTATAAATTAAGGTAATGGTACCAAAGTAAATTTAATCAATATAGAATTGCTTTTAAGGCTTCTCCATCATGATAATTATTTGAAAATAACAAAAGGATGATTCTTTGAAAGGTCCAGATGCATTTCCATGTTTTTCATCGAATGCTTGTTTCTGTCTTTCCAATAGAGGCAAGCTAGCCTTTTGTTCATCATACAAAAAAATGTATCACCATAGGCGAAATTGTCATTCCTTTTCTTCTTTGCAAATCTTGAAGTCATGATTCATCTTGGTTTCTTGAGTTATTCTTTAATATGATCATCTGCATAGTCAAATAAATTTATCAAATGAAAAATTGTTCATGTTAATTATCACCAAAATTAATTAGATCCTAGAATTCCTAGTCTCTTTGTTTGAAACATTGTGGATCAACAATTTGGCATCTGTCTTTTGCACAAACAGTAGGAGGAAAAAAAAAGCATGAAAGATGTATTTTTTTTGTTTGTTTTAAACTTGTGTTTTTTTATTTCATTATTTTACATCGACAAAGTGACCACTCAAAGCACAAAGAAAAGAAGTGTGAAATAGTTTCAAGAGAGAACATTTTGATAAACTGGCTTTATTGGTTCAAAATAAACTTTCAAATTATGCAATAATGGCTCATTTGTTTTTGTTTTTTGAATAAATATAGTAATTCATTTGTTAACTTGACATCTAAAAGTTAACATAGATGCTAACATGACACTTACGTTGTTATGGTAGACATGTTTGTGAGAGAAATAAACACACAAAGGGAGTTGCATTGTAGTTTAAAATATTTATCTTACAAAAATGTTTCTAAAATTGTTCTCAAATGCTGAAGTGATAAACACTTGCATTGAGTAAAAAAATTTAAATAAATGTTTTGTCGATTTTAGACTGATTAAACCTTGTTAGTAATAAATCAAAGGAACCATAAAAAGTAAATGTAAGATATCAGAGACAAAAACACACAATGAATTATCTTAGTTCACTATCATCATGATAGTTATATCCAATCTCTTCCACACTTAGAAGGATTCTCCATTATTCAAACTCTGAATACACAAACTTAATAGTATCTCCAAATTATCACTCAACTTATACTACTCAAATTTTTAACAACGACACCACTTGTGCTTGTTAAGGAAATTTTCATTCGCTTGACAAAAATATATACAACTAGTACAAAGAGAGTTTTTGCTTCATCTATGTTTATAAAACTCAACACGGGTTGCTCTATACAAAACTACAGTTAGTTCTAAAACTTCTAAGAGTTTTTCTAATGTTACTGGATGACGTGATTTTTAATATTAGTTTTTTATGTAATTGTTTATGTTAAAACTTCAAATCTTCGATAGTATTTAAAGCCAATATGAGATAATAACATCGTCATTCACAATGTCTTTTCTAATCCTTAATTTGTATAATTCAAGTAGTGGAAATAAAGTTGTACATAGGTGTGACGTGGTTGTACGATTTTTGACTCATCTCTTTTTGGAATTCAAAAACTCCCTTTCTTTTTTTGTCTTTGTCAAATGGAATAAAGTGATCATTACACACAAAAAAAGTTGATTCCTCATACTTATAAATTATAATGTAAGAGTCATAAGGATGAACATCAGATGTAGTGATGATAGTCTTAAGCTAATGTTTAAAAGGGACTTCCCAGATCTTTGAGTGTTGACTTTATCTTCTAAATAGTTGAGTTACTTTATAGTAGTTAGATGATGGTTGTAGAAGAGTGTTGTTGTACTATAAATCTTCACCAGAATTTATGCTTACATATTCTATCAGATGCAATATTTCTATTTTTCATGATAAGAGGCAACCTTGTCTTTGTATCAGATGCAAAGCGATTCTTCTTACTTTGTGCTTTGCTTGTCTTCAAGTCGTGGTTATTGCGACTTCTTTGAGTGCTTATATATTGGACTTCATTATTTGCACATTCAAGGAAATTTATGACATTAAAAATATAAATTAATCACTTGTATGTTATCATCAAAATTAATTAGGGGTTTAAATTCCATTTCACCTTGGTTCTAAAAATATTCCACCTTTCCCATGATGACATACATATGAATTTAACGAACAATTGGTGGTTTGTTTTAACAACAAAAAAAACATTTTTTAAGAATCTTCCCCTAAATCCAAGGTGAGTTTATAAAAAAAAAAAAAATTCAATGTGATTCAGCGTTAACAAAAAGAAGATCCTAACTTTAAAATTGAAAATTAGAATTTAATGAGATATCGTAGTTAATAATAACTTGATTATCACAAGCTTTTTTTCTATAATATAAAATTTCATTAAAAATGGATAAAAAAAGACAAAAGTCTAAGGGGGCATAAACCTAATCTTAAGATAATATTACGCGAAAAAGCGCATTTTACAACACTTTTTTTAAGTTATTTACAGCGCTTGTTCAAAAAAAAATAAGCGTTGTAGTATCAAACGCTGTAAATAGATACAACAACGTTCTTTAAAATAAAAAAGCGCATTTTTTTAAAAAGCGCTGTAAATCCCTTCTTATGCACGTTTTACAACGCTTTTATGAAAAAACCTTGTAATAAGTGTATTCTTCACTACGCGAAAAAACGCATTTTACAGCGTTTTTTTTTATTTAAAAAAAGCGCTGTAGTTACCAGCGATGTAAAAAGATACAACAACGCTTTTGTTTAAAAAAAAAGCGCTGTAAAAAGGTGGATATATTGCGCGCTTGTTATTCACATTTTACAGCGCTTTCTACAAAAGCGCTGTAAATCCATATAACAATAGATGCATTATTATGACCCTATTACAGCGCTTTTTTGAAGAAGCGCTGTAGAAGGTGCACTTATATAGATGCATTATTATGCACTATTATACACCTATTACAGCGCTTCCTCATAAAAGCGCTGTAATAGGGTGCATTAGAATGTACCTATTACAGCGCTTTTTCACAAAAGCGCTGTAAAAGGTGCACTTATATAGATGCATTGTTATGCACCTATGACAGCGCTTTTCCAAAAAACGCTGTAGTAGGTGCATTCAACAGATGCATTATTATGTACTATTATGCACCTATTACAGCGCTTCTTTAAAAAAGCGCTTTAGTAGGTACATTCTAATGCACCTATTACAACGCTTTTTTGAGAAAGCGCTGTAAAATGTGTTTTTTTTTTTTTTTTTTTTTTTTAATTTTATTAACTAATATGCTGTAAATTTTAAAAAACGCTTTTTTAGAAAGTGTTTTTTTTTAAAAGTGCTGTCTTTTAATCTAGAATCAGTTAACAATTTTTATTCCAAAATCATTTTCATCTAGAATCAATTCACAATTAGTCAGTAGTACACAACAACAACACTATAAAACACACAAGAATCAGTACACAACAACAACAGATTCACTATATTTTAAAATGCACAAATATTCACAACAATCAGTTCATAATTACATATTCACAACAGCTCAGAACTACATATTTACACAACTACCTATTCATATAACTATCAGATTCACTATATTCACAACTATATATTCACAAACAGCACAGAACTATCATATCCCTTGCAGCATGCCATTTTCCAGCAAATAAAATAATATTCATTTCAAGCACATACTAACACCAGTCTTCCTTTATCTCTGTTAGTTCTTCTTCAGAATACGTTGAACTGAAATTGTCAAAGTACTGATAAAAAAATTGAACATAAATAAGTTAAAATCAAATATAAACATAGTTTATATAAAAAAATCAAATAATTAAAATACCGTACCGTTTCTGGGATTGTAATTTGATTCTTAGTATCCACAGTCGATGTTGTTAGTTTGACGAGGGCACTATAAAATAAAACATACAAGTCAATAATTATTTAATTGTGCATTGATTGTAAGTGAAATTTAAAAGCATATATTTCAAACCTTTATTGGAATCCATGTGATGTTATTTGACTTTAGCTTCGACACTGTCGCACCTCTTTGAGCTCGAAAAACTTGTAAAGCACTATCGAATAAATAGATGTGATTATTATAGCATTAACAAACACATTATATATAAATATATATATATATATATATATATATATATATATATATATATATATATATATATATATATATAAAAAATAATTGAATATTACTTACGTGTCGAACAAAGTCTTTATCTCGGGGCGATTGTTGTAATAGTCGTGCAACGGATCTAGGTAGTATATAACTTCAGAGGTCGCATTGATTGCAATTAGCACCCAATGTGCCCTACAACAACAAAAATTTAGTTTACACAACTAATAAATTAAGATCTCATAAATTAAAAGATATAAATATATAATATATAATTACGTACCCTGAATTATATGTTGCAAGGAATAACTTATCCTTCTCTTTATTTCCTAATAGTATATCTAAAACGTATTTATTTACATTCGCTGGATCGTGTTTAAGCATCGAAATCTTATGCGGAGACAAGAATGAAAATTTATTTGACAATCTGCGTGCGCACACGAACTTCTCATACAAAAACCTTCAATGAAAATTTCAAATTAGATTAATTACCAATAAATTAAATTAATTACAAATAAATGCGATGAAAAGTAATTTTTACCTCATGTAAATGCTCATAACAGTAGCACTCAGCTCCTTATGGTCGAGAAGTTCGTATATGTGCTCTTTTTCAAAAAATTCTTCATACGCGTCTCCGAATAGATCTTTATCCATGCTTATTATTCGTGAATCGTCGCTGCCCATATTTTTTTTGCCTGTATGTCAAGACACGACCCATATGGAGCAAGTCGTGGCTGACTTATTTTAGGAGCAGGAGCAGCAACTGATTTACGCGATCTAGTTTTTTAGCAGCAACAATTTTGGCCGCTTTATTACCCTCCAGCTTTTGCAGTTTGCCAGTTTTATTAAACATACCTTGTCAAGGGCAACAAGATGTTTGGGCCATGCCACGTAGCTGCCAATTGCTTCTCCCAAATAATTCAAATCTGCATCGTTGTCCGGTACAAGCAACAGTGCATTTGGTTCCAAAGCAATAACTGGCGATACTTTGACATGGCCCGCAGGGATTGGTGTGTTGTGCAATACTTCGCCCGGAGCATTGCACAATGTTCCCTTTCCGACCTTCCGATGAGTAGGGGAGGATAAGTATAGAAAGCATGGAGTGACCCCCTAAATTCAATGGTTAATACATAATTATGTGAAACAATTAACTTTAATGAATTTCTTATTTTATTAAGTAATTAATTACCTCAGGAAGACTGTTGAGACCAACGTTACAACTTGCGTTTTCACTCTCAATGTGAATTTCACGTTGGGGCTGGTCCGCAAGTTGTTTGTCTTTATTTGTCTTCACCAAGAGGGCCACTTGCTCCGTTAATACTTTAATCTTCTCTAATACTTCCTCGTTAGATGGATTTTGGTGCTTCTCTTGTGAAAAATAACTTCTAGGAGTTACGCCAAATCTTTTCCCCCTCACGCGGCCGGAATATTCAGGAACATTAAACACTTTACCTAATATGTCCCTGCAACTTGCCTTGTTGTCCTCTTGATTTTCCGATTCAAGATTCGCCTAAAATACACATAGTATTAAAAAGATAAGTTCAATAATATTTTTAAAATACAATATTAAAAAATATTAAAGTGATAAATATACTTACACAAAGTTCTATTACTTTTTGTACATTTTCGTTATCAACCACTCTGTCTTTATTTACACGAGCTTCCTTCCACAATATATGACGACCCAACGGTTGATCGAATTGAGTGTCTTGTAGCTATTATCGTTAAGATCATAAACAAAATATTAGTTAGATAGTATAGTTTATAATATACCACATTAATTAAATAAAAGTGATGTTTAATTACTTACAAGTTTTTGCTCTAGACGAGCATATCCCATACGAGATTTCTTGTATGGGTGGGGAATAATTTTTGCCCTCTCGCGATTTGCCTTTCTAATATTCTAAATAAAAAAATAACAATCTAGTAAAAATTTAAAATACGCAATGAATATAAATAATAAAACACAAAAGCTAATAAATTAATCACTTACAACAAATGCGGGGTCGGAACGTTTTGATACGAATGCGCTTCATTCCTCTTTTGATATATAATGTTTATATATTTTTGGAGCTTCCGCATTCGTATTTCCTTCACGGTCTTTTAAATAGCAATTAGAGAGGTGAGATCTAAAGCCCCGGTGTATTGTTCTGGCAACTCTGAGCACATAGCTCTTTCTCACCTCATCAAGAACAAAAGCTGACTGCAAACCAAATAAATATATAGTTTGAGTAAAATACTTCAAAGTAGTATGTAAAAATTTATAAGTAATAGGGTGGAGTAAAAAAATTACCTGTATATCAGCCCACAATACATCTTTGGCATCCTTCAATGCCTTATCTCTCCAATCATCTATTGTGATTGGTATATTATGACGAACAACAGCTCCAATATAACTAACAAACATGAAACTGTTGGGGTCAATTGGTTGACCACTCTCATTCCATCCAACCTAATAAACTCATATAGTAAGTACCTCAAATTATAAACAGCAAACAAGGTAAACAGCAAACAAAGTATCGTATAAACAACAGAAACAGAAAACAACAAACAAAGTATCCCTCAAATTTTTGCCCAATACTTCTTGCTTTTATAACATTTTGCATTATTGTTGCACCACGTTTGACTTCATTTTCGTAAGTCTTAGTGTTGCCAACTTCTTCATTTTGACAATCTAACACCTTGTTGGTATCCATTTATCTACATCATGCAGTTCCACATCAACATATATGCAGTTCAGTTCAGTTCAACATCAACATGCAGTTCAGTCTAAATACGTAGCAAAATAAGTTAACATGCATTTTAGTGAAACAAAAAACTAATAAATACAATACCTGAAATAGCTCTTTTTAATGCTTAGGGTTACGGGTTCAGAGACGAACGACACAGAAGACGATGAAAACGAGGACGAACGGTTACGAACGATCGTAGGGTTACGGGGTTCGCAAACGAAAACGAGGAAGAAAACGAGATTACTTGATGTTTATGATGTTTACGTACGATCGTAGGTGTAGGATGAGAGTAAGTAATGAGGAAGAAACAAGGAAAACTGAAACTCTCGTAGGGTTCCCAATGAGAAGGAGAACACAGAGAAAACTGAAAAATTTATGTAATGAACATGAAACTGAAGAGGTTTTCTGTTATATATAAAACCCTATTACAGTGCTTTTTTGAACAAGCGCTGTAATAGGTCTCATCATTTTATTTTTTAAAAGCCTACTACAACGCTTTTTTATAAGCCTTTTAAAGCGCTTGTGAAAAAGTGTTGTAAAAGACCTCTTATATTTATTTTTTTAAAAGCCTTTTACAACGCTTCTACAGAAAGCGCTTTAAAAGGCCTCTTTGTTTTATTATATGAAAACGCTGTGTGACCCTTTTACAGCGCTTATGAAGAAAGCGCTATAAAAGATCTACCTATTTTATTTTTTTAACCCTATTACAACGCTTTTTTAGAAAAGCGCTGTAATAGGGTTTTATATATGAAATGACTCTTTGTTTTACCATGTCCAAAGGCTGTGTGAACCTTTTACAACGCTTATGAAGAAAGTGCTGTAAAAGACCTCCCTATTTTATTTTTTTAACCCTATTACAACGCTTTTTTAGAGAAGCGCTGTAATAGGGTTTTATATATGGAATGACTCTTTGTTTTACCATGTCCAAAGGCTGTGTGAACCTTCTACAACGCTTATGAGGAAAGCGCTGTAAAAGGGTTCCTTAAATTATTTTTTCATGAGCCCTCTAATAATTTATTTTCTTCCAAATTAGTTAAATTATTTTTTCATAACCCCTGTAATAATTTATTTTCTTCCAAAATAGTTAAATTATTTTTTCTTCCAAATTGTGTTTAACTTATCAGGTCAAGTTCAAGCTAAATTACATGTATAACTTGAACTTAAATTGTTTTGAAGTTCAAGCTACTTAGTTAAACTGTTTGAACTTGAACTGATCAGGTCAAGTTCAAATAGTTCAAGCTAAATTACCTGATTATGTCAAGTTCAGTATACAATTACATACAGTATAAGAAAAAAATTACAAATTAACAGTTCAAGCTAAATACCAAAATGCTTAATTATGGCAGATCAAACAATTAAATTACACATGAACTCAGTTCAGCTTACATGGATTAAAAAATTAAACACATTAAGATGCCCTTCTTCTTTTCTTGGTGGGATTCACATTTGTTTGTCCATTAATGATACGAAACGATGGATTAATCCAAATTCCCTCATCATGATCATCTCTAAGATATAAACCATCATCAGTTGAACCAATTTCATGTGGTTGTGATGTTGCAAAGAAAAGATCATTACCAACATCTTCATCATTATTGTTATCATCACTTATTTTATTGGTCGATAGGAACACGGACCATTTATCATTAGCAGGATCAGTGACATAAAACACTTGTCGAGCTTGCGACGCTAAAATAAAAGGCTCATCTTTGTATCCCACCCTATTAAAATTGACAAGCAAGAACCCTGACTCATCAATCCGAACGCCATTATTATTATCGACCCACTTGCAACCAAATATGGGAACACGAAACATTGTGTAGTCTAGCTCCCATATGCGCTCGATAACCCCAAAATATGATAGATTTGCATATATTGGGTTCTTGTCTTTTGCACTTGAGATATGCATCGCTTCAACTACGAGAGTGACTTCACTATTTTGCATAGTTGTTTGATCATCTTTTTCTTTGGTATAAAATGTGTAGCCGTTAATTACATAACCGGTGTAAGAAAAGACATGTAAACTCGGACCATTTGCTAGCCACCTCAATCTCTGTGAAATTGATCCGGGGTCTACATCAAACTTTGACTTTGTGTGATTTTTTAACCATGTTATGAAACTTTGATTGTGCTATCGAGTTATCCAATTTTGATTCCTATTCATGTTCGAACTCGATAATTGATGCATGTGTAATGTAACATACGGCTGAACCTCATCATCATTGTGCAGAACATACAATTGTGTCTGCTCCCATTCTGTCCTTGATATAGTCATTATTCTCTTTCCAATTATCCCTTCTCCTGATAATCTTCCCGAATGACAAGACATGGGAAGCCCTATGGATTCAACATTTGACAGATATTCAGTACAAAACTCAGCAGCTTCTTCAACAATGTACCGTTCAGCAATACAACCTTCTGGTCGACTTCTACTTTTTACAGACCCTTTAAATATTTTCATATATCGTTCTATCGGGTACATCCATCTCATATAAGCTGGCCCACAAAGTTGTGTCTTCTTAACAAGATGAACAGTAAGGTGAACCATTATATCAAAAAACGAGGGTGGGAAGTACATTTCAAGCTCACACAAAGTAACAACAATTTCCCTCTGCAATCTTAGTAATTTCTGAGGATCGATCACTTTACTAGTAATTTCCCTGAAGAAGAAACATAATTTAATTATGGCTCGGCGAACTTTTTCAGGTAAAATTGAACGTATACCTATTGGTAGCAAATGCTCCATTAGAATATGAGTATCATGGGTCTTCAAACCTTTTAACTTGAGGTCTTTCATACAAACTAAAGTTTTAATGTTTGAAGAATATCCTTCTAGAACTTTAACTTCGTGTAGAAATTTACACAAAACAATTTTTTCCTTTCTAGATAGAGTATGAGCGGCTGGAGGTAGATATGTGCGATTTCCTTTCTTTACGGGACCCAATTCATTTCTTATTCCCATATCGACCAAGTCCAATCTTGCATTGATGCCATCCTTAGACTTTCCTGGTACATTGAGTAACGTACCAATAACACTGTCAAATACATTTTTCTCAATATGCATCACATTGAGAAAATGTCTTACATACAATGACTTCCAATATGGCAATTCAAAGAAAATTGACTTTTTCTTCCACCCAGTTTTGACCAGCTCTCCCGCAAAAGGTTTGCCAAATTTATTGGTCAAACCTTGTACTTTCTCAAGTATTTGATATCCAGTCGATGCTACAGGAGCTCTATCTTCCTCTGATTTTCCATTGAATGCATTTCTCCACCCACGATACTGATGACTATAAGGTAAAAATCTATGATGTCCAAGAAATACATTCTTCTTACAATGTTTCAATCGCATCCAATTTGTACTCTCTTCACATATACGACATGCACACTGACCTTTAATGCTATATCCTGATAAATTACCATATGCTGGAAAATCATTAATTGTGCCGAACAACATTGCCCTCAAATTGAAACATTCTTTCTTATACCCGTCATAGACTTCTACACATGTCTCCCACATAATTTTTAAATCTTCAATTAAAGGAGCCAAGTATACGTCGATATCATTCCCCGGTTGTTTGGGTCCAGAAATTAACAGAGACAACATCATAAACTTACGCTTCATACATAACCATGAAGGTAGATTATAAATCAACAAAATCACAGGCCACGTGTTGTGTGAGATGCTTTGAAGATCATGTGGATTCATTCCATCAGTAGAAAGTGCAAGGCGTAGATTTCTCGACTCTATCCCGCATTCAGGATACTCGTGATCAATTTTTGCCCATTGCGGAGAATCTGCAATGTGTCGAAACTTTCCATCTCTAATTCTTTCATCTGTATGTCATGTCAAGTGTTTTGAATCTTCTTCACTGCGATACATGCGCCTAAATCTTGGTATTATAGGAAAATCTTTTGCTAGAGTAGATTCTTTCTTCTTATATCAAGAGACATTGCATTTCGGACACGCCTTTAGTAATTCATATTCATTTCGAAATAAAATGCAATCATTAGGACACGCATGAATCCTTTCAAAACTCATACCCATAGAGCACAAAATTCGTTTAGCCTCGTAGGTTCTACTGGGAAGTTCATTATCATCTGACAAGATATCTTTTAAGAGTGTTAAAAATTCTGTGAAGCTTTTATCAGACCATCCATTACTCGCTTTTAAGTTGTACAACTTTAGTATCGCTGAAAGTCTTGTGAATTTAGTACAACCATTATATAATGGTTTCTCTGCATCACTCAACAAGCTCTCAAATATTTTGGGACAATCACGAAGATCTTCTTCAACTACTTTTGCAATCTTCTCAACTCGGTCCAGCTCATATGTATCTGTGTCGAAATCAGTTGAAACATATGTATCTGTGCGAGTGTTTCCATTGATTTTCTCACCATGTCTTATCCAACATGTATAGCTTTGATCAATTCCATACCATACTAAATGTCCTTCCAATTCATCTGTTCTAATGCGTTTTTCAAAACAACATTTTAAACAAGGACAAACGATTCTATTTGGATCTTTTGCATTCATCACTGCAAACTCAATAAACTCCTTCACTCCATTTTCATACTCTTTTGTCAATCGATTGGCAGACATCCATTTCCGGTCCATTAATATGACCTATATATATAAATGCAGTTACACAATAAGCATGATTTCAAGTCTGATATATAACCTATATATTGATAATACACATATCTTATAATATTGGACCTAGATTAATTGATTTCAAAACAGAACATATATATCATGAGAACATATCTAATATCATGTAACAATTTATCAGTTTGAATTAGTGACAACAACAAATAAATAAAATAAAGTACCTGAGACAACGTTGATGATCAATTTGTTTTAAAGGAGGAAGAAGGTAAATCAATTTGTAGATGGGTGCACAGGAGGGTTCGCAGGGGAGGGGAGATGAGAAATCGTAGGGTTTGGACAACGTATTAAATTTGTTTTAAATTTGTTTTTATTTACTTAAAGTGAATGTTTTTTATTTAAAATGAATGATTTTACAACGCTTATTTAAAAAGCGCTCTAATAGGTCCTATAAAAATTTGAAAGGGCAAGCCTATTACAGCGCTTGTATCAAAAGCGCTGTAATAGGTCATTTGATTATGAGAAAGCGCAAGGCTTTTACAGCGCTTACAAAAGAAGCGTTTTAAACACTATGTAACATAAGGTGGGAGCGCTACATTTTACAGCGCTTGTGTTTAAAGCGCTCACAAAGCGCTGTAAAAGGCTATGTGAGAGCGCCTTAATTTACAGTGCTTTCTAAAAAAGCGCTGTAAAAGAGTTGTAAACATTATGTGCAAGCGTATGTGACCATATATGGCCCTACAACAGCGTTTTTTTTACAGCGCTTGTAAAAAAAGCGCTGTTGTAGCCTCCGTTATTTTAAAAAAATTATACAACAACGCTTGTATTTAATAAGCGCTGTAAAAGACGCGCTATAAAATGTCATTTTTGGCGTAGTGCTTATTCTAGTTTTATTAAAAAACGCTGTAAATGAAATTTTTAAAATAACGCATGTTTGAGGTTTTTTATGGCATTTTTTTAAGAAAGCGCTGTTTTTTAATGTTTTTCTAAAATCATTTTCATCCAGAATCAGTTCACAATCATTTACATATTGACACAATTAGTTCACAACAACATAATTATATAACTTGCAGAATTTACAACAATCAGCACATAATTTAAATTTACATTTACATATTTATATAACTTGCAGAATTTACAACAATCAGCACAGAATCAACAATCAATTCACAACAACAAAATTTACATTTACATATTTACATATTGACACAATCAGCACATAACTAAATACATTTACATATTCACAACCTTGCAGCATGCCAATTTTCAAGCAAATCAAATAGTTTTCATTTCGATCACATACTAACACCAATCTTCCTTTATTTTAGTTAGATCTCTTTCAGAGCATATTGGACTGGAATTGTCAAAGTACTGTGCGATATAAAATTTGAACATAAATAAGTTAGAATCAAATATATACATAGTTTATATATGAAAATCAAAATACATAGTTCTGGGATTATAATTTGATTCATATCAACAATCTCCTTCATGAATCGCAATATATAGTACCCGCAGTCTATGTTGTTAGTTTGACGAGGGCACTATAAAATAAAACATATAAGTCAATAAATATTTGTACATTGATTGTAAATGAAATTTTAAAGGCATATATTTCAAACCTTTATTGGAATCTATGTGATGTTATTTGACTTTTGCTTCGACACTATAGCATCCCTTTGAGTTCGGAAAACTTGTAAAGCACTATCAAATAAATGTGATTATTATAGCATTAACAAACAAATTATATATATATATATATATATATATATATATATATATATATATATATATATATATATATATATATGTAAGAAATAAATGAATATTACTTAGGTGTCGAAGATAGTCTTTATATCCGAGTGATTGTTGTAATGGTCGTGCAAGAGATCTAAATTGTATATAACTTCAGAGGTCGCATTGATTGCAAACAGCACCCAATGTGCCCTACAACAACAAAAAATTTGTTGGCAATTTTGTTTACTCAACTAATAAATTAAGATCTCATAAATTAAAAAAGATATAAATAAAGAATATATAATTACCCTAAATTATATGGCGCAAGGAACAACTTATCCTTCTCTTTATTTCCCAATAGGATATCTACAACATATTTCTATACATTAACTAGATCGAGTTTAAACATTGAATGCTTATATGGAGACAAGAATGAAAATCTATCTGACAATTTGCGCGTGCACACCAACTTCTAATACAAAAACCTTCAATGAAAATTTCAAATTAGATTAATTACCAATAAATTAAATTAATTACTAATAAATGCAATTAAAAGTAATTTTTACCTAATGTATAAGCTGATGACAATAGCAATTAGCTCCTTATGATTGAGAAGTTTGTATATGTGCTCTTTTTCAAGTAGTTTTTCATACTCATCTCCGAAAATATCTTTATCCATGCTTATGATGCGTGAATCGTTGCTGTCCATATTCATTTTTCCTTGTATGTCAAGACACGATCCAAATCGAGAAAGGCGTGGATGACTTATTTTAGGAGCAGCAACTGATTTTTCCCGATCTAATTTTTGAACTTTGGCAGCTTTATTACCCTCTAGTTTTTGAAGTTTGTCAGCTTTATTACCCTCCAATTTTTTATGTTGGACAACTTTATTTTACCACGAACATCCAGCTGTGGTGCGGCTTTATTCTGACAGCTGGTTTGCTGTGCAGGTGATTTTGATTGAATCTGAAAAAATGAGGTTAATCAATTTGTTAGTTAATTGAATCTAAAAAAATGACAAACCTGCCAAAATAAATGTGACAAACCTTTTCCGGTGACGTGACTTACTCGTTGCAGGGAATCTTCTTGTCATTCCCTTTAGACTTTTTCAGAATCTAAATAAATGTGAAATTAAAGTTAATAGCGGAAAAAAATCAGCAATTAAATATAATCAATCATAATCATATATCGTTCAATTAAATATACATATCAATTAAACATACATTTCAATTAAACATACCTTTATCAAGGGCAACAAGATTTTTGGGCCATGCCACATAACTACCTATTGCTTCTCCAAAATACTTCATATCTCCATCGTTGTCCGGTATAGGCAACGGTGCATTTGGTTCCAAAACAATCACAGGTGATACTTTGACATGGCCGACAGGGATCGGAGTGTTGTGCAATACTTCTCCCAATGTATTTTACAATGTTCCTTTTCCAACCTTGCGATGAGTAAGGGAGGATAAATACAACACGCAAGTAGAGACACCCTAAATCAATGGTTAATACAACTAGCGTAATTAATTACCTCAGGAACACTTTTAAGACCAATGTTACAACTAGCGTATTCACTCTGCATTTGTATTTCACGTTGGAGCTAATTTGGAAGTTGCTTTTCTTTATTCGTCTTCACCAAGAGTGCCATTTGCTCTGTTAGGACTTTGAGCTTCTCTAATACTTCCTCATTAGATTGATTTGGGCGCTTCTCTTGTGAAAAATAGCTTTTTGGAGTTACGCCAAATCCTTTCCCCCTCACGTGGCCGGAATCTTCAGGAACATTAAATACTTTACGGAGTATGTCCCTGCAACTAACTTTGTTGTCCTTTTGATTTTCCGAACTTTGTTCTAGATTCTCCTAAAATACACGTAGGATTAAAAAGATAAGTTCAATATCATTTTTAAAATACAATATTAAAAAATATTAAAGTGATAATATACTTACACAAAGTTGTATCACTTTTTGAACATTTTCATTATCAACAACTCCATCTTTATTTATACGAGCCTCCTTCCACAAAATATGACGACCCAATGGTCGATCGGATTGAGTCTCTTGTAGCTATTCATTAAGACATAAACAAAAGCTATTCATTAAGATCATAAACAAAATATTAGTTAGAAACTATAGTTTATAATGTACCACATTATATAAAAGTGATGTTTACTTACAAGTTTTTGCTCTAAATGTGCATATCCCATACTCGATTTTTTGTAGTATGCATATATGATTTATGGTGTTAGTAGGAATGGTAAAAGAGGAATAGGATTTCAAGAAAAAGTAACTGAACCTAAGTTTGTTCCCTCTGATGATTTTTGTACTATTTGCTATAAGAAAGGTCACACCAAAATATCTTGTCCTATGATAACCACATGGAAAGACAAGAAATCTTTCAGAACTAACAAACCAGGACCCAACCAGATTTGGGTATCAAAGGATAAAATTGTTTATGTTGTAGATGTTCTAAGTAACCAAATTGAAACACCAGTCATGGTGCCTGGTCTATGGATGCTTGCAATATATGAAGGAAAAAAGGTCTATATTCCAAAATATAAGCCAATTGACTATGGTGGAAGAAGGACTGGTCGACACAATACCTATCAGAACCAGAACCATATGTGTTAAGACAAACTCTCAAATTAAGTTTTGATGAAAAAAAACAAAGGTTAATTAAGAATGTTAATTATGATTCTAAATGTTATGTTAATTTAATATGTGCTCTTGAGTGTTTTTATTCAAAGATAGGAACCAAGTAAAGAAAAGAAATTAGATGAAAAAAACTAAACAGAACATTCTTGACTAATCTGTAAAAAACGGAGAATGTTCTGCAGAATCAAGACTGATCGTCACAACCACTTGACCAATCAATCTCCACTATTTCAACAAAGCTTTTGCCTCTAATCTTTATACTAAGTTCATCAGTACATGGCAAGGAACAAGTAGGAATCATTCGTGTTAAAAAAGGCTTTTGAATCACTAAGTTAAAAGCAAAATAAAACGGGTCGTAACTTTCTCCAGTCTGAAAATGTCAAGAAAGTTAAAACAAAACTGAACCTCAAGATTGATCATCAATCTCCAGATAGTTCAGAACACTAACAGACCAGATTGATCATCAATCTTCGTTTATGAAGAATCAATCTCCGTTTCTGCAGAATCATCTCCTTATTTCTACCGAAGTTGTTCATTACTTTTCAAACTATTTTGGACATAATCAACTCTCCAGATCAAAGATATATCATCAACAAATATATCGAAAGCTTAAGGGATCATTCAACGTGCATGAAATCTGATCAAATATGAATAAAACAACCTAGTCAAACAAAGCCGAAAACTGTTCAAAAGGATGGATTACTTTTATTCACTTATATTGGTTTTGGTCAAAACTGACAGAGCACTACCAACAACTCTTTTTGACCATTATTAAATGCTCAAATCGTCTATAAAAGGAAGGCTAATACTCAGCAAAACTTAGAACTTCAAGTGCCAAGAATACTCATCAAATCACATACACTGGCATTCTTGAAAGCTTCTCAATCACAAAAAGAATCAGTTCTGAAACTGCCTTCATACTTCCAGTTCATTTTACTGAGTTCTTTTAACCTGAATCTAGTCTCAAACAAGAGTTGAGCATAATCAGATTCAACCAATCTTCTTAAATCATTATTGTGTAAACTCATAACTATAAGGATTGTTTATAGTTTGAGTATGATTAAAGAGTGAATTGTAAAATCCTATCAGAACTGTTAGGAGACTTGATTGAATCCTTTCTGAGTGGAAAGGAATTGGTGTTACAGATCAAGGTTGACCTTTAGCTGTGTAAACAAAAGATTGTTCTCTGTTTTTGAACACTTAGTGAAAATCTCATAGTTGTAAGGACTGGACGTAGCCCGAGTTGGGTGAACCAGGATATATCATGGTGTGGTATCTCTTCCTTATCTCTATTTACATTTAGTCATTTTTACTATCAAATTAAATAGAGAAGCTAAAAAACTGTGATTTTAACTAATCAAGAACGTTCTCCGTTTTCTATTTTTATAACCAAGATCATTCTTGAGTTGTTTTCTTAAGTTTTTAACATGAAATTTTAATTAGGCAAGTTTACAATTCAAACCCCATTCCTTGTAACTTGACATTGCTACTTCAATATGATGAACTAGAAATATCAGAAAAATATGGAATATCAACAGAATCAAAATTGGCAGAGAAATCACACATATCAACAAAATCAGAACTACCAGAAGAATCAGAATTACCATCAGTTCCAAAATTACTAGAGGAACCGGATACATCAGCAGAAACAAAAGTGTTAGATGAACAATCAGAATCAGGAGACTTCTTTCAACACTCCAATCAAATTCATCAAGACAACAAACCTTGATGGGAATTCAAATCCCTTCAACCAGATTCTCTAATCAGAGAATATGAAAACTCAGAATCTGAAAACCAGAAAAGAAGAACTAAGAGGGTTTTCAGAGTGAAACTGAAACTATTAACATATAGGTGATATATTTCTTTAAATTTAATTATTGTTTGATATTATGTTTACTGTGATAACAAGAAGCTTGATCTTACAAATCAAAGCTAGATAAGTATTTTGCAGGTTCTCAAAAATTTAGAGGAACAAGGAGATCCACATAATCTAA
Organism: Cicer chorassanicum; assembly: GCA_037974735.1. Taxonomy (NCBI): domain Eukaryota; kingdom Viridiplantae; phylum Streptophyta; class Magnoliopsida; order Fabales; family Fabaceae; genus Cicer; species Cicer chorassanicum. The sequence continues at coordinate 46,169,503 of JBBPBP010000001.1, forward strand.
ACACTTCAACAGAAGTAGCATAGGAGTTTGGTTTTCAGACACAAGTAGAAACCACTAGAAACATCATTGATGTTTTGGCTGTATTGATTTCATTATTCAATTATCTTATTTGTATTATGTTATGCCACAAACAGCTTGACCTTAAAAAGTCAAAGCAAGTTGAGGATACTGCAGGTTTACCAGAACCAGAGGAAGTATATGCAGACAAATCAGAAGATGACAAATCTTAGAGGATGAATCTGATCAAGTTAGAATCAGTCAAGATAAGACAAAAGGAAGATCTGGATGGAAGTACAAGACATATCATCTCATTGGAAGTTCAAGTGATCCTTTGAGGATCAGATCATCACTTAAAGATACCACTTTGTTTGGCTTACTTTCATCAATTGTGCCTACCTCTATTGATGAAGCATTGCCAGATGATGGATGGATTCTGCAATGCAAGAAGAGTTAAATGAATTTGAAAGGAATGTTGTTTGGGATCTAGTACCTAGACTAGAGAAGAACATTATTGGAACCAAGTGGGTTTTTAGAAACAAGCTAAATGAAAAAGGTAAAGTGGTCATAAACAAGGCAAGACTTGTCGCACTAGGCAACAGTCAGCAAAAGGGCCTTGATTACACTAAGACATTTGCTCTAGTGCCAGGTTAGAAGTTATTCCTTGAATTTCAAATGAGTATGATTGGAGAACTTAAGTTCTTCTTAGGGATACAAATTCAGCAAAGTCAAAAAGGTACATACATTCATCAAACAAAATATACAAAAGAGCTTCTTAGGAAGTTTAAGATGAGTGATTGCAAAACTATGGCTACACCAATGCACCCTACTTGCTCACTTAAAAAAGATGATTCAGGCGAAAAAGTTGACCAAAAAACCTATAGAGAAATGATAGGATCCCTACTTTACCTTACCACTTCCAGACCTAACATCATGTTTAGTGTATGTGTATGTGCAAGATTTCAAGTTGATCCTAGGGAATCACATTTGACTGCTGTTAAGAGAATCCTTAGATACCTAAAAGGCACTACCAACCTTACCTTATTCTACTGTGGATACTGTGATCAAATCTCCTAAGTACAAACTTAGTGGATACTGTGATTCTGATTATGCTGGAGATAAACTTGAGAGAAAGAGCACTAGTGGAAACTGCACATTTTTAGGTGACAACTTAATATCTTGGTCAAGTAAGAGACAAAACACCATTGCAATGTCAACAACAGAGGCTGAGTACATTTCAACAGCTGGCTGCAGTTCTCAACTACTTTGGATGAAGCATCAACTTGAAGACTACAAAATCCTGTAATCCAAACATTCCCATCTATTGTGATAACACTTATGCTATTTGTCTAACCCAAAACCTTATCCTACATTCTATAGCTAAACACATAGAGATCAAACACCACTTCATTAGGGACTTTGTTCACAAAAGGGTATTAAACATTCGGTTTGTAGACACTGAGCACCAATGGACTGACATATTCACCAAACCACTACCTGAAGATAAGTTTAACTTCATCAAGAAAAACCTAAACCTTATCTTCATATCTGACTGATGTTGTGATCACTTAAAAGTAGTTTAGTTTTACAATAGTTATTATATTTTCTTGTATTATGTTATATTCATTTTATTCAAAAAAAAAGAGAAAATAAAAAAAATAAAAAATAAAAAGAAAGAGAAAGACA
>JBBPBP010000001.1:46177019-46246499 GCA_037974735.1 Cicer chorassanicum
AATTTGGGCTAAGGGTTTGAGGCTTAATGTGACCCAACCCACTTGAATGAGTATAATAGTGGGCTATGTGTTTATGGCTTGGTTTTTAAGATCAAGGTTAACAAAAAAAAAAAAAAAAGTGACATTTTATCCCTCTTATTCTTCGTTTAGACCTAACATTATCTAACCAACAATTTTCTCTTTAAATTTCCCTAAGTCCACAATTTCTGTATACTCACTAATAAGAAGCAAAAAGAATTCCGAAACCCTAGCCCACAATTTCTGTATACTCACCATCACCTTCACACCTCATTTTCTTCGTGTATCCAAGCTTGAAACTTCTTTTCCTTGTGAACAACTCCGTGGGGCTTAAAGCTTTGTACTAGGAAGAAAAGCGGCCAAGGTAAGGGCTTTTCCCCACACAAATTAGAGTTAGGCCGTTGGTTGGATGACATGAAATAAATAATCGTGATTGCTTCTATTTTAAAATGAATAAATGTAGACTAATGGATTAAAATGATAAAACCCCAATTTTTATTGAGATTGAATTGTAATATATGACTTCTATGGAGTAAAGTATGAAATTTTATGCTATGTGTGATAAAATTGTAGTGTTACGATGAATATGAAATAAAGTTTGAATTTTTACCTTATATGTGATAAAGTTTTAACTTTTATTATGTATATGAATTGGAGTTTAAATTTTCTCGTCATATATGTTAAAGTGTTAATTTTTATGGCCTATATGATATAAAGTTTCTATTTTTATCTGTATGTGGTGAAAGTCATAATTTTTATGATTATTTGTCTATGATTATGTGATACTCATGATAAGGATGTGTTGTATGTGTTCTTAGTGATATGTGAATAAGAGATGATTTTGAAAAGTAATTTTGAATGCATATGACATGATCCTTAGTGGGCTGTGTGGGAGTATATATATGTTTGATACTATATCATCATGTCATGACATATGCATCTTCGTGGGAGTTGCCTTAGTGGCAGGTTTGATTTCCCCATTGGTATGGGTGACCTTTCTGTGTGGAAGTTGCCTTAGTGGCAGGTTGATATCCGAATCATATAGTTTTAGGAGCATGCACTATGCATATGTTTGATATATAATTTACCGGTTTGCGCATTTTTCTTTTAAATTGGAAGTTTTTACTTTTATATGTTTTGTGTTATTCTTTCATATGTTTAGCTTTGGTTTGATGTGGATGATGGAATAAAACTGACCCTTACAACAACATTTTAGGTACTAATGAGTTCGAGGAGATTCAAGAGTAGTTAATGAGTATTGATGTGCGGCGAACGTGGGGTAAAAATGGGTTTTTCGAGACAATTTTGTAATAATAGAGTTGTCGCAATATTTCTAAGTTCTTTTTAATCTTTTGTCACAAACTTTTAAAATGTACTAGAATTTTAGAAATACGGAAGTGGTTCCCTTCCGTTAGGAATAATTGCCTTTACTTTGTTTTAAATTTTGAATAAATATTTTCTTAATGATATTAAATAACGTGTTTCTTACAAATTATTTAAATGAATAAATGCTAAGTATTCAAAAAAAAAATCGTAAACTTTTCTAAATAATAAGTATTTTTTTAAGTAACGTTTTGGATTAAAAATCCTAGGCGTTACAATGAACACAACAATCCATTTTATCAAAGACTGAATACACTTGTATCAAGAGAAGCTCAAAGACGTATTGCTAAATAATACAAGAAAGTTGAGTGGGTGGGTACCGAACAATCTGTATGTGGGTGCTCTCTCAGAAAAACATATGGGTTACCTTGTGCTTGTGAATTGGCACAATATAAATTGATGGGTGAACCAATTCCTTTAGACTCTGTGCATATTCTATGAAGGAAATTAAGCATGGAATGTGAACTCACCCAAGACACAAAAGATAGATCAGAGTTAGATATGTCTAATGAGATGAATGCTTTGTGGAAACGCTTTCGATTACTTGATGTTATAGGAAAAAGAGTGTTGAAGAGTAAGGTGCGTGAACTTGCTTTTCCAACTACAAGTTCAATGTGTCCACCTCCTGAAAAAGTTAAAATCAAAGGACGAGTGAAGAAGAGTACATGTAAGAAGCCAGATGGATATGATGTATATCAACCATCTCAATCATTATATCCATCTCAATCATCAAAGAAGAGTCATTCTCTTTCATCAAAGAAACAACCCTCTCAATCATCTCAATAATCAAAGAAGAGACATTTGTTTTTGAGACAATTTCCTGATGTTATTCAACCATACATTGATGACATATTTGATGTAATAGCAGATGGAAATTGTGGCTATCACGCTATTGCATCATTGCTTAGACACGGTGAAGAGCCTTGGTCTTTGGTCTGCCATAGTTTGGACCAGGAGATTGCTTCTCATATAAGTCCATATGATAGACTGTTCCCTGGAAGCATTATAGAAGTAAGAGATTCGTTGAAGATAACAAACTTAGATGTTCAACCCATAGATAAATAGATGACCATACCTAATATGGGTTATGTGATAGCGACAACATATAATATTATTCTCATCACGTTTGGTTAGACATTTTCCATGACTTTCTTTCCTATGAGGAGTTCACATTCAGAATCGACAACAAATGATCGTATTATATGTATTGGTTTTGTTGAAGCAAGTCATTGGGTTCTAGTAAAATGATATTATTTTCTTAAATAATACTTCTATTTTTTAAATAGTAAGATGGATTTCCAATAAATAATATCTTCAATCTATTTTGCAGTTAAAGATGAAAGATGGATTTCCAATGCCAAACATTGCACCTGGTTGGAAGCAATATCACACTGAGGATGCAACTTCTTGGGCAAAAGCATACACGAGATGTCTACAACAGTGGAGATATTTATTAGGCCATATGGCACGTGTTACACAAAATGCACAACCCGTAGATGTCATGTCATTAGATGAAGATTGATTTTGTATGGACTACAATATTTTAAAACTTATATAAAAGTAAAGTTATTTATTAGTTCATTTTAGTTACTACTTTCGTTATATTTCATCACAAATAAAAGTAAAGTTAATGATATACCGATAATGTAAAATAATAAAATAAAATTAAAATAACATTAAAGATGTTCACCACAAAAAGTAAATAACTACTAACTATTGTTATGACGCGTTAAATATAAAGCTCTAAAAAAGTAACTATATATATCGTCATTTGGATCAACATTATGTGCATCCGACCCCCGCTGTATAAGATCACCCACATGCTGCAGGATAGATGACTGTACACTAGAAGCTTCTGCAGCGGTGGGGATATTAAAATCTGGAACTTGTGATACACCATCTGGTTACACTAAAAGTGGATGAGATACCCTGTAGAACCACTCCAAATATCCATCCTGACACTCAGATGGATATGTAGCTAGACGTATTCTGTGATGCAGTTCGGTGACATGGCTCAAATATCCCATTCATTTGACATCTACATCAGATAATCTAGAAAACACTAGAGGTGGGGGTGGTGGAATATGTTGGATGTATCCAAATTGTCTCAGACTCATTTCAGAAAAATACGTCACTACAGTTGCATAATCGGAGGTGGCCAGTATATAAATTATATCATCAAAAGGAATAACATCCCTATGATTCTCCCACGGTCTCCAGATGACATCAGCAGATGTTAGTGCATCAATAATCTGTCTGTACTCAGGGATTTTGTGCTTGCCTTGCTTATAACTTCATTTGTTCATTCTGGCAATGCACTCAACATCAACACCCTGATCACCTCTTTTACAAATATGTGGAATATATTCGTATATCCAACACTGTTGCAAATAAAAATAAATAAATTAATGATAAACATTAATTAATAATTAAAAATAATTAAATTAATAAATTAATGATAAACATTAAAATTAATAATTAAAAATAAATTAATTAATTATAAATATTGAATACCAGTAGTAGCGTCATATATCCACCTAGTTGTTTGGTGTCGTAACAACAAGCATCAGACAAGTAGTCATAAAGGACTACAAGTACTTGCAGGGTAAATTGTTGCAATTTCTTTCCATGAACAATAATTTTAATCATTGGTCGTTCCTGTATATAAAGAAAATATATGACATTAAAATTAAATATAGAACAAATATAACAATTAACTTAAATATTTTTAATGCACCATAAATAATAATTAATTTAACATACCTGACCAAACCACAATCTAGCAGAAACATGGTGTCGGTATCGTGTAAGAACGGACAAATCATATGGTCCTCTATGATACCGTGTCAGCTCATCAAGTCCCTTAGGTGCCTCTAGCACAACTCATCGAATCCTCTCTAGAGGATCTATCATCAAAGATGAAGTATCAGCGTCACGTGATCTTCATATTATTTTGCCGTCTCTTCCTCATGCACCAGCGCCCACTGAAAAATTAACAAAAAAATCAGGTCTAATTAGTTAAAAAATCATAATTAAATAAATTAAAAAAAACTTAAAAAAAAAAACATTTCCAGTGGAAATGTTAAAACAAGTATTCTGGTAGAGTGTTGTACTCCGGAAATGTTTAAAAAAGTTTTTCTGAACTATCGAAAAGTTGAAAAAAGATTTCTGAAAATGTTTTTTCAAGTTTTCCGGTAAAAAAAATTTCAATTTGGAAAACTTCAAAAAAGATTTCCAGTAAAATAGGAAAAATTTCACTCAGTTGTTACCGGAAATGTGGAATGATGGAATGGTGAAAAATTCCAAATAACATTTATAAGAGGGCAAAATGATAATTTCCTTGCCTTTGTGGGGATAAAAGTTAAATGTGGGGATAAAAGTTAAATGTGGGGATATATAGTAACCATCCAAAGTATCCTTGAGGGAGATCCACCACACGAATAGTTCCAGCCTTAGCCCAATACCTTTTCAATCTAGCGTCCATAAAACGCCCTTCCACCATTTGACCAGCCTTAGCCCAATACTTTCTACATTTAATTTTAAAACTTGGTTTACACTTGTCAAATTATAATATTCATATTTCAAAGTTAGTTTTTCCGAACACCTACCTTCATCTCATGCATAATCATTTTCCCTAAATTGAGAAATAATCATCTCATGCATATTTGGTTACAAATGTCCAATTAAAAATGTTATATTTTGTTAAAAACAAACTATTTTTATATAAAAATAAATATTAAGGAGAACATTCATAAAAAATTTAGTCAATAAACTTTTTTGTAAGGATGTAATATTTTTATAAAGACCTTAATAAAATGATTATATACTGGAAACAACGTTCATTTTAATAATATTGCTACTTCTTTCCACAACTTAACTACACGGCTCTTAGTTGAGGTGAGACACAGTGGCAATCCATCCACAGGTCATATGATATTGATGAACTTCAAAACTTGCAAGCATTTGAAATAGAAGGCAAGATCAAGCACAACAATACAATCTTAGAAGTTTGATGGCTGCCTCCTACTACTGATGGATCATTTATAGGGAATCCTTCTTTATCAACTTGTGGTGTGATTTTTTGTGATTGTGGAGCCACTTTTATCTCTTGTCTTGCTTTAAATATTGGCCCAAGTTGTGCTTTAGAGGCTAACTTTATGTCTGGTTATGATAGCTATTGAATTTGCTAATGGGAAGTTAGTCTAAGCTTTGAGGATTCTACCATGCACCCCCACATTTAAAGTTTCGAAAATTTTAGAATTTTCTATCTCGGAAGTTTCAAAAATTCTAAAAAAAATGAGATGTTTAAAAGGGCAAAATTGTATATTTCACGTTAATTGAGAGGTGGCAGGTTTAGATGTAAGGGTGCATAGTAGAATCCTCCTAAAATTTAGGTGGAAACGGGTGGTGCTAGCTGACATGGAACAGTGGGGATTATAGAGCCACTTTTTTTTTTTTAGTACTAGCCTCTTTTCCATGACACGACTAGTTATAAGCGTTGGATGGTAAACTGCTTTACCTCATAACTACTGGGCCTGACATTACTTTTGTTGTCCAACAACTCTCCCAATTCTAGTCTGAGCCTACAATTTGCCAGTACAAGGTTGCTCACCAAGTCCTTCATTATTTGAAAGGTTATCCCGGTCAACAGCTTCATTTTAGCTAACATCTTTATAGTGATTGTGATTGGGCAGATTGTCCAAACTCACATCGCTTCATCAGTGGTTATTATTTCTTTCATGGTGACTCCTTGATCACTTGGGATTATTAAAAGAAACCCATTGTTCCTATTCAAGAGTTGAAATTGAATCACACACTTCTGCTGCATGTGAGTTGCAGTGGCTCATTATGTACTCACTGATTTGAAGGTTGAATGTGTGAAGCTCCTTGTTTTGTACTGTGATAACAGTAGCAAATTGCGTATGCATATGCACGTTTGTCCACTTTGCTAGTAAGTTTCATGAGTCCAATAGAAAGTTTGACGTGTGGTATGTGAAAACTATCCATTGGATTCATGAAATTACTGCCTCTAACCATTGCAAATTAAATTGCAGATCTATTCACAAAGGCCTTACTGCCACAATCTTTCTTTCATCTCATGTCCATGCTTCAATTGATTGACATTTATCAATCTTCTTCATGTGGGGAGCAATATGTGTTAGCTACTTAGTTACACAATTGGTTAGAGGAATATAACTGATTCTGATATAACATGTATATAAACCAATTTTGTTGTACATTCTACTCATTTTATTAAATCAACGATAACAAGATTGTGCCCCAAATGCCAAAAACTGTTATAAAATGATATATCCTTGTCAACCATCTATCTATCTTGCTTCTTTTGTGGAGGTGTTTCTGGTCAGTCAACTTGTTGAAAACTGTTACTACCCTAGAAAAATATGAGGGAATGGCTATCAAGAACAGGAAGGGCATGCCTAAAGCCAACTCACATATTGGTCACCCCTGACATGCCCTATGCCTCAGCTAAGTAATTTGTAATTTGTAAGTAACCTAGATAAACCAAGGTGTGTCATCCTTTCCTTCTGAGCCATCTAACCATGTCTGATGTAAGTGCATCCAAGAAAACTCATTTGGTGTGCCATCCTGCCAAAAATCCACAACCTATTAATTAATAGGAACATATGTCATAATAGTTGGGTAAAATGAATTTCTAAATAAAAAATAGGGTTTATAACACTTTTGATCTTTGTAGTATGAGCGAAATTCAATTTTACTCTCTACAAAAAATCAAATTTCCTGTTAGATTTAAAATTCCTCAATTTTTTTGTCTCTTACATCGTTTATTTGTTTTAAAAAAGCTGACATACAATACTACCTAAAATAATGATGCCATGTGGCACTAAGTCGCCACATCATTAACTAAAAAGTGACTACCACTTGGTAGGGATGAAAAACCAACTATATTTACAGAACCAAAAAGCAAAAATAAAATTATTTATAATAGTGAAAAGAAGAAAAATAATTATTGACTTTGTAACTTCAACTAGTGCAAACAAAAGTTTATCATCACATTAAAATAATAAATTTTTCGTGTATCTTCTCTTTTTCTATAGTAAAATTTGTACTTCCTTTAATTGCTTTTATTATCTTGTTTGTCAACCCTTGTAACAAAAGATCACATTGGTATGATGAAGCAAGGACAAGCTTGACTATAGCAAAGAAAAGATAGAAAACACAATTTATTATTTTAGGGTGACAGTATACTAATAATAATAAGTAATTATTACATGTAAATTTACTATTAGGAGAGTCAAATCCCTTAAATCAAGGGATTTATTTAGAAAGAAATTAGGCATTATTTTATTTCCTTATATTAGAAAGAAATCAGTCTTAAGTCCTAACTTAACTAGTAAATGTTGATATTGTTAAGTTAAACGTTTTCAAACCTGAGACTTCATAGTTGTGAGTTAATTACGGTGGAAATTATCATCTCTTCCAAGATAAAAAAAAAAAAAAAATCAAGGGATTTACTCTGGTGTATCATAGTATATATGTATGATTTCTCTCATTGAATAATAACATGGTTTTCATCAATGGGGTTTCTGGTTTCTGATCTAAAAAATTGTGCAACCTTCATTGCTGCAACTCTCTTCTGTGTACTAGGGTAGTCTTAATCGCTGCACTTGTGTTGCTCTGGTAGGCAACCTTACTGTTGCTCCCTGATCTATCTGGTGACAGCCTTAATTGCTGCACAGTTTCATCTATTTCATCTTTTTTCCCTTGTCACCATGTGAGAAATAGAAGAAGAAACCACCGTGAAAAGCAATCCTCCCTCTTATGAGTCCAACTAGGTTAAGAAAATTGGAGAACTAAACAGTATTCGAGCATCTTACTGCCTCAATGGAAAGAACTATCTGAAGTGGTCCCACTTTGTCAAGACCTACCTCAAGGGCAGAGGACGTCTTTCTCATCTTCTGACTTCTGGTCCAGACAAGAAGGACCCAAAGTGTGAATCTTGGGATGAAGAGGATTCAATGATAATGTCCTAGTTATGGGATTCCATGGAACCCACAATTAGTGATACTTGTATGTTCTTGGAGACAACCAAGGACATTTGGGACTTTATTAGTCGTACATATTCGAAGGCCAACGATGTTGCACAAGTGTGTGAGATAAAGGTGAAAACTGCAACAACTAAGCATGGGAACAAAACAGTAGCAGAGTATGTCAACCCCTTGCTGAATCTGTGGCAAGAGTTGGATCATTACCGTGTGTTTGATATGAAGTGCACTAAAGGTGCAGCCATTTTGAAGAAGTTCATTGCAAAGGATCGTATATATGATTTTCTTGTTGGGCTGAACCCTGAATTTGACCAAGTAAGAATTCAGATTCTCAGTAAGGACATATCCTCCTTAGAAGAAGCAATCTCTATGGTTCGGACAGAAGAAAGTAGAAGGAGTGTTATGCTTGAGCCTCAAAGCAGATAGGGGTCGACACTTGTAACCAAACAAGTGATAAAGATGGAGAAAAGTGATTTGTCCAACAAACCTTCATATTATAAAATCCAAGGGAAGGACAACAAGGATAGCCATTGGTGTACTCACTGTAACAGACCAAGGCATACAAAAGAAAAGTGTTGGAAGTTGAATGGAAAACCACCAAGCAAGGAGTGGGGATCTCGTGGGGGGTAGCAAATGCCTCAAGCACACATGGTGGAAAAATCTCTAGAGCCATCTGGAGTTGGAGGTCTCAATGATGAAGAAATTCTTAAGCTGAAAACTCTACTCGGATCACTTGAGAAATCTGCTGGCCCATCAAATGCATCTTATTCCTTGGCACTTTCAGGTACTCTTCTTTGCATGAATGTTTCATCTTGTTTCATCTCTTGGATAATTGACTCAGGTGCAACAAATCAATTGACTCCTACATCACAATTTTTGCATTCCTATAATCCTTGTCCGAGTAATAGGAAAATTATGGTAGCAAATGGGTCTGTAGCTACTATTGCAGGTGTTGGAGACATACGTGTTACCCCTACAATTATTCTGAAAAATGTTCTCCATGTGCCAAAATTATCAGCCAATTAGGTTTCTATTAAAAAACTTACTAAGGATCTCAATTGTTATGCTACGTTCTCTCTTTCCTATTTCCTGGAGCAGGAATCAGGGAAGAAGATTGGACTTGTTGAGGAGAGAAATGGCCTTTACCACATCGAAGCTGAAAACTACAAGAAGAAAAGTCTACCTTCATCTTTTCTTAGTTCCTCAAATAAGGATGTTGTTTGGCTGCACCAACTCCGCTCGGGCCATCCATCATTTAATGTATTGAAATTGATGTTTCCTCAATTATTTCAAGGATTAGATGTAATTGAATTTCATTGTGGTGTATGTGAGTTGGCTAATCACACACATGTACCTTTTCTTTCCAGCAATAAAAGAAATGTTCTTCCTTTTGATTTAGAACACAGTGATTGTCAATGGAATTGGCAGTTTCATAATCATTAATTGTACAGATTTGATGATATTTGTAATTATGTAATTATTCTCATAATTAATTAGTCCAGCTGTAAATTAGCCATTATAGTAAGACTCATATCATTTTGTAACAACATTATTTAAAGGAGAATTCTCCAATGGAAATGACACATTTTACCAATAAGAAATTCTGAGTTTAACATGATATCAAACTAGGTTGCGATCCAAATCAAATTTCTCTGTTTTCAGCGATCAAATCTTGAGTTCTTTGATTTTTTTTCTTCTTGAAGTCATAGTTCCTTGCCAACGTCAATCATAGTTTCCTTGATGTTTCTGCTCTATTTTTTCTTGAAATCTTAGTTCTTCGCCGACGACGATCATAGTTTCTGCATTCCCTATTTTACAGTTGATGTCTGCTAAGTTCTCTTCATTTGTTTCCCTCGGCATCATGTTCACCGACAAGCATGATATCCTTTTCTTGCGTCTTAATGGAAAAAAACTACTCTACATGGGCGTTTCAGCTCCAGATTTTTGTCAAAGGAAAAGAGTTTTGGGGTCATGTCAATGGAACCGATTCTGCCCCTGAGAAGACGCAGAAGGATGCCTATGCCAAATGGGAAGTCAAAGATGCACAAGTCATGGCATAGATCATAGGTTCTGTCGATCCTAATATCGTTCTCAATCTTCGACCTTCAGCTACGACAACAAAGATGTGGGACTACTTGAAGAAAATATAAAGCCAAGACAACGCTGCTTGGCGGTTCCAGCTTGAACATGAAATCGCAATTTTTCAACAGGAAAGTCTTTCCATTTCTAAGTTTTATTCTCATTTTATGAATCTTTGGGCTGAATACACTGATATTGTCTATAAAGATTTGCAAGTGAAAGGCAAATTACTATGCAAAATGTTAACGAGATTACCAAACGCGATCAATTTTTGATGATATTGAGATCTGATTTTGAGGGACTAAGGCTCAATCTCATGAACCGAGCTACTACTCCATCCTTGGATACTTGTCTCAATGAGCTGCTTCGTGAGGAACATCTTCTCACTCAGGCAACCATGGAACAACAAAATGTCGTTTCTCTCCCTGTGGCATATGTTGTACAAGGCCGACCTCGTGGGCGAGACATGAGTATTGTCCAATGTTTCTGTTGCAAAGGACATGAACATTTTGCTTCCAACTGTCCTAAAAAGTTATGTAATTACTGCAAAAAGGATAGTCATATCATTAAAGAATGTCCAACCAGACCACCAAAGAAAACTGCAACAGCCTCCACTACATCTGTTGGTCCTTCTACAGCTCCGATTTCTGTAAACCAGAATCCGCATTCCACCGTTCCAGCCTTAACCCCTGAAATGGTTCAACAAATGATCATTTCAACCTTTTCTGCTTTGGGTCTTTCAGCTAACGTTACTTCCCCTGATTCTCCTTGGTATTTTGACTCAGGGGCATCTAATCATATGATCAACAATGTTGCTGCCCTTACCAATGTTATAAGTTACTCTGGTAGTCTCCAAGTACAAACTGATGATGAAAACAGTTTGCCTATTACAGAAATTGGTGATATTTCTTCATCTCTCATCAATGTTTATGTTTTCCCTGGTCTTACTAGTAATCTTATTTCAGTTGATCAATTAGTTGACAATGATTGTAGATTTGAGTTCTCAAAATCTGTTGTCTTGTGCAGGATCAACAATCAGAGAAAATGATCGCAACGGGGCCTAAAGTTAGACGTCTTTTTCCTCTTTATTCATTGAAGTCCCTATGTTCTTTTATGTCTTTTATTTCTTGTAATTCTACAATTGTTGATTTCCAAACATGGCATAAGCGTCTTGGTCACCCAAACTCAAATATACTTTATGACTTGATGAAATCTGCAGTTCTTGACAATAAAAATTCCCCATCTCTTAGGGCTATTCAATTTGATTCCATTTCTTGTAAACTTGGTAAAAGTAAAATTCTACCATTTCCAATTCATCAAACAAATGTAAATCAACCTTTTGACATGATCCATTGTGATTTATGGGGAATAGCACATGTTATATCTCATGCTCGTTATAAGTACTTTATCATTTTTATTGATGACTATAGTCGTTTTACATGGGTTTATTTTTTGGGCTCTAAGGCTGAAGCATTTTCTGCATTTAAGTTTTTTCATGTCTACGTTCAGACTCAATTTTCGTCTACAATTAAAATTTTGCGTTATGACAATAGGGGGAATATACATCTATTTTATTTCAGGAGTTCTTGCAGACAAATGGCATTATATCACAAAGGTCATGCCCTTTTACACCCCAAAAAAACGGGGTAGCGGAAAGAAAAAACCGCCATCTCCTTGATGTTCTTCGTACTCTCATGTTAGACTCCCTTGTACCCTATCGATTCTGGTGCGAAGCTCTGTCCACCGCTGTCCATCTTATTAATCGACTTCCCTCTCAAGCCTTAAACAATGATTCCCCATTTTTAAGGCTATATGGACAGCAACCATCTGATAGCAATCTTTGTACCTTTGGTTATGTCTGTTACGTTCATCTTCAGCCCCAAGAATGCACCAAGTTTACAACTCAATCTGATAAATGTGTTTTTCTTGGTTACTCAAGCCACCAAAAACGTTTGATATGCTATGATCCTAATCTCAATAGGATTCGGGTTTCTAGAAATGTTATTTTTCAAGAGAATGCATATTTTTTTCTGCTAACCAACATACTCATTATCCTACATCCACATCTATTTTGCCTCTATTTACTAACAATTCTGCAGGAGAACCAACTCCTAAGCCCCTATTGGTGTACCAAAGACGTCCAAAACCTCCACGGCCTCCTCCCTATCATTCTCTGGCTGCTGATCCGATACTTCAACAAGAACCAACAGCTTTACGTCGCAGTACTCGCACTCGCAATCCATACAATCCAACAATTGTTGCATTCCACTTTCCACATGAAAGATTTTGGGCAGCTCACTTCTTGGGTTTAGAAGTACACTTCCAACCAAAAGGAATCTTTGTTACTCAACACAAATATATTCAAGATTTAATTCATCTAGCCGGTCATACCAACGCCACTGCTGTTGAAACTCCCATGGAAGTTAATTCAAGTTAAGACGGGATGAAGGTGAACTCCTTACAGATCCCACGTTATATTGGAAGTTGGTTGGCAGTGTTATCTATCTTACCATTACAAGACCCGATATCTCGTTTGTTGTCCATACAGTCAATAGATTCATGCACCTAGACATTTGCATCTTTCAGTTGTACAACGAATCATCAAATACCTATTGGGTACTCCTAGTCGCGGTCTCTTATTTCCTAATGGTTCAACAGTACAACTTCAAGCAGACAATGATGCTGATTGGGCTGGCTGTTCAGACATAAGAAAATGTACCACCAGTTGGTGCATGTTTTTAGGTGATGCCCCTATCTCTTGGAAGTGCAAGAAACAAGATTTTGTATCTAAGTCCTCTACTGAAGCAGAATACCGGTCCATGTCTGCAGCATGCTCATAAATTATTTGGTTGCGCGACATTCTTTCGGAACTTGGTTTTTCACAAACAAAACCTACTCCATTGCATGCTGATAATACAAGTGTCATACAAATTGCAGCAAATCCAATATACTATGAAAGAACGAAGCACATAGAAGTCGATTGTCATTCAATTAGGGAAGCCTATGACCGCAAAGTTATTACTCTGCCTCATGTCTCAACATTGATTCAGTTGGCTGATGTCCTCACCAAATCATTGACACATCAACGACATAATTTTCTAATCAGCAAATTGATGCTTATAGACTCACCAGCATCAATTTGAGGGGGGATTTCAATGGAATTGGCAGTTTCATAATCATTAATTGTGCAGATTTGATGATAGTTGTAATTATTTTCATAATTAATTAGTCCAACTGTAGATTAATCGTTATAGTAAGACTGATATCATTCTGTAACAACATTATTTAAAGGAGAATTCTCCAATGGAAAGAACACATTTTACCAATTAGAAATTATGAGTTTTAACAATGATGACTGCATTCAATTAAAAAAAGAAGTGTTCTTCTAGCCCATTGGTTATTATCATTAATTGATGCCTGCCCTCAAGTTACGTGGATCTTTTTACTCAAACAAAAATCTGATGTAAGCATTGTTGTTCCTAGCTTTCACTCAATTGTCCAGGCTCAATTTTGTGTCAAAATTTAAAAATTCAGAACAGACAATGCTAAAGATTACTTTAATCAAACATTGTCTTCATACTTCACTTCACAAGGCATCATCCATGATTCATCATGTGTCAACACACCCCAACAAAATGGGGTAGTAGAGAGAAAGAATAGCCACTTACTCAATACCACTCGAGCTTTTATTATTTCAAGGTGATGTGCCCAAATCCTATTCGGGAGAAGTTGTTCTTGCTGCCTCATATACGATAAATCAGATACCAACGCTGATTCTTGACAACAAAAGCCCCATTGAAGTCCTCAACAGATTTTATCCTCATTTTAGGACCCCAAATGGTCTAATACCTAGGATATTTGGGTGTACAGCTTTTGTCCATGTTCACAAACAATATAGAAATAAACTTGATCCACAAGCTGTAAGGTGTGTCTTCCTTGGCTATTCACATACTCAAAAAGGGTATAAATGCTATCATCCATCGTCGAAGAAATGGTATGTATCTGCAGATGTAGCTTCCTCAGCGAACAAACCTTTCTTCTTCAAGTCCTCTCTTCAGGGGGACATTTCATTTCATTGCGTGCTACTCCTAAAGCTACTAATTCTGAAAAAGCTCCCAATTCCGCTGCAAAATTTTCTAATGATGATCCAAAACAAATTCTGATGTCCCAAATAGTAATTACAGTACTGCTCCGATCGGTGTGTCAAAGAAGTTCCCAAGTTTTTCTCAAGTTTACTCAAGGAGGAAAATTATTCCTGATCAAACACAAGCTTAAGAGCACAATTCAGATTTTGGAAACATAGAAGAGGTTAGTACTGAACATGAATTAACAGTGCTAGTTGATGTTCCAATAGAACCTGAAAGTGGTCCAGCAGATGAAATAGATATGCCCATTGTTAAAAGGAAAGATACAAGGCTGTGCAAAAAAAATACCTCTCTATCCATTATCTCACTATGTCTCTCTAACAAATTATCTCCTTCACATAGAAAATTTATCATGAGTTTAAATACTATTGTTATTCCTATTAGTGTTTCCGAAGCATTGTCAAAGGCTGAAGGTAGACATGCTATGCAAGAGAAAATGAATGCATTAGAGAAGAATAACACATGGGTGGTGGTTGACAAGCCAAAAGAAAAAAAATATTGTTGATTGCAAATGGATATTGACCTTGAAATACAAGTCTGATGGCTCCCTTGAAAGATACAAAGCAAGGTTAGTTGTCAAGGGATATACTCAAACTTATGGAGTAGACTATCAAGAGACTTTTGCCCCCGTCGCAAAAATGAATACCGTTAGAATTTTGTTAGCATTGGTTGCCCACTTCAATTGGCAGCTACAACAGTACGATGTGAAGAATGTGTTCCTCCATGGTGATTTGGATGAGGAAATCTATATGAATATTCCTCCAGGATTTGAAGGTGACAGAGGCAGCAAAGTGTGCAAGCTTCGAAAAGCTCTTTACGGATTAAAACAGTCTCCTAGCGCATGGTTTGGTAGATTCACAAAAGCCATGAAGGACTTTGGGTATAAGCAAAGCCAAGGTGATCACACCCTTTTTATCAAACACACAGTTGCAGGGGGTGTTACTGCACTCCTAGTCTATGTAATCATTATAACAGGAAATGATGAGAAAGTAAAAGGTAACTTGAAGCAAAAACTAGTCCGAGAATTTGAGTAAAAGGAGCTGGAAAAGCTTAAATATTTCCTTAGTATTGAAGTTTCTTATTCGGATAAAGGGATCTTTATGTCCCAACAAAAACATGTGACAGAGTTACTAGCAGAAACTGAAAAGATTGAATGCAAACCAATTGCAACTCCTATGGACCCAAATACTAAGTTGGGAGAAGCTCAAGAGGAACCTACTGTTGATAAGCAAATGTATCAAAGGTTGGTAGAGAAACTTATATATCTTGCTCACACAAGGCCAGATATAGCATATTTAGTAAGTGTGATCAGCCAATTCATGCACAATTCAAGAGAATCTCACCTCTAAGCTACATATAGGGTTCTGCGTTATTTAAAGGGTGGTCCTGAGAAAGGAATTATGTTCAAAAGGAATAGTACATTGACACGGATGCTGACTATGCAAGATCCCTGGTGGACAGAAGATCATCTTCCGACTATTGTACCTTCCTTGGGGGGGAATTTAGTAACATGGCAGAGCAAAAAACAGAATGTAGTAGCAATGTCATCTGCAGAAAATGAATTCAGAGCAATTGCTCAAGGACTATGTGAATTACTGTGGCTGCAAATTATTCCAGATGATTTAAGAATCAAACTGAGCAGTCCGTTGAAACTCTATTGTGACAAAGCAATCAATATTGCCTACAACTTTGTGCAGCATGATAAGACAAGGCATATTAAAATTGACAAGCATTTCATTAAAGAAAAATTGGAGGAAGGCCTAGTGTGTATGTCTATGTCCCATCGCACCAACAACTAGCTGGTGTTCTTACAAAGGGGTTGAATAGCTCAAGTTTCCATGATCTTATCATCAAGCTGGGAATGGAAGACATTTATTCCTCAGCTTGCGGGGAAGTGTCGAACTATAATAATAATTATAATAAATTATTATTAGATGTAAATATATTATTAGGAGAGTCAAATCCCTTAAATCAAGGGATTTATTTAGAAAGAAATTAGGTATTATTTTATTTCCTTTTATTAGGATTGATTATGTTTCCTTATTTACTCTAGTTGTTGACATATAGCAATCAGATCTGATATGATTGTGTTTATTAGTTGATTTTCTATTTAAGTTTATTTGTATTTTGGGAAATAATCAAATCACTCTGATTTGATTTATTTCCTAATTTATTTTTACTTTATTCTGCATTCATTAGATAGCTGGCAGCATTGTATATATATATATTTGTACTGTTTCAGTTTCAATAACAATAATAAAAAAATTTCCTTCCCTCCTGTTTTAACCTAGCTGCACCCTAAAACACATGGTATCAGAGCTTCGGCTCTGATCCTGTGGCAGCTCACCATGTCCTTACAAACTGAAAAAAATTGTTCCTCCACTACTACAATACCAAAAAAAAATTATGGTGACCCTAAAATCGTGTCAACCCCTACCACAAATGATCCACTATCCATAAACTCTGGTTTACAGCTTTTAATCCAAAAGCTGAATGGCAGAAACTATGTTGAATGGGCCCAGACTGTGAAGTTAGCTCTTGATGGCAAGGGAAAGTTTGGCTACTTGACTGGAGATACTCCTCAACCAGAGAAGACCGATCCAGCCTACCAAAAATGGAAGTTAGAGAACTCCCTAATCATTGGGTGGCTGATTCACTCAATGGAATCTTCCATTGGGAAGCCCTACCTATTCATTTCCACTGCAAAAGAGGTGTGGGAAGCTGTACGCGATTGCTATTCCAACTTGGAGAACTCCTCACAAATTTATGAACTTAAGACTCGTTTGTGGCAGTCCAAACAAGGAGATAAAGATGTCACAACATTCTTTAATCTCATGGTTGTCCTTTGGCAGGAGCTTGACCAATGTTATGAGGATGATTGGGAGAATTCCAAAGATGCAAACAGATTTAAGAAAAGAGAAGAGAATGATAGGGTTTATATGTTTCTAGCAGGACTCAATCCAGAACTTGATGAAGTCCGTGGTCGAATTTTGGGCAGAAAACCGTTGCCTTCATTGAGGGAAGTATTTTCTGAAGTAAGAAGGGAGGAATCCAGAAGGAAAGTTATGCTGCAAAACTCTGATAGTACAAGGGTGCAAGAAACTGAGAATTCGGCTATGGCTGCAAAGGGATACGAAGCAGATGGAGAAAGAAAAAAACGACCTTGGTGTGATCATTGTAGACGACCATGGCACATTAAGGAAACTTGTTGGAAACTTAATGGAAAACCACCCAACTGGAAGAAGAAGCCAAATGGAGAGGGTAAGGCCTTCCAAGCTGCAAATGGAGAAAATGTGGAGAATAAAGTTAACTCTGAGACATCTCCTTTCTCTAAGGAACAACTAGAGCACCTGTATAAGCTCTTTACCTCTATGTCAGTTACTTCTTCATCCTCTCTTGCTCAAAAAGGTATCTCTTTCTCTTCTGCTCTTTTGAGTTCCAAACACAATTCAAAAACTCCATGGATCATCGATTCTGGAGCCACTGATCATATGACAGATTGCTCAAAATTGTTTTCCACTTATAGTACTTGTGCAGGTCATAAAAAGGTAAAGATAGCTGATGGTACCTTTTCCACCATAGCAGGAGTTGGTTCTATTCCTATTTCTAAAACTCTAACTCTTCACAATGTCCTTCATGTTCCAAATTTGTCATGTAACTTGCTGTCCATAAGCAAATTAACACAAGATCTTAACTGTTTGGCTATTTTTAACCCAGTTAATTGTCAATTTCAGGAGTTGAAATCGGGGAGGATGATTGGCAGTGCTAAAGAGGTCAATGGTCTCTATCTCTTCGATGATGAGGCTGATCTTAAAGAGGAATTTCATAGTAATTGTCTCAACTCATTTTTGGTTCATAATAATGAAGAAATAATGTTATGGCATTATAGGCTAGGACACCCAAATTTTTTGTATTTGAAACACTTATTTCCCGAGTATATTAAGAATAAAAATCCAGATCAGTTTTTTTGTGAAGTTTGCCAATTTGCAAAGCATCATCGTTCTTCCTATTCTCCTCAGGTGCATAAACCTTCTAGTCCATTCACATTAATTCATAGTGATGTTTGGGGACCTTGTAGGGACCTTACTCCTAATGGAAGAAGATGGTTTATTACCTTCATAGATTATCACACTCGATTAACTTGGGTTTACTTAATGACAACAAAATCTGAAGTTGAAAGTATCTTCAAAAGTTTTTTTCAAATGATTTTGACCCAATTTCAAGTAAAAATCAAAATTCTCCGTAGTGATAATGGAAGGGAATATTTTAATAAACACTTAAATGAGTTTTTCCTACAACAAGGTATCATTCATCAAAGTTCATGTGTGGATACTCCACAACAAAATGGAGTGGCTGAACGAAAAAATAAACATCTCCTTGAAGTTGCTAGGACATTGTTGTTTCAAAATAAGGTTCCAAAGTATCTTTGGGGAGAAGCAATTCTCACTGGAACATATTTAATAAATAGGATGCCTACCAAAATTTTAAATTACAAAACTCCTTTTGATGTTTTCACATGTCTATTTCCTAATAATAAACTTTCATACACTCTACCCCTAAAGATATTTGGATGTACTGTTTTTGTTCATATTCATGATCCGAATCAAGGAAAACTTGAGCCTAGAGCAAGAAAATGTGTTTTTATTGGCTATGCATCCAATCAAAAAGGATACAAATGTTTTGAACCTATTTCCAAAAAGATTTTTGTGACTATGGATGCCACTTTCTTTGAAAAAAACTCCTTTTTTTGGTAATCATCTTCAAGGGGGGATAATTAAAGAAGATGATGTTCAATATTTAAAAATTGCAAATTTGGATTTTTTAAACAATTTGGAAAAAACAGATTGTGAGAAAAGTAACATAACAGAATCCTATTTGAAAATACTAGAAATTGAGGAAAATAATAAAACAAAATCTTTGGGTGAATCTAGTCAAGAAAGCCATGAACATAATATTCAAGAAAATGTTTTGACAGAACCAGAAGTTGAGAATGAGACAGTTGAGATTGGTAACAAAGGTATCCAACCATTTGACCATGTATACTTAAGAAAAAAAGTGCCTCAGAGAAGAGAACCTCAACACTGCCAAACATCCAAGGATCCAACAGGTACGAGTCTTTCTAATTCTGTTGTACCCTTTCAAAATTCTGAAAATTTTGATCATAATAATCTTGTCTTTGCTGAACCTGTTCCCAACGATTTTGTTCCTTTAGAACCTACCTTTGATGATTCTAGTCTACCCATTGCTGTTAGAAAAGGGATAAGAGCATGTACAAAACATCCTATCAGTAACTTTATATCTTATGACAAATTGTCCCCCACTTTTAGAGCTTTTACTTGTGAACTGACAAAAACAGAGATCCCAAGAGATATACAACAAGCTCTAAGGGTTCCTAAGTGGAAAGAAGCTGTCTTGGAGGAGATGAGTGCTCTTATAAAAAATCAAACTTGGAAAGAGGTGGATCTACCTAAGGGAAAGAGAACTGTGGGGTGCAAATGGGTGTTTACCATAAAACACAAGGCTGATGGATCAGTAGAGAGGTATAAGGCCAGGCTAGTTGCCAAAGGCTTTACACAAACATATGGTATTGATTACTCAGAAACTTTTGCTCCTGTTGCAAAACTTAACACCATTAGAGTTCTTTTATCTTTAGCGGTTAACTTGGATTGGCCATTACAGCAGCTAGACGTAAAAAATGTGTTTTTAAATGGAGATTTAGAGGAGGAAGTCTATATGGATTCACCCCCGGGGTTTGAATTTTAATTCAACCAAAAGGTCTGCAAGCTTCAGAAGTCTCTTTATGGCTTGAAACAGTCACCTCGAGCGTGGTTTGAAAGATTCACCCAATTTGTTAAGAAGCAGGGATATTCTCAATGTCAAAGCGATCACACCATGTTTGTGAAACATTCTTCTGAAGGTAAAATGGCTATATTGATCGTTTATGTAGATGATATTGTTATCACTGGGGATGATTCTAATGAAATAAAAAATTTGAAGGCATCTCTTACTGCTGAGTTTGAAATTAAAGATCTTGGGTCTTTAAAATATTTTTTGGGAATGGAAGTTGCAAGATCAAAGAAAGGGATTGTTGTATCACAACAGAAATATATTTTAGACCTTCTAAAAGAAACCGGGATGATGGGTTGTAGGCCAGCTGATACTCCAATAGATCCTAATCAGAAAATTGGTAGTGATGGCAGTGGTGATCCAGTGGATAAATCTCGGTATCAAAGATTAGTAGGAAGACTAATTTATCTATCTCATACTCGTCTAGATATAGCCTTTGTTGTTAGCTTAGTGAGTCAGTTTATGCATTCACCTCATGAAGAACATTTAGAGGCTGTTTACCGTATTCTAAGGTATCTCAAAAGTTCCCCCAAAAGGGGACTGTTTTTCCAAAAAACTGATCAACAAGGCATTGAGGTATTTACTGACGCAGATTGGGCAGGGTCCATCACGGATAGAAAGTCAACATCTGGTTACTGCACATTTGTTTAGGGAAACTTAGTTACTTGGAGGAGCAAGAAACAAAATGTAGTAGCTATAAGCAGTGCTGAGGCAGAGTATAGGGCAATGGCCCAAGGTGTTTGTGAAATCCTATGGCTTCAAAGAATCTTAGAAGAGCTTAAACTTCCTATAAATCTTCCAATGAAGCTGTATTGCGACAACAAGGCAGCAATTAGTATTTCTCAAAATCCTGTTCAACATGGCCGAACCAAACATGTTGAAATTGATAGACATTTTATAAAAGAGAAAGTAGATGCAGGTCTGATTTGCATGCCTTTTGTCCCTACTTCACAACAAGTTGCTGATATCCTTACCAAAAGACTGTTCAGACCCAGTTTTGAATTTCTTGTAAGCAAGTTGGGCATGCTAGACATATATGCACCAACTTGAGGGGGGGTGTTGACATATAGCAATCAGATCTGATATGATTGTGTTTATTAGTTGATTTTCTATTTAAGTTTATTTGTATTTTGGGAAATAATCAAATCACTCTGATTTGATTTATTTCCTAATTTATTTTTACTTTATTCTGCATTCATTAGATAGCTGGCAGCATTGTATATATATATATTTGTACTGTTTCAGTTTCAATAACAATAATAAGAAATTTTCCTTCCCTTCTGTTTTAACCTAGCTGCACCCTAAAACACACTAGTGTATCACAGTATATATATGTATGATTTCTCTCGTTGCATAATAACATAAAACAATTTTGTCATCATTGTATTTTTCTCATTTTTAATAGTATAAGACTCATTTACTTCTCATGTTTCCTATTTTCATTTTCAATTATCTGTTATTAATAAATGTAAGAGAATATAGATCTAATATGTTTCTCATCATTTTGTTTTACAATTTTTGAAAACAAATATAACATTTTCAGAAAGTTTGAAAATGGCAAAAACACTGTTTTCATTATTTTTGTAAATATATTCTACCTAGATTTTCTTCCATCTTCTCTACAGCACAATTCTCACCGAATGAGTCTTCCATATCATTGTTAGCAATATAAAATTAACATAATTTTTTGAAGATTGAAAACTGAAAATGCTCTCAGAGAAACTAAATAGAGTCTAAATATATATCTTAATTATTCTCTATAATTATTAAAAAATTCTACCAATTCTAGAGAGATTAAAATTTAATTTCACTCATATTACAAAGATTAAAAGCGCAATTAAATCTAAAAAATAAGAGTAGAAACATAAGATTACTGAGTACAAATGTTCACCTTTGAATTCATCAAAACCTTTGTTAAACAACACCTTAACTTATTCCCTGATTTTGGATGACAGAAATTAATAAGTCAAATATGAGAAAGTAGTAGAAACAAAAGTCATAAACTCAAATTATAAAAGGAATTAGAATTGTCCAACACTTAACAGCCTTAGATAGTACGATAAAGTACAAGCTTAATGAGCAAAAGTTGAACAAAGAAACAAAAGGAAAATCAGCATACTACACTGAATAAAGGAATTTATAGGCATAATGACAGATTAAAATCAAGCAATCACTCATACCACACAATCACTCATCATTGAATGCGATACTATTAGTAGTGACTCCATAATGAGCACTGAATATGCTCCACATAACAGAACTGGTCATACCTTGAAATTAAATACTAATTGAATTTCTCACATATCAGCCATTAACGGTCATTTGAAATTTGTGCAATTTATGAAAACACACTTTACAACCATACCAAGGCTCAAGGTCCTGAACCAAACTTTGATTTAAAAGCTATGTGATGGTGGAATAGAAAAAAAAAATAGGTAGATGAAAGCATGAAGGCAAATAATCAAGAGATCTGTCATAGATGTAAATATTAAGGTACCAACATCATCTTAATGCAAGAGAAGATACACGTCGAACTGATAATTGAGAGTCTCAGTTTTTTATAGAAGCTGTCATTGAAAAAGAAATCCTTTAGCTTTGATAGTTAGTTAGAAGAAATTGAGGAAGGAACCTTTAATGTGCGAAAATGAATTCTCTTTTTAAAGTACTTTGGCTGCTGATAGGCATATATAAAGGAACCTATGTGTTAGTAACTACCATTTTTTCTCTTACAGTTACACAGTAGGACTGAGTAACGGGGGAGGTCGTGGTGGGTTTGGATGAGGAAGGCTGGTATTTGGAAAAAGCAGAAAAACGAGACACAGGTTTGGAGGTGGTTTCTTTGGATAATTCATGTAACATAGCAAGATTAGCTGCATGTGCAATAGTAGTGGGATTAAATATTCTAACGTGCATTTGGGTATTGTGGTTCAAACCAGCCAAAAATATGCTCAAGGAGTGTTCAGGAATGAGGGAAACTTGGGTCAAAGCAAGCTCAAATTTATCTATATAATCGTGTACCTTACCCACATGTTTGATCTGCAGCAGAGCAGACAACGGATCCTCATAAGCATCACCAAACCGTGTGGTGATATCAGTGACATGTACTCTTGTTTAGGAGTTCTTAGAACTCTGGTTTAGTTTCTTTTTTTGCATTTCCCAGAATTTCATCACTGTAAGAGCTTTGCTCATCAAATTCCAGCAATAATAAACACATTTCTTCTATTGAAATTCTGTTTTCTTGCCTTAAATTTGTGGTTTCTATCAAGGTCATTATCAAACAATGATAATTTGTTCATATATCCCCTTAATTAAAGTCAGATTTTAACAATGTCAATTTTTTAATTAGATTAAAAAGGCTATTTTGATTATACCAATGCAAATTGCAAGAGGTAGCCAAACCAGACAAACAAAATTGTGTCATAGTTTCAGACTTTTCTATTTCTATCTTTAGTTAATGTCTCAAAAAACGAAAACCTCAAATATTAACACAGGAACGTTCAGCATACCCAAATACTAGTCTGTTCTTGCAAACCCAAGCACTCATGGAGAAAAAAGTCATGAAGGAAATAAAGAAGCAAAGCTGTAAAAAGAAAGACCATGGAGAATAAAATTTAACAAAAGTAAATCAATGTTAGAAAATAACCGCACCAGATAACTCCCACTTGTAAAATTTGACCAGCCATGAGCCCAAACTAACCTCTGCAAAAGATACATGGTCAACCCAAACCCGAAAGTCTAGGCTCTGCTTCTCACCAAACAGCTTTGGTAAAGTATCTATAATTTGTTGCATAGGTCGGTCAACTCCCGAGGGATGGACAAAATTTCCAGTGGAATGCTACAGATAAGCAAATAAGGTGAGATAATAACATTTAACAGTTTCCTCTTTAGGTTTGCAAAAGCTACATCCCTCTAATTTTAAATTACAAATAACATGCCCTATCATTTAAATTTTCATACATGAGATAGAAAATAATTGGTGATATAAAATTCTTCATTTCATAGACCATATATCAACTGGAACTTTATATAACTGAGTGATTGAACTCAAGTATTAATGAACTCCAGTTAAAGATGAATCCTTTAAGGAAACCCGGGTTTTCGAATCCTACCTAAAATAATTCTTGACCAGACTTTATTTACCTTTGACTGAATTACAGATTTCCAGGGCCCCTTCACTTGGGAACCCGAGGGTTAAGACAAAAATACTGGAACTGCATATGCTGTGTACTTTTGTTTCTCCTTTCACTCTATTAATAATGAAAAAGCAATACATCTGTCAAAGCTATCAAACCTTTTCTCGTTTAATTTAATTTTAAACTTGTCTCTTTTCTTTCAATACCTAACAATTCTGAATTATTCCAATTCCAAAAATCACCATTTAGTACTACCCATCCATGCAAGAGATTCAGCTCTAGCCTAGCTTGATAATGGGTTTCAAACAATTTTCTGACCACACTTAAAATAGAGAAATTGTATAAAAACTTACAAATATTGGTTTAAGATTTTGTATATACTGCTCAGTATTCTCAATGTCTCCACGCATCCATCTCTCATAAAATAGGTAGAACATCACTACTTCATGGCTAGGACTAAGATTTTTAGTGTTCAACATTGAGTCTCTAATATCTCTTGGAGACACATTTGGACCTAGAGAGAAGTTACCAATGGCTTGTATAATACCATCTGCACATCTCTCTGTTGCATGACTTATTCGTGCATTATCCCTTGAATTTTCTAAATACCATTCAACCAATTCTTCTTGTGCATTACTGACCTGCAAATTTGGTAGGTGAGCAATTATTTTTTACTGTACCACAGTTAAAAAAACACAGCAGACAACTACAACAAGTATATTGCGAAATTAGTATTTCTTGTTGAAGAATCAAGAGAAATCATATTTGATTCTCTTTTATTTTATATTATTATATTTATTTTTATTTTATGATTTTGTCATTATTACTCAGTATTACTATTGTAATTTCTTTTCCTATATAAACAGCTTAAGGCTGTAGTAATAATATATGAAAGTATTATATTATTTTGTCTTTTACTTTCTTCATGGTATCAGAGCTCTGGTTAGGGTTCTGTAAACAACCCATCAGGGTTTGTGGCTCTAATCAACTGAGCTATGGCACAAAATACCCCATGGAAGGCAGCCCTTATGAGTAGCGGTGGCAGCAACGACGATGGTTTGGGTAAAAAATCAGAAGTAGTCGACAACGCCGACAGTATGGGTTTAGGCAGCGGCCCAGGCGGCAGTGGCGGCGACCCAGGCGGCAGTGGCGGCGGCCCAGGCGGCAGTGGCGGCGGCCCAGGCGGCAGTGGCGGCAGCCCAGGCGACAATAATGGTTTATCTAACAATGGTTTTTCCAACTTTTTTGGCCATGAGGGAACTTCTAATGTCCTCAAGGTTGAAATTCAAAAACTCAATGGAAAAAATTATGTTGAATGGTCCCAAACCACAAGATTGATATTAGACGGTAAGGGAAAATATGGTTTCCTAACCGGAGAGGTGCAAATGCCTGCCACTACTGATCCGAATTACAGGTTTTGGAAATCTGAGAACTCTGTTATTATCGCTTGGCTGCTTAGTAATATGGAATCAATGATAAGAAAACCTTTTATGTTTTTGCCTACTGCAAAGGAAGTTTGGGAGGCAGTCAAAGAAACATATTCTGACATTCAGAATTCTTCTCAAATTTTTGATCTCAAATCACGATTGTGGCATGCCAAACAAGGAGATAGAGATGTCACTACCTATTACAATGAGTTGATGACACTGTGGCAAGAATTGGATCTCTGCTATGATGATCATTGGAAGTGCTGTGAGGACAGTGTTTTGTTTCTTAAGAGACAGGAGAACGACCGAGTATTCATGTTCTTGGTTGGGCTTAATAAGCAGCTCGATGAAGTCCGTGGCAGAATATTGGGAAAGATTCCATTGCCATCACTTCGGGAAGCGTTCTCAGAAGTTAGAAGAGAAGAGGCGAGACAAGGTGTTATGATGGGTAAGACACCTTCTGTTGGTGAGGTTGAAAGCGCTGCCCTAATCTCTAAGAATGAAGACGGGAAGAGAGATGGCAAGAAACCATGGTGCGAACATTGCAAACGTCTAGGGCACACACGTGATACGTGTTGGAAGCTCCATGGAAAACCTCTAAATTGGAAGAAAAAAGAAGGAAACGAAGGTCATGCCCTCCAAGCTGGTACCTCTAATCAAGAGAAGCAGTCCCCTTCAAGCCCATCTCCTTTCACCAAGGAACAATTAGATAAATTGTACAAACTCCTTGAGTCTCAAACTCCTTCTTGCTCTATAGCTCAAAGAGGTAATTTTCCAAATACTGCTCTACTTAGTGTCACTCCCAGCCATACTTGGATTATCGATTCTGGTGCTACTGATCATATGACTGGGGAGTCGAGTCTATTTTCTTCTTATAGTCCTTGTACAGGTAACCACAAAATTAAAATTGCAGATGGCTCTCTTTCAGCCATTGCAGGGAAAGGTTCTGTTATTCTGTCACCTGTGTTAACCTTAAAAGATGTCTTACATGTTCCTAATTTATCATGTAATCTGTTATCCATTACTAAATTAACAAAGGATATAAATTGTCAAGCTAACTTCTTTCATTCTCATTGCACTTTTAAGGATTTGAGCACGGGGAAGATGATTGGCAATGCTAAGGAGAGTGGAGGACTCTATTATCTTGACAATGGACTCGACTTCAAAGACCAACAAAAAACAAGTACCTGCTTTGAATCTATTTTTGTCTCTTCTAATAATGATGATATTATGTTATGGCATTTACGGTTAGGACATCCTAGTTTTCCGTATTTGAAACATTTGTTTCCCAAATTATTTTCTAAGAAGGATCCGTCTTTATTTCATTGTGAAACTTGTGAACTTGCTAAACATCACCGTTCTTCTTTTTCTACACAACCATATAAACCATCAAAACCGTTTGCAGTTATTCATAGTGATGTTTGGGGTCCTAATAGAATAAACACCTTTTCTAATAAAAAATGGTTTATAACTTTTATTGATGATCATACTAGAATTTGTTGGGTATATCTATTAAAAGAAAAATCTGAAGTTGGACAGGTTGTCAAAAACTTTTTTACAATGGTGCATACTCAATACCAAACAAATATTTAAGTCTTCAGAAGTGACAATGGTAAAGAATATTTTAATACACTTTTGTCCGATTTTTTTCTTGCAAATGGGGTTGTTCATCAAAGTTCTTGTGTTAATACACCCCAACAAAATGGAATTGCAGAGAGAAAGAATATGCATCTTCTTGAGGTTGCTAGAGCTTTACTATTTGCAAATAACGTTCCAAAATATTTGTGGGGTGAAGCTGTTTTAACTGCATCATATTTAATTAATCGAATGCCATCTAAAGTTTTAGATTTTCATACCCCTCTTGATGTTTTTCGAAATTATTTTCCTTTGACTAGTGTCTCTGCTAATTTGCCATTAAAAGTTTTTGGTTGCACTGCTTTTGTTCATGAACATAAACACCTTGACAAACTCGAGCCACGAGCAATAAAATGTGTGTTTACCGGTTACTCTCCAACTCAAAAGGGGTATCGATGTTTTGAACCGAAATCAAAAAGAATTTTTGTAACCATGGATGTTACTTTTGTTGAAAATCAACCATTTTTTACTGACATTCATCTTCAGGGGGGAAATTTTAAGGAAGATTCATCTTTTACGTTTGAAAACATCATTACTTTAAGTGATATAGTGTCGTCACAAAATTTTGAGACTTATATAGATGCACCAAAAGAAAATGCCCAAGAATCCATATTGAAACTCAATCCACTTATGAATGAGGTTTCGACAGATTCGGGGGCGACAATTTCAAATCAAAATCACAATGATCAAAATCACAATAATGAAGGACCACCTGAAATGCCACAACATAATGACTTAGATAAAGAGACACAAAGCAGGTTTACTACAATTGACCCTACTTGGAAGGGAAATGTCTTTGAAAGAAGAAACCATAAACAGAGAAATGAAGGACCCATTCTCCGACCCTTCCAAGATTCCGAACCAATAGATAATCCAACACATCATCTTGATACAGGTAAGTCTTCTTCTGTTGTTGAGTGTCATGTCGAGTATCCTGATATAGACCTTCCTATTGCAATTAGAAAACCTGTTAGATCATGCACTAAATATCCTTTGTCTAATTATGTGTCATACTCAAAATTGTCTTCTTCATTTGCTGCATTTACCTCTAAGTTGTCTGCTGTAGAAATTCCAAAAAATATACAGGAGGCTCTAAAAATTCCAAAGTGGAAGGAAGCTGTTCTTGAGGAGATGAGAGCTCTTGAGAAGAATCAAACTTGGAGAGTCATGACGTTACCTACAGGAAAGAATACTGTTGGTTGTAAATGGGTATTTACTGTAAAATATAATTCTGACAACACAGTTGAAAGATACAAGGCACGCTTGGTTGCTAAAGGGTTTACTCAGACATATGGCATTGATTACTCAGAGACTTTTGCTCCCGTTGCCAAATTAAACACTATTAGAGTCCTCTTGTCCTTGGCAGTGAATTTAGATTGGTCTCTTAACCAACTTGATGTAAAAAATGCTTTTCTGAATGGTGATTTGGAGGAGGAAGTATACATGGATAGTCCACCTGGCTTTGAAGATAAATTTGATTCAAATGTGTGCAAACTACAAAAATCCCTTTATGGTCTCAAGCAATCCCCAAGGGCTTGGTTTGAAAAATTCACTCGGTCGGTCAAAAAGCAAGGATATATGCAGGGACAATCAGACCATACTCTATTCATGAAATTCTCTAATGTTGGTAAAATTGCAATTCTAATTGTATATGTAGATGATATTATTCTCACAGGAGATGACATTGTCGAGATGGAAAGGTTGAAGAAAAATTTGACACAAGAATTTGAGATCAAAGATTTAGGCGCGCTTAAATATTTTCTTGGTATGGAAGTTGCTCGCTCAAAGAAGGGAATTGTTGTTTCTCAAAGAAAATACATCCTAGATCTCTTGGAAGAAACTGGGATGAGTGGGTGTAAACCAGCAGATACCCCTATGGAATTAAATGCTAAACTTTGGGAGAAAGGCAGTGTTCCTATTGAGATTGGAAGATACCAGAGGTTAGTCGGCAAACTTATTTATCTAGCCCACACTAGACCTGACATCGCTTTCTCGACATGACTCTCCCTATGAAGAACACTTGGAGGCAGTTTATCGGATCTTAAGGTACTTGAAATCCAATCCTGGAAAGGGTTTGTACTTCAAGAAAACTAATGACAGAGAAGTATCTATATTTACAGATGCTGATTGGGCAGGATCAATTACTGATAGAAAATCCACCACTGGATATTGTGCCTATGTTTGGGGAAATTTAGTTACTTGGAGAAGTAAGAAACAAGGGGTTGTTGCTCGAAGTAGTGCAGAAGCTGAATTCAGAGCAATGGCTCAAGGAATCTGTGAACTTTTATGGATTCGTAAACTCTTGGACGAATTGAAAATGAAAGTTGACTCACCCTTAAAATTGTTCTGTGATAGCAAAGCAGCAATAAGTATAGCTCACAACCCTGTACAACATGATAGAACCAAGCACATTGAGATTGACCGCCATTTCATAAAAGAAAAAATTGATGCTGGAATTATATGCCTACCATTTGTGACTTCCAATCAGCAAACTGCTGATATCTTGACAAAAAGTTTGGCAAGACCCAATTTTGAGCGACTTATAGCCAAGTTGGGCATGACAGATATCTATGCACCAACTTGAGGGGGGGTGTTGAAGAATCAAGAGAAATCATATTTGATTCTCTTTTATTTTATATTATTATATTTATTTTTATTTTATGATTTTGTCATTATTACTCAGTATTACTATTGTAATTTCTTTTCCTATATAAACAGCTTAAGGCTGTAGTAATAATATATGAAAGTATTATATTATTTTGTCTTTTACTTTCTTCATTTCTTATAATGTTACAAACCATGACACCATACACTTCAGGTACACCGAAAAGTTCAGCATCATTTCCAGAATCACCACAAACAAGAGTGTTGAGTGGTCTTAGTCCATCAGCTTTTAATTTCTCAAGCAGAAAAGCAAGAGCACGTCCTTTTCCAGCACCTTGGGGTAATATATCCAAAGCAATACCATTGCTATAGATTATTTTCACATCTAACTGGAAGACAAAGGAGTAACATCACAAGTCACAAAATCATAAAGAAATATTATGAAACTGTGGCATTTTAAAAATACATCACATTAAGACTACTTGATCAGTTCTCAATATATTCTTGTGTCTCGTAAGCATCAACCAATATATTATCTGTGGATAAAGCTTTCAAAAGAAGCAGGAAAATTTCTGCCATTAACTAGGGTTGTTTATGACTACGATCTTACCCCATGTTTTTATACATAATAATAATCTTACCCCACGTTTCTATACTAATAATCTTACCCCACGTTTTTCCAAACATTTTGAGAGAGCTTGCATGATTTTTGATGCCTTCTCTTTCTCCACATAGAAGCTAACCTTGTGAGGCCGTTGCTCTGTCTCTGACTGCAGTTACTCCAGAAATTTCAAAGATAACATATTGATAAGTATATATAAATGCTCTTAAAAAAGATAATCCTGTAATGCGTTTAAGGTCATTTTCCTTAGCATGATTCAACACATAAGATTTCTGATAAAGGACAGCCTAGTGTTGTCGATGGCGGATGACCAAAAATCCACCATATGAACCAGCTGTTTCAGCCTATGTCGCCTCTCTTTTCAAAATTTTCCTATGGCAGTTGTCTAACAAATCTGCCAGGTCATTCCGCCAAATTGACGCAATGGCCGCAATTTAACAACACCGACGCAGCCTTACCATTGCAAGCGGAGAGGCTGATTCTAAGATTTGAACTGATGGCCTCCAAGTCACAAAGCAACAACCTTACCACTGTGTCAAGGCTCACCCTTCTAATAAACGATAAGCATCTTAATTTTCATAAACTACTAGATTACATGATAAATACGTACTTGACTAATTAACTCAGGAAACTTGGCTGTTTCCTCCATAACTATGTCTCGGTTCCATTTATGATCCAAATACTCTTTCCACCCGTCATCCGGTACCATGGATTCACCATATGTAATCTCAGTTCCCACAGACATTATCGTTATATCAGGAGTCAACAAAGGTTTCTGATTTCTTAACTCTCGATATATAGTAGGTGATCTCCCAGTGGAAAAAACTAGCAGAGAATTATGCCGGTAATAAGCTTCCCATAGTGCATTAAACCTGAGAAGAGCAAGGTTTTCTGGATCATCATGATCTACCTGAAATGAATTGAAACACACAGGCTTCACCAAATTTAACCCCAACAATCATCCAATGTCAAATTCTTATCAAAATTATATTTACCATTGTGTAATCAAGATCTGAAACTATCATTAGATTGGCAGAACCATTGAGTCGATCCATAAGATTTTTCTACTTTTGTGTCACCGGAAATCTCCAAATTTGGCCTTGTAAGTATCGCCACAAATATGTACCTGCAAATTCTACACTAGGTAAGCTTCAAAGTAATGCACTTCAGACTAGTGTCCTAAATTCTCTTACTCTTTTTTCATTTATTTAAAACAAAGCAAATGTAAGTGAGTCAGTTGTTAATCCTTAACTAGCGGAGCAGGAGGGAATGGAACCCCTAAGCTCTAATAATCCAACTCCTACACATCATGAAACTCACCACTGATCAAACCCTTAAATTCTCTTATCTAACAACCTGGAATATTCTGGATAGCTCAACTGGTTTAAGCTAAGGGTTGAAAGAGTGAAGGAGTAAACGAACTAGGGTTCAAACCCTGAGGAAGGTGTAAAAATGTTAATTAGCTACTAACATTTGCCTACAAAAAAAATCTCAGATCTAGCGCTAACACAAGAACCAAATCTCACAAAAACCTGTCAAAAGAACAATATGAAAGTATACCATGGATTGTTAGGAGTAAACGGACTAGGGTTCAAACCCTTAGGAAGGTGTAAAAATGTTAACTAACTACTAACATTTGCCTAAAAAATAATCTCAGATCTAGCGCAAACACAAGAACCAAATCTCACAAAAAGCTGTCAAAAGAACAATATGAAAATATACCATGGATTGTTAGCATAGGCCTCACACTCGTATTTTTAATAACAATCTTTGTCAATTACAATGTGCTACAATTAGTATAAGCTTAGCTCAACGGTACTAATAATACTACTTACAATAGAAAACTCTATTATTTAACATACAAAACCCTATTAGTCCAACAATGTGGTCCACTAATTGGGGCATGAAACATCTCGAAAAAACAATGATTTCAAATCTAAAATAGGACATCCCAAAATCTCATCTTCAAGCAAGCATATTACTAATTTGACCATATGCATGACCAAAAGGAAATCGTCAGAAGAAAATTGGAAGTAATATATAATTATATGAGAATAAGAACAAGAAGCGACCTTCTTTTGACGATTGAAACATGTAGATTTATGGATACATAGATAGAATCTGCATCGAAGTTCCAAAAATTAGGATAATCAAGGATGGACAGGAAAATAAATTAAAAGGGCATAAGTGAGAGAAATCTTATTGCAGAAACAAGACGCACAACGTAGCTTTTTGAACTAGAAATGATGCAAAAATTGAACCGAAAATCAATTACCATGCTGTTAATGTTAACGTGTTCCTAACAGCTCAATCTGAAGTTTCAACAGACATATATCGCAATAGATTCTTTCTGTCGTTGCTGAAATCCATAATCAACGAACCCAATAAACTCATAATACTGTAAATTTCACCCTGAATTTACCAATCAATTATTTCCTCACACACTGTTTTTTATTTTATGTATTGAAATTTTCAAAAGGCAAAACTAATTTGGATTTTGAGTTTTTGTTTTGAGTAAATTTTTCAAACTAATTCGGGTTTGTTAAAACTGTTATTGAAATTTTATCGTGACTTAGTGATCAAAGCAATTTAAAAAATAAAAAGCAAAGGGAGAAGACGAACACACAAAGATTTTTATAATCTCTCACCACCAAGTGAGGCTACATAACCATTGAACTACAAAACACTCAACTTCACTTAGTTAAGTCTACACCGACTGCTGCAACAAATTGAAGCAAAAACAACCGTCTCTAATGAGTTAATTTACAAGAGTTTGTTTGGTTGGTGTTTAACTCTTAATGAGAAGATATGTACGTGTCTAACACTATCTAGCACTTAAGATGAATTTGTATTTGTACAAGTACTTAATATTCAAATAATATATATGTTTGAAATTTGTTCTAAGTATTGTTGACCAATCTCTTTTGATGTTCAATGTTTGGATCAACTTTGTTGTTTAAGTCAAAGTTCTTCAATTTGTTTAGAGTTTCTATTCAATTCTTGTGGATTCATTGTATCAAAGTTTTCAATTTTTGTGCAAAGTAGTTTGGTGAGAATTGTTGTAAGATTGTTCAATCGCAATTCTATGTTTTCTATGAAACAGATAGGGCTCCTTTTATATACTCAATTCTAGAACATTTGTCTTGCTTCGACATTAAATTGAAATGTTGCTTTGTTTCAATTTTGTTTATACCTGAATCGATGCCTTGAACCATTGTAATGAAGTAGTGTTTCAATTGTGATCGTTTATGCAGATTCCAAAATGATTATCGTTGTTAGAGGTGAAGTCTTGTTGCAAACTGTTTCTGCCAATTAAAAATACTTAGCCAATTATTTCCATTCGGTGCAATAAGTAGGTAATCAACTGGGAATTTTGTCTAGTATTTTCCAGTATCATGAGCAAAGGGAATATTTGCATGTAGAGAGTGTGATCTAAAATCCTCCAGATTTTATCAAAGTAACTTCTTCAGAACATAGGCAGCTTCAAGAATCATTGACCTTCATCAGAGGCATTGACTTTTTCAGATACATTGACTTTTTTGTCAGAGGCGTTGACTTTTGTCAGAGGCATTGACTTTTCTCAGAGTTAGTTGATAAGGTGCAAATATTAGAGGCAGAGTCAATAATCTGCTTGTGTTGAAATACAATCAAAGGCAAGAGGCAACTTATCAAAATTATGTTGCATATCAGAGTTAGAGTTGGTTTATAGACTAAGCGTTTTAGAGTTAACATTAAAGTGAGCGCATCAGAGGCAACGAAGGG
Organism: Cicer chorassanicum; assembly: GCA_037974735.1. NCBI lineage: Eukaryota > Viridiplantae > Streptophyta > Magnoliopsida > Fabales > Fabaceae > Cicer > Cicer chorassanicum. The sequence goes on from JBBPBP010000001.1 coordinate 46,211,700, forward strand.
TGCGCACAACTGGGCACGTTTTCCTATGATCGTGTTGCTTCCTCTAATCATTAAGCAGGGTGCATTTCCTCATATTTTGTTGTTTCCTCTGATCAAATTATGGGTCTAGAATGTACCTGTTTGTTTCATTTTTCTGCACACTTAATTAGAACACTAGTACGTTAAATTGTTCCCACAAAACACCTTTTGTTATCAACAAAACAAGTAACGAATTGTTCTTCAAAACCATCTTGGTTCCAACAGCAATTGTAACCACAGGGGCTAGAATGGTTGAAGGTAATGGTTAGAGTGATGGTTGACAGCTGTCGAAGTGGTTATTGTCGATTGGTGGGGGTTTGTGGTGGTTAGAGTGGTGGCTAACAGAGTTCAAAGTTGTGGCCTATAGACTTAGAATGAGATGACAATGGGTATCTACAACACAAATAGTTGTTATCTGCAACTTGCCCATTGAATAAAAATGGTATATCTACTTGGACCAGGATGTTATCTTGGGCCGATAGAGAAGGGATCAATGCACCTCAGTGAACCAATCCACGATGGAGGCCAAATAACCAAATACCCCAATGTAAGATAGTGGAGCTTAGTGGGTGTTAATGTGGATAACAAGCACGAACATGAGACAGACTCTGAAAAAAAGCCTAAGATGAGGGGGGTCGTTACAGAGTTTTTATGGGATAAGAAACCCTAGTCTTAGGCTATATAAAGAGAAGTCACAAGACATTTAAGGAGAGCTTATTTTAGCGAACACTAAACCTAAATACCACGAGGACTTGATTGTGGTAAATTGTCGGCAAGCCCTCGAGTTTCTATTTAGGAACATTTGGCGTCCACCATAGGGATGTGGTAAAACGATTCCCACTCACACTTACCTAATACAATCCGTAGTGATGCGGAAAAATCATTTTATAGTTTTATTCCTAGTTTGAAACTGTTTTGGGAAAAAGGGATTAAAAGAAAAGATCTAGAAAAGTGAGGAAGAGAAATTTAAGCATATAGGGAATTTTCAAAAACTGCATACAAAGAGTATTTAAAGAACATGCATGTCAATTAATTATGATTTTCTGATGTTTTGTGAATGAATTATGTGTTAAGAACGTTTAGTTAGCTGCACAAACCTTAATTTAAGGTTAATACGTTTGTCGAGCATGATTTTGCTCGTTCGTGCAACTGCCTCTAATACGTATATGAATCCTGGCGTTTGCCACTAGTAAATTGTCTTCAACATTTTGCCTCTGGTGGTCGCCCCAATTTTCTAAGTACTTTTGCCTCTGATATTTGACTAATAAGTTTGCATCCAGTGCAGCTCTTTTATTTAAGTGTTTTGCCTCTGATAATTGCATCTCATTTTGCCTCTAATTCTTCTCTTTCATTTTTGCCTATGATTTTTTTCTTCATTTTTGTCTATGATCATGTTGCCTCTGATCATAGTTACCTCTGGTCATGCTGCCTCTGATTTCACAAAATTTGCCTCTGGTCCAGTTTTGCCTCTTATCCAGTTTGCCTCTGGTTTCTATTTTTGGCCAAAGCATGAGACTTACTTATCTCTTAGTTTTTACTTTAGTTTGTGTGATCATTTAGGATTGTGGTGATTGGTTATTGCATTTCAACATAGCAACATCAAGTCAATTTCTTGCATAATGTAACATCTCGAACCTTACCGTTATCGGCGATGTTAATCACGACTTTCTTTCCCCCCTTTCCCACTATTGGAAATAGCGAGTTTTTTGCCTTTCGTGGGATTCGAGCCCGGTACCTAGGGGATAAGTACCGCCTCATTCCATTCCCACTACCAATTGAGCTAATGTGGAGGCGGTACTTATCCCCCGAGTACCGGACTCGAATCCCACGGAAGGCAAAAACTCACTATTTTCAACGGAGGGAAAAAGGGGGGGGGGCGAGAAGGTTGCAATTAACATTGCCGATAATGGTAAGGGTCGGGATGTTACACATAACATCTCAAGCACACAAATTCTCATCAATACATTCATGCATGGCCTTATATCACGGTGGGAATCAGGTTTTCCAAGCATGGTTCAACAGTTAAAGGAGAACAATTAGGACGCTAATTGGGGTTGGGCCATACCACCTTTATCTCTCGGGTCTCAATTATCTTGGTGATCCACGTCGAGATAATTGGGAGACCTTTCTTTGTTTACAAGGAAATAATTTCAGAGGTCATGTACAGTTTTCCGTAATCATTCTAAAATAATGATTTCAGTTCAATTTTTAAAAAGAAAGTGAAGTTGAGAGCTTCAGCTTGAGATGCATCATAATTTCATGTTTTCTGCATTTTTTTTATTAAAAGAACAATTTTAAACTTCCCCTCCCTGATTTTAGAACTCACTGAAATTTATTTTCACCCCTTTTGTTTTAAAATTTTAGTAGCTGGAGGCAGTTCACGTGCAACTTAATACCAGAGGGGAAAACTCCAAATTTAAATGTTTTTGTTATAATGTATTATGACCTTTGTTATATTAAAAGCTTGTGTAAAGGTTTAATTTGAGAATTTAGTTGGACTATTGTACTTTATGAATCTGTTGGAACAATTGTAAACTATAATTGATTGGTAGTTCAATTGATTTAAATTGATTTGGACTATTCTTTATATTTACTTGCCTCTAATATATTAAGATATATGGATTGAGATGCCAAATTCTAGATAATTGGTGTTGAATCTTACCTTTTGGTAGCATAGCAAGTCGGTCAAATTGGATTGTAGATAGAAGGTTAAATTTAGGATACTTCTCTTTTGGTTATATGTTCTAAGTATCATTCCACGAAATGTTAAGTCTGACCAGTTTATTATTTGGTGTTTGACATGCAAAACAGTGACAAAAAGTCTTGGAAAATAAGATGGGATAGACATTGTATTACATGAGTGACATCTGATTTGGAAAAGTGATAGGACTTTCCATGTAAAGATAAGCTTTAGAAACAAATGGTTTCTGTGTAGTAAAGTGGTATAGACTATATATAATATTAGGTTAATAAAAAGTAAGGTTTAGCACACAGACTTTTGAGTTATATGGAATGTAAAGTTAGTAGAAAATGAAGTATCTCTAACCTAGAAATCAAAGTAGGAGATCACACCATGTTATGAGTTACATGGTTTAAACTTCTAGGATCTAATGTTCAAAATAGAAGTAAAGTAATAGGCAGCTGCAAAGTGCCAAATTTCCATTATAGTTGTAAAAATGAATAGTTATTTCCCTTAAGGGTAAGAAGGGCAAGGGTAGCAAACTGAGTGAATAAGGGACAACAAGGAAAGTACTCATTCAGAAGAGTTGGAAGCAGTAAGACTAATAAGTTAGGAAAAATCTGGACAATACTTTTGTCAATTCCAAGTTGTTAGACATTAGTATAGATTTTTATAGTAATCGCAACAATTTGATAATTCTGGTGTATATATTGAAAGCTCTAGTTCCCTTAAGTTTTGGTTTTTAGAGTGGTAGAATAATAAATGGCTTATTAGAGTATTGGAAATGTGGTTCCTATGGGATTGGAGTAATGCTTAACAACTGTTGTAGTTTTTTTTAATCAAACTTGTATATGGTAGAGTTTGATGCACCTTTTGTGAGAGTGAGTTAAAATTCTGGATCTGGGTATAGACCAATAAAAGGGATGAATAAGGAGACTGAGAATCAATAGTGAGGAATTAAAAGATTTCAACTCCCTCTGATCAGGTTTACCCTGATCAGATATATTTTGATTCAGTTATTCTATGATGCAGTTCTTCCCTCTGATCAGATTTTCATCTGATGCAACTCTCATCTGATCAGACTCTTCCTCTGATGCAATCTTTCTTCTAATATGACTTTCTCTGATCAGATTACCCTCTAACACGTTTTCTTCAAATCAAATCATTGATAATCAAATTTCCATCTGATAGGGTTCTTCTTCTTATCAAATTTCTATAGGATATAATTCTTCTCCTAATCAGATTGTATATGATCGCACCTCCTTTGATCAGATTTACTCTGATCAGGTTCACTTTGATCCAATTCTTTATCAAACTTATTCATCTCTCATCAGACTTTCTATGATATTGACTTCCTCTGATCAGGTTTATCCTAATCTAGTTTTTCCTATGATCAGATTTATTTTCATCTAGTTATTCTATGATCAGGTTTACTCTGATCTAGTTCTCCCTCTGATCATATTTTCTCTAATCCAATTTTCATATAATACAATTTTTCTTCTAATCAGACTTCTTTTGATAAAATTCTTCCTTTGATCAGACTTCTTTAGATAAAATTCTTCCTTTGATCAGACTACTTCTGATCTAGTTTTCCTCTAATGAAGTACTTCTACTGATTTGACATATATGATCAGATTTACTCTAATCAAACTCCCTCTGATATGGAATCCATGTATCATCTAATCAGACTTGATATGATCAGACTTCTTCTAATCAGATTACCTCTGATGTTGAATACCTCTAATCAGATTGTGTAAGACCCTTAGTTTTTAAACTCTAAAATTATGCGATTTTAATATATTTTGTGTTGAATTGTTGTGGCATTTAGCCCAATTTTACTTTATTTTGGGAATTAAGTACCAAAAGTACTTTTTGCTAGAGTTTGTAATATGTTTAATATATATATATATATATATATATATATATATTTTGAGACCAGATTAAAATTATTTGTCGAAGAATAATTTATTTATGTTGCAGAGAATTTAATACTGGACAATTTTTAAAAATATCTCTAGTTGCTGAAAATTTTATCAATTAATTGAGTTGCGACGAGAGTAGATATTTTTATCAAAATAGTTTGAGATGTGAGTGAAGTGATGTGTGTAATAGTTTTAGATATTTGTTGGATTTGTTTATATATATATATATATATATATATCTGTGTGTGTGTGTGTGTGTGTGTGTGTGTGTGTGGATTTCGAATAACCGCGAACAGAAACCCTCATTTCTCACCTAGATCTAAGCTTTCATTCGAGAAGTGTCAGGAGGGAAAGTTACTCCTCTCCACTTTGCGGTGCTTGTGAGCTAACTTTTGAGTTGTTGACGCGAGCGAGAGTTTTCGCCGTATTTGATCGATGTAGCGGAAACGGTTGAGAAAGCGCTAACTAAGGTAAGGGCTCATTCCAAATTTCTACTTTTCATATAGGGACTCTATATGCGTGATTGATGTATGTTTAAGGTGTGATTGCGTGAAAAAATCGTTTTCGATGTGAATATATATATATATATATATATATATATATATATATATTGAGTGAAAATACGGTTTGTTATATGTTATGAATTTACGATTAAATTTGATGTGATTAATATGTGTGTTCAACGTGTGAATGTGGAGATTGAGTTTGAGGTGTTTATGTATTCATAATTGTTAATATGTGTGTTATGAATTTTATTGAGGAAATTTTTTTTCGAGTATGCTGTTTGATAAGTTTGAAAAATCGTTAGTGTTAAATTAGTATTAAAAATGGGAAATCTTTTAATAGCTGCATTTACTTAATGATTGTGGTGAAAAGAGTCAGAGTGTGCTCATGCATTTCATAGCATGTGGTGATCGTGATGGGCCACAGTGGTAGTGGTGACCGCGATGGACCGTAGTGTTAGGTGGTGACCGTGATGGGCCAGAAAGTTAAGTGGTGACCGTGATGGGCCACAGGATGGTTCCATGTGATAGTTGATCCATCTTATCCTTACGAGCATTTAACTGATGTGTAAGGCCTATGATAAGCTACACTCTAGTAAATTGTGCTAGTCTGTGAGCGATTGCACCTCGGTAGTTAGTACTAAGGCATGTGATAGGCGGTACAATTATGATTTACGCCCCTCGAGAAGGGTTTTGTTTTGGAAATTCAGGAATCATGTGCATTGGCATATATGCATTGCATTAGGGTGCATGGCACGCGAGTCATGTTTGTAATACTATGATGATTGTATATACATACTCAGTTGTTGTTCGTTATTGTGTCGTAATTGCTTTGAGGTGTGAATTTTGTGTTGTTTAAGTTTCGATGTAACTATGTGTTCTTAATTGATGTTATGAATGTTTGATGTGTGATTAAGGTGTGAATTTGTGGAGATTAATTTGGTGTGAATTATGTGTTCATAATTGATATTATGAATGTTTGAAGTGTTATTGATGGACTTTGTATCGTAAGTGTTAAATGATTTCGAACCATTTTCAAAACTGGAAATCTGCATTATTTCGCAGTTGTATTCAACTACATGCAGTGTGTAGTCGAATACATATTTGAAACGTTCAGTTTTTATTTGAGAATTTAACATTGTATTCGAATACGAAACCTCACATTCGAATACAAATGAGTGGATTTTGCCACTGACTTGATTTTGTATTCAGCTACGACCATGCTGTATTCGAATACGAAAATGCATTTTTGCTACTAACTTGTCGTGTCTTGTATTCGGCTACATCATGTCTCGTATCCGAATACACGTATTCAACTACATCCTGTCTCGTATTCGAATACAGATGTGCAATTTTAGCTACTGACTTAGCACTCGTATTCGAATACGACAGTGCAGTTTGGTTATAAACTTCATTTTTTTATATTGTTTATGCATTTTTGACATAAAAAAAAACATTTCAATTAGTATGTTAAGATGAAATGTTCTCTTGAGCATTTGAAATGTAAACTTTTCTCTAAATGTTATTTGTTAATTTCGGTTGGTGACCCTTTACAATTATTGTGGAAATTGGGCTTTGCCCTCAGATGAGACCCGAGTTCATTCCATCGAATGTTGCCTTGACGACAGTGACGTCGTTAGACTTCCCTGATCGAGACTTGCCGACTGCTTGGATATATGACCCCATCTCAAGCAGGGCTACTTATATGGGAGGGTAGTGAGGACTAGTAGGAAAGCTGGGGGCAGTATATCCGGTACCTTTAGGATTGGTGCTTGGGATGAGTGGAGCTTGGGAAGATGCGAATGATTCCTCAGTTAGAGTTGAGGCAGAGGCCACCTTTGGAGCTGAGGATACAGTGGTTGGACCAGGGATTGGCGGAAAGGATAAGGGGCTGATGCCAGTGGAGCGAGAGACTGCCGGACCATCTAGGCGGGTCGAGTCAGAGCTCCTGTTCCCGGTGAATGATCCCTTACCGACCATCACTGAACTATTGAATTGTTTTGAGATTCCAGCACCGCCAAAGCCACCTATCTTGTGGTGGATCTGACTTCTGAAGAGATCGGCCCGTCTATGGATGAGGAGGAGGTTACCTCGAAGATGGATACTGTGTCAAACGGGACTTGTGGAGTGTGTGGAGGTCACCCATGTTATTGTAGTTGCTAGAGTATGATCAGATTAGTTTTGTTGTATAGGGACTTGATGTCTTTCTTGATGGTTGTACTTATTTCATTTTGGATGACTGTATCTTTAACACATATTGTTGATGACTTTTTTTTTGTGGGTCCATGTTCCATTTTTTTGACGTGACCATGGGGGGATTAGTATTTCTTGGAGCAGTACTTTGTACAGGTGTTTGCCGAGAATACCCCAAGGGTATGAGTGATGCCTGATAGGTCTCATAGCCTTAGTGTATTTTATATTTGGATATTTTGGATTATCGTCTCAAAAACTATTTTATTTTGTGGTATTTATGATGTAATTAATTATGATTTTGGTTGTTTGTTTTACGCCATGGTTTTTATCAATTTATTTTTGAAAAAAAAATACACTCGCACTGTTAAAAATCGGGATGTTACAGATTGCATCTGATCCAGATTACCTCTTACCAGACTTCATCTTATCATATTTCCTCTGATCAGACTCCCTCTAATATAAGATTCCTCTAATTAGATTACATCTGATCCAGATTTCCTCTAATCAAACTTAATCTGATCAAAGTTCCTCTAATTTAGATTGCCTTTTATCAGGATTTTCCAATCAGATTTCCTCAGATAAAGTTTTTCTTCTGATATGATTTTCCTCTAATATGGTTCTTCTTCTAATCAGAATACCACTGATCAAATTATCATAGCATTCAACTCTTCCTTTGATTAGACTACCTCTGATCAAATTTCCTTTGATCAAATTTTATCCAATTAGATTTCATCGAATTAGACTTCATCGAATCAGACATCCTCTGATATAGACTTCCCCTAATCCAGGTTCCCTTTAATCAAAATCTTCTGATCAAACTCCCTCATATAAGGTCCTTCTTCTAACTAAACTACCCATGACTCAAATTTTCCTTTAGTACAATTTTTACTCTGATCAAATTACCTTGATCCAGTTTTCCTTTGAAGTAGTCTTTCTTATGATATGATCTTCGCTAATCGTACTTCCTCGGATATATTCTCCCTCGGATCAGAGTTCCTTTTGATTTAATTTCTAAGGAAAATTGTAGTAAAGGAAGATGTGAATATAACTGAGCATGAGTTTTAGGATTGGGAGTGAAAGTTCAGCAACATAAGTTAACAAATACAATTGCTGCATAATAGTTGAATAATTATCAATACAATGAAGAAATAGTGGAAGAGGGAGTTGAACTTAAAAATTTAAGCAATCACTAATACACTATGATGAGTATAAAGAGTACATTCACAATGGAGTTAATAGCAGAATAATATAGCACCCTAAAGCTCTTGCATGTCTCTGATATGCACAAACTCAACACGCCTTTGAAAAGTTCATATCAAGGTATAATTAACTCTGAAGAGATTGTTCAAAACATAAATACAAAGCTCACAATCCACTGATCAAAATGGTGCAACACGCTCAAAATGTTGCCTCTGATATGCAACCTCTAATGTTGCACTGACTCTAAAGTTTCAACAAGGTGATTTTCCCAATGCCACTAATGCAATTTGGCCTTTGACTATCATTATTCAAGAAACACATCATTTCACTCCTACAAGAAAGTCAATGCATCTGATGGAAGTCAACGACTAAAATTGAAATAATTAAGTATGAAAAGAAGACTTAGTCGAATAAAAAACACGTGAAAATCCAAAAATAACTCGAATCCATTCCAGCTCAAATCAAGCAAGAGTATGATAAAAGATTCATGTTTTTGAAGACAATCTAAAATAAGATTTGATTCAGATTTATAATTAAAGAAATTTTGAAAAGAATACATGGTCAAGATTTGAAGAAGATATGATCAAGATCTTATCAACAACAAGATATGAATTATTTACAAGAAGATATGATCAATAATGATTTACAAAAAAAAAACACTCACAACAAGATATGATTCAGATTTTGCAAGGACAAAGGAGAAACCCTAACCTATTATATAAATAGATACTCTAGGCTGAAGAAGAAAAGAAAAGAACTCACATGCACAACAGTCATTAGAGTTCATAAGTTTAAGGTCTAGAGAAATAGTTGCTCAAAAGAAATATTTTCTTTGTTTTCTAGTGTGAGAGTCATTGTTACAATCCACTTGTTAGAAGCAAACGAATTTGTAGGTTTTTAGGTTGTGTTGAGAAGACTTGGCTAGTAGAGTCAACGTGTTTGTGTTCCTAAAAAATTCTTTAGGTGTTAGGTTGTTTTGACAAGACTAACTTATAGGGTCAGGTGCTGTGTAATTCAAGTTTTGAATTAGTGGATTAAATCCTTATGGGTGAGGGGATTAGACGTAACTACCAAGTTGGTGGTGAACCAGAATAAATTATTGTTACTTTAATTTTGCAATTCTTGTTTTACTTCTGCCTCTGATCATTTAACCAAATTGCTACTACTTTTATTCTAAGTAAGTCATGAAACCCGAACCCGTTTTAAACAAATTAGCAAAAAAAATCCAACTTAGTCAAACACAATTCAACCCCCTTCTTGTGTATGCAACTTTAATAAAGACTTACAGGTACATCAAGTCTCTATAGACATTAATGGGATGACTTTGATGATAGATTACTTGAAGAACAACACTCTCCAACAAAATCAAGAGCTTGCCCAAAAATCAAAGAAAGAGACCGCAAAATATTCCTTAGTATCTCAAAAGTTATACAAACGAGGAGTACTATACCCCATGCTGAGATGCCTCGTCAATATAGAGGCAGACTATGTCATGCAAGAAAGACATTTGAGCAGGTTATTTCTTGCTGTATTTATCCCGTGATTGTGTCGCATTTGTAAAGCAATGTGACAAATGATAGAGGTTTGATGACTTGCATCACACCCCTTAAAATTACTACACTCGATCAACTCCCCACGCCCCATCTACACGAGGAACTGATGTGTTAGGCCCATTTCCTTTTGCAACAGGACAACTTAAATTCCTATTCATTAATCGACGTCGGGCCTGTTTCCCAGATTACGGCCGATCGAGTTCGCCAATGTTATCGGAAGAAGACCATTTGTCGATTTGGACTTCTGCATTACATCGTATTCGACAATGGAAGACAATTTGCTAGTTCACTATTAACAGATTTTTTCCAATATTTAAGGATAGACAATAAATTAACCTATATTGAACACCCCCAAGCAAACAGACAAGCATATATGTTGGAACCAAGTTGGTTTTACATTTAGAGTTTTGATGTTAACAAAAGTATTTTATGACAATAATATATTTGTCGTCAAAGAGTATGAAAGAAAATTCATGTTTTTAAAGGAAATCTAAAATAAGATTTGATTCCAAATTATAATTGATGAGAATCTAAAATAAGATATGCTTCAAATTTATAATTGAAGAAAATATAAAATAAGATTTGATTCAAATTTATAATTGAAGAAAAATATAAAATAAGATTTGGTTCATATTTATAATTGATGAAAAATCTAAAATAAGATTTGATTCATATTTATAATTGAATAAATTCTTTGACCAAGTTGAAAAGAAGATATGATCAAGATTTGAAGAATATTTGAAGAAGATTTGAAGAATATTTGATCAACATTTGAAGAAGATTTAATTAAGATTTGAAGAAGAATTGATAATGATTTGAAGAAGAGTTTATTTGAAGAATTTACAAACTCAATCTACACAAAATAGGAACAAAATAAATTTGAAGAATTTACAAACTCAATCTGAACAATATACAATTCAGAATTAAACAAGGACTAAATTGAAGCCTAAATTTTCACTATAAATAGACACTCAAGGTTGAAGGAGAAAAGCATTAGAAAGCAAAAAAAAGTAGAAGAACTCAAGCTCAAAGTTCTCAATTCATCTTAGAGTTCAAAAAGAGAAACATTTGTTCACGTTATAAATATTTTCTAAGTGTTCTTTTCTTATAGTGTGAGAGTTATTATTATTATCAGCTTTGTTATAAGCAACTACTCAAGTTTCAATCTCTTGTATCCAACCCGATAGTGGTTTAGTTCCTTCTTCAATTTGGGGTTGTCAGGTTGTTAGGAGAAGACTTGGCTTGTAGGGTCAAGGTGGTTTGTTCCTCAAAAGTCTGGGGTTGTCAGACTGTTTGGGAAGATTGACTTGGAGGGTCAGGTGCTTTGTAATTCAAGGTATATGAATTAGTGGATTAAAGCCTTCTGAATGAGGGGACTGTGTGTAGCAAAGTTAGTGGTGAACCAGGATAAATCTACGTGTCAAATTATTTATGCTTTCATTGCTTGATATCTATGAATCCGATTGCTTCTACACCAAGTAAGTCACGAAAACCAAACTAGTTCTTTTATTTATTTATTTATAAATTATTAAAAAGTTGTCAACTTTGGCAAATACAATTCAACCCCCTTCTCGTTTTTTCACCTTCAATTGGCATTAGAGCTCAGTCTCAAGGTTGAGCACTTCATAGTGATGGAGAATGTTTTGAGTATTGGAAAGATGGGCTGAGAAGTTTCTATATTTCACAAGATCTTGAACTTTGGGACTTTGTGGAAGATGGTTATATTGCTACGAAGAATATTGTTGGTATTGAAATTCCAAGAAAGGAGATGAATGATGATCAGAAGAAGATGTATAAGATGCATCATAAGTCTAGAACATTCATGATAAATGCAATCACCTTCGAGGAGCTTGGCAAGTCCACAAACAAAGAGACATCAAAGAGTATTTATGATTGTCTGATTCTAACCTATGAAGGAAGCAATCAAGTTCAAGAAGTAAAGGCCAACCTCCTAGTCAAAAAGTATGAGTATTTCAAGATGGAAGAAGATGAAGACATTGAAACAATGTTTTCCAGATTCCAGACCCTGATCTAAAGATTAAAGGTACTTGAGAAGGGTTATACTACTGCTGATCATGTGAAGAAAATTCTTAGGAGTCTGACAAGTAAGTGGAGACCTAAGATCACTGCCATTAAGGAAGCAAATGATCTGAATACTCTAAAGCTGGAAGAATTAATCAGCTCTCTGAGATCACATGAAATTGAGCTTGAGGAAGATGAGCCTAAGAAGAAGAACAAAACTCTAGCCTTGATATCTAAGCAGAAAAAGGTTCTAAAGGCAACATCAGAATCAAAGGATAGTGATTCAGATAATCAGAATCTGAACTAAGAGGAAGAGGAGATTGCTTTCATAACCAAAAAAATTCGAAAGATGTGGCACAACAGAAAGAAGAAATTTCCCCAAAGATATTCCAAGCAATCCAACAGAGGGAATGATGATAAATATGACAAGAAAAGCATAACTGCTATGGATGCAATGAACCTCAACATATCAAGTCAGAATGTGCAAATATGGAGAAAGGGAAAAGAAAAGATTCCAGACCCAAGAAGAAGAGTTTGTTGGCTACATGAGGTGATTATGAGGAATCCTCTGACGATGAACAAGCAGATTTGGCTATGATGGCTCACACCAACTCTACCTCGAGATCCAACATAGATTTTGACTCTGGAAGTGAATCAACAAATGAAGAAATTGAGGTATTTTCTGAATTTACTTGATTTGATTTAGTTACTGCTATAAATGATTTTTTAAAAATGAATCACAAATTGTCTTTAAAATTGAAAACACTTAGGAAAGAAAATACAAATCTAACTGGAAAAGTTAATGTCTTAAATAATTAAAGTACTGAACTTAAAATAGAGAATGCAAATCTGAAAACTGATATTACTAAACTTAAGTCAGATAATGCAACTCTGAAAATTGATATTGTTGAACGTAAAACAGAAAATGAAAATTTGAAAACTGATATTGCTGAAATTAAGGCTAAAAATCTAACTCCAAAAAGCAATCATAGTTCAAAATCAATTGAAAATACCACATGTAACTCTAATAAGCATGAACAAGTATTTGAAGATTTTCTTGCTAATGGTATGGAAAGAAGCAAATATGCTTCTATGATTTATGGAGTTAGTAGAAATGGTAACAAAGGTATAGGATTTGAAGAAACTGTAACTGAACCTAAACATATTCCCTCTGATATCTTGTGTATTGTTTGCTCTAAGAATAGATCACTCCAAGAAATGGCCATAACCATGTTAAATGATATGAATGTTGCAAAACACTTTTGGGCTGAAGGAATTAATACTGCATGTTATATTCAAAATAGAGTCTATATTAGATCTATATTGAATAAAACACCATATGAATTATGGAAAGGTAAAAAGCCTAACATCTCTTATTTTAAACAATTTGGTTGTATGTCTTATATGTTAAACACTAAGGATAACCTTGGTAAATTTGATTCTAGATCTCAAAAGTGTACCTTCATTGGATACTCTGAAAGATCAAAGGCTTATAGAGTGTTTAATAGGGAAACTCATATTGTGGAAGAATTCATACATGTTAAATTTGATGACAAATAACTTGACCTTGAAAAGTCAAAGCAAGATGATGATAGTGCAAGTTTATCGGAACCAAAGGAAACAGGTGTAGACAAACTAGAAGAACTTGAAAAATCAGAGAATACAAGCAAATCAAAAGAATATGAAAAATCTTCAAAGGATGAATCTGATCAAGTTAGAAATAGTCAAGATAAGTCAGAAGAAAGATCAGGATTGAAGTACCAGTCATCTCACCCTGAAACTCTAATCATTGGAAGTGCAAGTGATCCTTTGAGGACCAGATCATCACTTAAAGATACCAGTTTGTTTGGCTTACTCTTATCAATTGAGCCTACCTCTATTGATGAAGCATTGACAGATGATGGATGGATTCTTGCAATGCAAGAAGAGTTAAATGAATTTGAGAGGAATGATGTTTGGGATCTAGTACCTTAACCAAAGAAGAACATTATTGGAACAAGTGGGTTTTCAGAAAGAAGCTAAAGGAAAAAGGTGAAGTGGTCAGAAATAAGGCAAGACTTGTCGCACAAGGCTACAGTCAGCAAGAGGGCATTGATTACACTGAGACATTTGCTCTAGTGGCCAGGTTAAAAGCTATTCGTATCCTACTTTCTTTTGCTGCAAATAATAACATTACATTATTTCAAATGGATGTTCAAAGTGCTTTTCTAAATGGTGATATAAGGGAAGAAGTCTATGTTAAACAACCCCCAGGTTTTGAAAGTTTTGAATTTCCAAATCATGTTTTAAAACTTAGGAAATCCTTGTATGGTGTAAAACAAACACCTAGGGCGTGGTATGATAGACTTAGTAACTTCTTGCTTAGAAATAACTTTGAAAGAGGACAAGTAGATAGTACACTTTTTAGAAAATCAATAGGAGATAACATTCTTATTATTCAAATTTATGTGGATGACATTATTTTTGGATCTACTAATGGCACTCTTTGTCAAGAATTTTCTAAATTGATGCAGCTTGAATTTCAAATGAGTATGATGGGAGAACTTAAGTTCTTCTTAGAGATACAAATCCAGCAAAGTCAAAAAGGTATATACATTCATTAAACTAAATATACAAAAGAGCTTCTTAGGAAGTTTAAGATGAGTGATTGCAAACCTATGGCTACACCAATGCACCCTACTTTTTCTCATCAAAAAGATGATTCAGGCAAAAAAATTGACCAAAAAACCTATAGAGAAATGATAGGATCCCTACTTTACCTTACTGCTTCTAGACCTGACATCATGTATAGTGTATGTGTATGTGCAAGATTTCAAGCTAGCCATAGGGAATCACATTTAACTGCTGTTAAGAGAATCCTTAGATACCTAAAAGGCACTACCAACCTTACCTTGTTCTACAAGAAATCTCATAAGTACAAACTTAGTGGATACTGTGATTCTGATTGTGCTGGAGATAAACTTGAGAGAAAGAGCACCAGTGGCAACTGCAAATTTTTAGGTGACAACTTAATATCTTGGTCAAGTAAGAGACAAAACACCATTGCAATGTCAATATCAAAGGCTGAGTACATTTCAACAGCTGGCTGCAGTTCTCAACTACTTTGGATGAAACATCAACTTGAAGACTACAACATCCTAGAATCCCACATTCCCATCTATTGCGAAACTTCTGCCATTTGTCTAGTCAAAAACCCTATCTTACATTCTAGAGCTAAACACATAGAGATCAAACACCACTTCATTAGGGACTTTGTTCAAAAAGGGGTACTAAACATTCAATTTGTAGACACTGAACACCAATAGGCTGACATATTCACCAAACCACTACCTGAAGATAGGTTTGACTTCATCAAGAAAACCCTAAACCTTAGCTTCATACCTGACTGATGTTATGATAACTAAAAAGTAGTTTAGTTTTACATTAGTTTATATATTTTTTTGTACTATATTATATTCATGTTATTCAAAAAAAAAAAAAAAAGAAAGTTTCACTTTCAAGTATTTTTGTCTGATGATAAAAGGGGGAGAAATATATTTGATAATGTGGGGGAGAAAAAGATACTTAGACTTTGGGGGAGCTCTAAGTTAGGGGGAGTCAAAGAAATATATAAAAAAATTATTATCAAATTACAAGTTTTGTCATCATCAAAAAGGGGAGATTTTTGGAACCAAGTTGGTTTTACATTTAGAGTTTTGATGTTAACAAAAGTATTTTATGACAATAATATATTTGTCGTCAAAGAGTATGAAAGAAAATTCATGTTTTTAAAGGAAATCTAAAATAAGATTTGATTCCAAATTATAATTGATGAAAATCTAAAATAAGATTTGATTCAAATTTATAATTGAAGAAAATATAAAATAAGATTTGATTTAAATTTATAATTGAAGAAAATCTAAAATAAGATTTGATTCGAATTTATAATTGAAGAAAAATCTAAAATAAGATTTGATTCATATTTATAATTGAAGAAATTCTTTGACCAAGTTGAAAAGAAGATATGATCAAGATTTGAAGAAGATTTGAAGAATATTTGATCAACATTTGAAGAAGATTTAATTAAGATTTGAAGAAGAATTGATCATGATTTGAAGAAGAGTTTATTTGAAGAATTTACAAACTCAATCTACACAAAATAGGAACAGAATAAATTTGAAGAATTTACAAACTCAATCTGAACAAGATACAATTCAAAATTAAACAAGGACTAAATTGAAGCCCAAATTTTCATAATAAATAGACACTCAAGGCTGAAGGAGAATAGTATCGAAAAGCAGAAAAGAGTAGAAGAACTCAAGCTCAAAGTTCTCAATTCATCTTAGAATTCAAAGAGAGAAACACTTGTTCAGGTTATAAATATTTTCTATGTGTTCTTTTCTTATAGTGTGAGAATTATTATTATTATTATCAACTTTGTTAGAAGCAACTACTCAAGTTTCAATCTCTTGTATCCAACCCGATAGTGGTTTAGTTCCTTCTTCAATCTGGGGTTGTCAGGTTGTTAGGAGAAGACTTGGCTTGTAGGGTCAAGGTGGTTAGTTCCTCAAAAGTCTGGGGTTGTCAGGCTGTTTGGGAAGACTGATTGGGAGGGTCAGGTGCTTTGTAATTCAAGGTATTTGAATTAGTGGATTAAAGCCTTATGAATGAGGGGACTGGGTGTAGCAAAGTTAGTGGTGAACTAGGATAAATCTACGTGTCAAATTATTTATGCTTTCATTGTTTGCTATCTCTGAATCTGATTTCTTCTATGCCAAGTAAATCACCAAAACAAACTAGTTTATTTATTTATTTATAAATTATCAAAAAGTTGTCAACTTTGGCAAACCCAATTCAATCCCTCTTCTCGTGTTTGCACCTTCAATATAGTCCACCAATAAGGTCTTTTTGTTGTTCCACATGTGCTGGATTTTTCTTGGGATAAAGGACAACTCTTCATCATCTGAGTCTTCACTCTAATCTTCCAATTCTTTTTCTTTTAAGTCTTTAGTTTCTTGCAAAGCCTTAGAGTTCGTCTTCTTTCCTTGGGATTTGACTAGGGCCATGGATTTTGACTTCTTTTTGGAATCATCTTCAACTAGTTCAATCTCATGGGATCAAAGTGAACTCATTAGCTCTTCAAAAGGCAATTGTTTTAGATCCTTAGCCAATTGAATAACCGTTACCTTTGGTGTCCACTTATTGGGAAGACTTATGAGGGTCTTCTTGATTTGGTCGGTACTAGCGTAGCTCTTTTGAAGAACCTTTAGTCTAGAAACCAGGGTTTGGAATCATGAAAACATTTTCTCAATGTTTTCATCTTCTTCCATTTGAAAGATTTTATACTTTTAGATGAGTAGATGTGCTTTGGCTTCTTATACCTGCTTGTTTCATTCGTAGTTAAGAACTAGAGCATCAACGATACTCTTAGTTGTTTCTATGTTGCTGCATTTTTCAAACTCTTTGAAGGTGATAACATTCATCATGAAGGTTATGGCTTTATAATACATTTTGTAAGAACAAAGGTGCACCTAAGAGGGGGGGTGAAAGTAATTGAAAAACAAACTAACGACATTTAATACAATTTCAGTATGGAACTACATATCCGGTGGAAGGTGAAGGTGGTCAATTTTGTCAGATAAGTTATTAATTTCATGCAACATGGTTTCATGGTTGTGGGCAATGGTGGTTTCTATAGTTTGAAAGCGAGTGTTGAAGGAGGTGTTCATGTGTTGAAATTGGGTGGTGATGAAAGTTTGTAAAGAGTTGAGTTTGTCCATGACCATGCGATTTGAAACATGATCATCATCTGAAGTTGTTTCCTCTCCGTCGTCTTCCGCTTGGGCAGCAGTATCTGTGTGGGCAGTAGTATCTTCTTGAGCAGTAGTAGAAGTTTGGCCAAGATCACCTTTATGAACATAGGTCTGAAGCTGTTCATTGCATATTATTTTCATACTAGGAAGTATACTAAAATCAAGCAGATTGTCTTTACATGGTGTATACATTACTTCGCCAGAGAAGTGCACCTTAAAGTGATCCAAGATCTTAGTGACTTCCTTTGCATAAGGTAACCCAATAGCCTCCTTTGAAGCAAATAAGACAGATCGGACAAAGTAAGCCCAGTTGAGTGGACATCCTTCGAACATGAAGTACATAATTTGAAGCTCAAATTCCGATATCTGAGAGTAATTCCCAGCCTTAGGAACCATAATGTAACTCAGAAAATAATGCAAGAGTCGGTAATCAACGGTTAGATTTCCAACTCTATACCGTTGTCTAGCATATTCTGAACCAGCTTGTGTCCTTTTCAGTTCCATAATGTTTTTGTCAAATCGACACAAGGGAACATAAGCATCATATTTGGTGATATTTACCCATTCACACAAGTTTCCGGGCCTAAGTTTCTGACCCTCAAAAGGAATCTGCAAGATTTCTCCAATAGTTTGAGTTTATAACTCAATGTGTCTACCTTTTACCCGAGATATTAGCGTATTCCCGTCTTTTGTGAGATTACAGTAAAAGACCCTAACTAAATCAGGATAAATAGGACCATTATAACTAATGAATTCCTTTAAATGCTGGGCCTTAAGTAATTCAGGAAACTTAAAAGCGGAAAAGGAATCAAGAGTACCAAACTTAGGAGTGATAATCCTTTTGTCGGAGTATTTTATGCAGAACCAGTCGATTTCTTCTGGTGAGTGAAGCAGGCGAGATAAATCCGCTGCATTATCATTTTTAGTCCTCCTCTTCGAAGGACCCACTGCTGCATGTTTGTTCTTGGTCCTCTTTTGCGAGCATCCATGGTGATAATGAAGTTTTTCGGATTTGGGGAAAAATTGGGGTTTTGGGTTTTAAGATATTTGATTTTGAAATGGTAGTTGTGAGTTAAGATTGATCTTAGATGCAATGTATGTTGGGATAGAGATTGGGTAACTTGTTGCAAATAAGAGAGGATGAGAATTTTGGAAGGGATGATGAATGTGTCGGCTGTATTCGAATACTGAAAATGCAGAAAGTAACCTAAAAACTGAAAAAACCTTATATATGAAGGAAAAAACGTGAATCTGTATTCGACTACACACTTGTTGTATTCGAATGCAGGTGATTCTGGAAACGTGTATTCGATTACACAGAGGTTGTATTCGAATACAAGATTTTCTGCAAATATGTATTCGAATACATGTGTATTCGGCTACGATATCAAAATTTTGCTTAAAAATGAATTTTTCACAGAAAAGGAGACATGTAAAACATATATTCATATTTTTTTTTAAGAAAAGATAAAATCAAGGAATCAATTTTAACAACTTATCTAGATCTTGAAGAGAGATGACTTACAAAGTGTTGGTACCTTGTAATTAGAGATCGTTTTCATTTAAAATGCCAAGTTCTCTTCGTATCTTGTAAAATGAGTCTTTAGGTAGAGGCTTTGCGAAGATGTCTGCTAATTGATTATGTGTATCCAAAAAAGTTACTTCAACATTGCCTTTGAGCACATGATCTCGTAGAAAGTGATGACGTATATCAATGTGTTTAGTCTGATAGTGCATGATTGGATTCTTCGAGATATGTATTGCACTAGTGTTGTCACATCTTAGTGGGATGCATCTAAGATCAAGTCCATAGTCATATAATTGCTGTTTGAGCCATAGAATCTGTGCACAGCAACTTCCGGTTGCTACGTATTCGGCTTCAACAGTGCTTAGGGCAACACAAGCTTGCTTTTTACAGGACCATGATACCAATGCATTACCTAAGATATGACAAGTGTCGTTTGTGCTTTTACGACCCATTTTGCATCTTGCATAATCTGAATCAGAATAGCCAACGAGACTACATATGCTACCCTTTGGATACCATAAGCCAACATTGGTTGTTCATTTCAAATATTTCAATATTTTTTTTACTGCTACAAGATGTGATTCTTTAGGATCTGTCTGAAATCTTGCACACAAACAGACACTAAACATAATATCTGGCCGGCTGGCCGTTAGATATAATAGAGATCCAATCATACCTCGATATTTTGATATGTCCATTGAAATACCGGATTCATCTTTATCTACATAGGTTCCGGAGCCCATATGAGTTGCACTTTCTTTGCTGTTTTCCATCTCAAACCTTTTTAACAATTCCTTGCAATATTTTGCTTGATTTATGAAGATGCCATTCTTGAGTTGCTTGATGTGAAGTCCAAGAAAATAATTTAACTTTCCCATCATAGACATTTCAAATTCTCCTTGCATCATTAATGAGAATTCTTCACATATGTCATTATTTGTTGATCCAAATATGATATCATCAACGTAGTTTTGAACCAATAAAGTGTGATCATTATTTCTTTTAATAAATAATGTCTTATCAACTTTGCCCTTTTCAAATCCTCGTTCACATAGGAAGGTACTTAGCCTATCATACCAAGCTCTTGGAGCTTGTTTTTGACCATAGAGAGCTTTCTTAATTTGAAAACATGTGAATGATTCTTGAAGTCTTCAAAATTGGGTGACTGTTTGACATATACTTCTTCATTAATGTAGCCATTGAGAAAAGCACTCTTGACATCTATCTGAAATAGTTCAAAATTCATCGAACAAGCACAAGCAAGTAATAAACGAATTGCTTCTAACCTTGCTACTGCAGCAAATGTTTCATCAAAGTCAATCCCTTCTTCTTGATTGTATCCTTGAGCAACCAACCTTGCCTTGTTTCGAACAACTATACCTTTTTCATCTAGGTTACTTTTAAACACCCATTTGGTACCAATGATGTGTTTATTTCCAGGATTAGGAACAAGTTCCCATACTTTGCTTCTTTCAAATTGGTTTAGTTCTTCTTGCATGGCAAGTATCCATTGATCATCTTTAAGTGCTTCACCAATCTTTGAGGGTTCTATTTGAGAAACAAATGCCATATTCAAGCAAGCATCTTGCAGTTTGCGCCTTGTTGTAACTTATTTGTTGATATCACCTATAATGTTGTCAATTGGGTGATCTCTATGGGTTCTCCATTCTTTGGGAAGATTATCATCTTGCTTTTCAACGTTGACTTCATTTTCTTGAATTAGTTGATCATCTTGATTTTCTTTGCTTGTACCATTACTTACAAAATCATCATCATCATAAGAAATATTTTTGTCCTCTTTCAAAGGGTTAGTTTCATCAAAATATATATGCATAGATTCTTCGACTAACAAAGTTCTTTTATCGAAAATTATAAAAGCTTTACTAGATAATGAGTAACCAATAAAGATACCTTCATCGACTTTCTCGTATAATTTTCCAAGGTTATCCATACCATTGTTTAGCACGAAACACTTACATCCAAAAATGTGGAAATGAGAGATGTTGGGCTTTCTTCCTTTGTATAGTTCATATTGAGTTTTCTTTAGAATTGGCCGAATTATTACCCGATTGGATACATAACATGTTGTGTTTACGGCATCTACCCAAATTTTTTTTGGTAAAGTTGAGTCGCTTAACACGGCCCTTCCAAGTTCTACCAAGGATCTGTTCTTTCTCTCAACAACCCCATTTTGTTGAGGTGTTCTTGGTGCAGAAAAGTTATGGAAGATTCCATTTTCTTCACAAAATTCTACAAAAAAGGCATTTTGAAATTCTCCTCCATGATCTCTTCTAATTGATACAATTTTGGCTGCTTGATCATTTTGAACTAGTTTAGCATAGTTTTTAAATGCTTTGAAAGCTTCATTTTTATTTGCCAAAAATAAGGTCCAAGTGAACCTTGAGTAATCATCAACAATTACTAGTCCATATGAGTTTCCACCAAGACTTTTGGTTCTTGATGGACCAAACAAGTCCATATGTATTAATTGAAGTGGTCTTGAGGTTGATATAATATTCTTGGGTTTAAAAGAAATCTTTGTTTTCTTACCCTTTTGACAAGCATCACACAATTTATCCTTTATAAATTTCATCTTTGATAAGCCTACAACAAGGTCGTGCTTGACTAACTTGTTTAAATGATCCATATGGATATGTGCAATTCTTTTATGCCATAGCCATGCATCATTGTTGTCACTCACCAAAAGATTTTTAATTTTTAAGGATAAATCATCAAGATTAAGTATAAAGATGTTTTTGAAGCGCTTACCAAAAAACTGAATTTCATTTGAAACTTCATTTTGGATGATGCATTCATCTTTGTTGAAGGCTATTTTGTATCCTTTGTCGCAAAGCGGGCTAATGCTTATGAGATTGTGTTTTAAACCTTCAACATATAGAACATCTTCAATTGAAGGAGATGGGACTGTACCAACTTTTCCAATGCCTAAAATTTTTCCTTTGTTGTTTTCTCCATAGACTACATAGCCCTTTGATTCAAGAGTTAAAGCTGAAAATTTTGTTTTATCACCGGTCATATGTTCAGAACATCCACTATCCAAGTACCACATATTTGAGGTACTTTGCGTGCATACCTACAAAATAAGATCATGTTTTATTAGGTACCCAAGGTGCTTTGGGTCCTTGAGGATTAATACCTTTCTTGATCCACACATAATGCCCTTTTGGAACAATAAAGTTTCTAAAGTGACAAGTATTAGGTGTGTGACCATTAAGACCACAATAAAAACATGTAGGAGAAAATTTACTTCTAAAAGTATGTATATGAGGTTTCTTTTGAATAATTTTCTCCTTATAATGATGATCTTTTTTCATAATTGTAACCTTTTCTTGGTTGGATTGGTTACTCGCTTTAACAAAAATGGTTTTATTTAAACTTGGTTTATCAAATTTTGAGTAACCAAGACCACTCTTGTCATTTGAGTATCTTTGCATATTTAAAACATTTTCCAATCCAATTTGTCCCTTTTCGTATCGTTTAATTACTCTATTTAATTGGACAATTTTGAAAGAGAGAGAATCACACTTATTGCATGTAAAATTCTGTTTTAATTTTTCAGAATCTTTTTCCATAGTGTCAACCTTTTCTTGAAGAGTTGAAATTTGTTTCTTTTGGGTTGCCACTATTTTGAACAGATTTTTACATTCCATAAGTAGTTCTTTAATTGCATTTTGAGTATCATTATATTCGATAATTAACTCACTATTAGTCTTATTATGATGAGGGGAGTTTTTGTTACTAACCTCTTCTTCTTCATCCGATTGGTGTGATGCCATTAATGCAATATTCGCACATTCGTCACTTTCTGTTTCCGAAGATGAACTCACTTCATTGTCCTCCCATGCTATGTAGGCCTTTTTGTACTCTTTCTTTTTTATGGCATTTTACTTGATAACATTTGGACATTCTGCCTTTATGTGTCCTTGCTTACCACACTCAAAGCAAGTGAAGTTTTGGCTTGAAGTGGAAATATCCTTCTTTCTGAAACTTTTCTTTTTGAAAGTTTTTATCGTTTTTAAGCAACTTACCAAATTTCTTAACGAGGAAGGTGATGTTTTCATCTTCATCTGAATTTTCGTCTTTGATTTGTTCTTTTGATTCAGGTTTTAGGGCAATGTTTTTGGTCTTCTTTTCTTGACTTTCATTCATTTCTAACCTTCCAAGTTCGATTTCGTGTTCTTGAAGTTTTTCGAACAATGCAGGAAGAGACATTTTGGATAGGCTTTTCGTTTCAGAAATTGTTGTCACTTTTGGTTGCCAGGCCCTTGTTAATGATCTTAACACTTTTAGATTTAATTCATCGTTGGTGAAGTTTTTCGCAAGTGCCGACAAGTGGTTGGTTAGACGAGAGAACCTTTTCTGTAAGTCTAAGATAGACTCTCCGGGATGCATTCGAAATAATTAATATTCTTGAGATAATGTATTGAGTTTAGATCGTTTTACCTCAATACTCCCTTCATGAGTTACTTCAAGAGTATCCCATATTTCTTTAGCCATTTTGCAATGAGATACACGAAAGAATTCATCCACTCGAAGTGCTGATTGTAGCATGTTTTTGGCCTTTTTTATCAAACAACACTTTTCTTTTGTCATCGTTTGTCCATGAGGTTTATATCTTTGTTTCTTCTTTATTGTTGATGACCATTTTGGGAATATAGGGACCATTTTCTACTGCATCCCATATGTCGTCTCCTTGTGCTTCAAGATACGCTTGCATGCTTATCTTCCAAAAATCCTAGTGTTCTCCAACGAAGCAAGGTGGTTTGTTGCTACTACCACCATCTGTAAAAACAGGTTGTGCGGAAGCCATGAGTAAGGATCAAGAAGTTACCAGAACCTGCTCTGATGCCAATTGTAAGAACAGAGGTGCACCTAAGAGGAGAGGGTGAATAAGCTATTTAGAATATTTCTTGTGTTCAGAGATTTAGTGGTCAAATTTTCTAATTAGGACAGTGAATGGCAATAAGTAAATGGCTGAAAATTAATGAACACAACAATATTATCCTAGTTCCCCTTATGACCAAGGGTACATCCAGTCCTCTTGCACACTACAAGAGATTTTTTCCACTATTGTCAGAAAATGTACAAATCCCAACCTAGGATCTCTGCTACAAACTTCTAACACAGCTTCTAAGATAGCACACCACTATCTTAGATTAGACCACTTGAAGAAGTACTACTTTCTTTACAAACAATATAATCACTTTAGTGATTTTCCAACAAAATGTTCTTTAACTTAGAATAAGAATATAATAGATGTACAATGATATCAATCCAATATTATTTCAAGTATGCTTTGAGAACCTTTCTCAATGATATTAAAATGTATTGCAAGTACTTGAAATATGAAAAAATAACTTTGAGAATATTTCAGAAAATTGTTCAAAGTTGTTCAAAGTTTGGTAGTAAGATTGATTTCGAATAAACTGAAGTTATGGGGTATTTATACTCCATAGACATCACTTCAGATCAATGGCAACAGTTCCTAGAGGTTTGATGAATATTTGCAATGATCTAGAACCATCTTAGAACTGAAAAATTGCATTGCATCGCAGTTGTATTCGGCTACAACATGTGTGTAGTCAAATACACTTCTGCAACGTTCATTTTTTATTTAAAATTTCAACATCGTATTCGAATACGAAGACTTGTATTCGAATACAACCAAGTGAATTTTGCCATTGACTCATTTTTGTATTTGACTACACAAGGTTGTAGTCGAATACAAATGTGCAGTCTTAGCTACTAACTTATCACTTGTATTCGACTACACCAACTCGTAGTCGAATACATATGTTTAGTTTTAGGTACTGACTTAGCACTTGTATTCGGCTACACCATCTCGTAGTCGAATACAGATGTTCAGTTTTTGCTACTGACTTATCTCTTGTATTCGGCTACAGGATGCTGTATTCGAATACAACATTGCATTTTGCCAAAAACTTTATTTTCAAAGATTGTTTATGCATTTTTGACACTTTAAAAATCCTTTTGATGCATATGCGATAATGAAAGGTTCTCATGTGCATTTAAAATATAAGAGTATTAGATTGCATCATGTACCTTTACATTTATAAAACTTTTAGTAAGTTTGACCATAGTTGACTTTGGTTATTTGGCTTCTTTTAGAGCTTGCTACTTTGATCACATTCTTTGGTCTTTGTCTTCATCAAATCATGTGTTTTACAGAAAACATTGTCTCAATGTCTTCATCTTCTTCCATTTGAAAGATTTTATACTTTTAGACGAGTAGATTGTTTCTTAGTTGTTTTCATCTCCTATACCTATACATGCTTCATCTCCTATACCTGCTTGTTTCCTTCGTAGTTAAGAACTAGAGCATCAATGATACTCTTAGTTGTTTCTTTGTTGCTGCATTTTTCAAACTCTTTGAAGGTGATAGCATTCATCATGAAGGTTATGGCTTTATGATTCATTTTGTATTGTTTCTTTTGACCAGCGTTAACATTCTTTCTAGATATTTCAGTACCAACAACATCTTTTAGAGCCTCATAGCCATCTTCAATTATGTCCCAGAGTTCAAGATCATGAGAGATGTAGAAGCTTTTGAGCATGTCTTTTCAGTACTTGAATCGTTCTCCATCTAATAGAGGAGACCTATTAACGTTTCCACCTGTAACTTTGATACTAGAGTTAGTCATAATAACACGATCTTTACTTAAACACGGTTAAGTGCTCAACTTTGAGA
Organism: Cicer chorassanicum; assembly: GCA_037974735.1. Lineage (NCBI taxonomy): Eukaryota > Viridiplantae > Streptophyta > Magnoliopsida > Fabales > Fabaceae > Cicer > Cicer chorassanicum. The sequence goes on from JBBPBP010000001.1 coordinate 46,237,841, forward strand.
CTGAACTCTGATACCAATTGTAGAAAAAGAAACATAAGAAAATGGGGGGTTTGAATAGTATTTCTTTTTAAAATCTATTTAATGTGACTAAGCTATAGTAAAGAAAGCGGGAAAGATGAACAAGAACATAAGAGAATAACATAGACAATTTATCATGGTTCACCACGAACACGTTAGCTACATCTAGTCCTTTCAACTTGAAGGATTTACTTTACTAGATCACCATAAAATTACACTTTTACTGAACACCTATTATTCAAATATGAAGGTGCAAACATGATAAGGGGGGTTGAATTGTGTTTGACTAAGTTGATAACTTTTTCGTTATTTGATTAAACTTGTTCAAACTTGATGATTTACTTGGAGTATAAGCAATAACATAAATAACGAGTGTAGGAAAAAAGTGACACAAGTAATTTATCCTGGATCACCACTAACTTAGCTACATCCAGTCCCTTCACTCAAAAGGGTTAATCCACTAATTCAACAACTTGAATTACAAATCATCTGACCATCCAAGCCAAACTTCAAAAATAGCCTAACAACCCAAAACATTTGAGGAACACACAAAATCACTTATTGGATGCACAAGATTGGGGAAAAACCCTAATTGGATTAGAATAAGCATAGGGAGAACGAAAATGACCTAAATGTTCAATAAATGACACAAAATCACTTATTGGATGCACAAGATTGGTCAAAAACCCTAATTGGATTAGAATAAGCATAGGGAGAACGAAAATGACCTAAATGTTCAATAAATGACACAAAATCACTTATTGGATGCACAAGATTGGTTAAAAACCCTAATTGGATTAGAATAGCCTAGGGAGGATGAAAATGACATAAATGTTCAACCAATGACACAAAATCACTTATTGGATGCACAAGATTGGTTAAACACCCTAATTGGATTAGAATAAGCCTAGGGAAACCGAAAATGACCTAAATGTTCAACCAATGACACAAAATCACTTATTGGATGCATAAGATTGGTTCAAAACCCTAATTGGATTAGAATAAGCCTAGGGAGGACGAAAATGACCTAAATGTTCATTGAATGACACAAAATGACTTATTGGATGCAGAAGATTGATTAAAAACCCTAATTGGATTAGAATAAGACTAGAGAGGACGAAAATGACCTAAATGTTCAACGAATGACACAAAATCACTTATTGGATGTACAAGATTGGTGAAAAACCCTAATTGGATTAGAATAAGCCTAGGGAAACCGGAAATGACCTAAATGTTCAACCAATGAAAAAAAATCACTTATTGGATGCACAAGATTGGTCAAAAACCATAATTGGATTAGAATAAGCCTAGGGAGAACGAAAATGACCTAAATGATCAACAAATGACACAAAATCACTTATTGGATGCACAAGATTGGTTAAAAACCCTAATTGGATTAGAATAGCATAGGGAGGATGAAAATGACCTAAATGTTCAACCAATGACACAAAATCACTTATTGGATGCACAAGATTGGTTAAACACCCTAATTGGATTAGAATAAGCCTAGGGAAACCGAAAATGACCTAAATGTTTAACCAATGACACAAAATCACTTATTGGATGCACAAGATTAGTTAAAAACCCTAATTGGAATAGAATAAGCCTAGGGAGGACGAAAATGACCTAAATGTTCAACCAATGACACAAAATCACTTATTGGATACACAAGATTGGTTAAAAACCCTAATTAAATTAGAATAAGCCTAAGGAAGAAAAAAATGACCTAAATGTTCAACGAATGACACAAAATCACTTGTTGGATGCCAAAGATTGTTTAAAAGCCCTCATTGGATTAGAATAAGCCTACAAAGGACGAAAATCATTCAACCAATGACACAAAATCACTTATTAGATGCACAAGATTGGTTAAAAACCCTTATTGGATTAGAATAGGCCTTGGGAGGAAGTAAATGACCTAAATGTTCAACCAATGACACAAAATCACTTATTGGATGCACAAGAGTGGTTAAAAACCCTATTTAAATTAGAATAAGCCTAAGGAAAACAAAAATGACCTAAATGTTTAACCAATGACACAAAATCACTTATTGGATGCCAAATATTGGTTAAAAACCCTAATTGGATTAGAATAACCCTACGGAGGACGAAAATGATTCAACCAATGACACAAATTCTCTTATTGGATGCACAAGATTGGTTAAAAACCCTTAATTGATTAAAATAGGCCATGGGTGGAAGAAAATGACCTAAATGTTCAACCAATGACACAAAATCACTTATTGGATGCAGAAGATTGGTAAAAAATAGTAATTGAATTAGAATATGCCTAGGGAGGACGAAAATGACCTAAATGTTCAACCAATGACACAAAATCACTTATTGGATGCACAAGATTGGTTAAAAACCCTAATTGGATTATAATAAGCCTTGGGAGGAAGAAACTGACCTAAATGTTCAACCAATGACACAAAATACTTTATTGGAAACACAAGATTTGTTAAAAACACTAATTGGATTAGAATAAGCCTTCGAAGGAAGAAAACGATCTAACTATTCAACCAATAACACAAAATCACCTATTCGATGCAGAAGATTGGTTAAAAACCTTAATTGGATTAGAATAAGCCTAGGGAGGACGAAAATGACCTAAATGTTCAACGAATAACCAAAAATCATTTATTGGACCTAAATGTTCAACCAATGACACAAAATCACTTATTGGATGCACAACATTGGTTAAAAACCCTCATTGGATTAGAATACGCCTAGGGAAGACGAAATTGACCTTAATGTTCAACCAATGACACAAAATCATTTATTGGATGCACAACATTGGTTCAAAAACCATAATTGGATTAAAATAACCCTAGAGAGGACGAAAATGACCTAAATGTCCAACGAATGACACAAAATCACTTATTGGATGCACAAGATTGGTTAAAACCCTTATTAGGATTAGAATAAGCCTAGGGAGGACGAAAATTACCTAAATAATCAACCAATGACACAAAATCACTTATTGCATGCACAAGATTGGTTAAAAACCCTAATTGGATAAGAATAAGCCTAGGGAGGACAAAAATGACCTAAATGTTCAACCAATGACACAAAATCACTTATTGGATGCACAAGATTAGTTTAAACCCTAATTGGATTAGAATAAGCCTTGGGAGGAGGAAAATGACCTAAATGTTCAACTGATATGATCCTATTTGTAATGAATCATTATAAGGATCATTCTAGGTTGGGAACTTACAGATTGGATCCAAAATCGCGTATTGCTGGAGGACGCGATAACCGGAGCTACAAAACTTAGAATCGGCCGATTCCAAAACGAGGTGAAAGATGACGTTCTGAAACGCGAATTAGGATGTTGAATCACCGAAAACAAGTGTGTAGAACTCGAGATATGGTAACAGGTTACTGAACACGAAAATTGGCACAATATGTGTATTAGGGTTTGATGTAAAGGAAACTCAAACTTATTATTATTCAATAAAAAGAACCAAGAACAGAATGGCGCCACAATCTAGGGATTGATAAGCCAAAAAGAACGCCACAAGGATTAAGACCCTTGATAAGTTCAAATTGAATTCTTTCAAGAACTCTAGAGAGCAAAAAGCCTCACAAAAATAATGTTCTAAAAATCCCCTAAAAAAGATAAGAGTTTGCCTTTTATAGTGGCACCTCCTTACAAGTTATTTAAATTTGGCCCAATTGAAGTTTTTTTTCAATTAGACCCAAATTTCTTACTAATTCACTCTACTACTTTAATTAAAACTAATATTAAAATTTGATAACACATAGAATCAGCGTTCATTCCTTAGCTTCTTCAATTTGGATTAAGCAATTGACTATATTGGGCTTCAAGTCTTCTTGAGTTGTACTTGTTTCAAATAAAGTGGTTATCAAGTTATTTAGAACCTCCTTTGCCTTCTTTGACCTTGCTCTTGTCATTGGAGTTCCAAGACCTTGAATATCTTCTATGCTTCCTTCCTTTGTTATGCATTCTAGTTCCTCATCATTCCCTCCTTCTTGAACTGAATTTGCCCTCAAATTGCAATCTTCTTCATCTGCATCATACAGAGACAAATCAGCCACATTAAAAGTAGGACTAACACCATACTCACCTGGAAGATCTATTTTGTAGGCATTATCATTAATTTTGGACAGCACTTGAAAAGGTCCATCGCCCCTTGGTTGAAGCTTAGATTTTCTTTGAGAAGGAAATCTTTCCTTCCTTAAATGAACCCAAACCCAGTCACCTGGCTCAAATACAACCTTTTTTCTTCCTTTATTAGCTTGTCGAGCATAGCTATCCACTTTCTTTTCAATTTGCGCCTTTACCTTCTCATGTAATTTTCGAACATATTCAGCCTTAGCGTCCCCATCCTTATGAATTAGAATAGAACTACTTGGCAAAGACATTAAATCAAGAGGAGTGAGAGGGTTAAAACCATAAACAATTTCAAAGGGAGAATAACGAGTAGTACTATGAACAACCCTATTATATGCAAACTCAACGTGGGGTAAACATTCTTCCCAAGACTTAATATTCTTTTTTATTACAGCCCTTAGAAGAGAAGAAAGAGTTCGATTCACTACCTCAGTTTGGCCATCAGTTTGTGGGTGGCAAGTAGTGGAAAAGAGAAGTTTAGTTCCAAGCTTACCCCAAAGTGTCCTCCAAAAGTGACTAATGAATTTAGTGTCTCGATCACTCACAATGCTTCTAGGTACACCATGAAGTCTAACTACTTCTTTAAAGAACAAATCCACTTTTCTGCAAGCTATGAAGTGAGCCATCTTGGAGAATCTGTCCACCACCACAAAAATTGAATCTTTTCCGCTTTTAGACCGAGGAAGACCTAAAACAAAATCCATAGAAATATCAATCCAAGGGGAGTTAGGTATTGGTAAAGGAGTATACAAACCATGAGGCATAACTTTGGACTTAGATTTCTTACAAACAATGCATCTTTCACACAATTTGCGTACATCACGTTTCATGTGTGGCCAATAAAAATGTTCATGCAGCATGTCTAAAGTCTTTTGTACTCCAAAATGTCCCATTAATCCCCCCTCATGTGCTTCCTTCACAAGTAAATCCCTAATGGAACTTTTAGGCACACATAACCTCTTTTCTTTGAACAAATAGTCATGATGTTTAAAATACCCATTTTGGGCAGCATGCACACAAGATTTATATATTTGAGAAAATTCAGGGTCATGTTCATACAATTCCTTAATTACCTCAAAACCAATAAACTTAGTTTCAAGAGTAGAGAATAAAACATACCTTCTTGAAAGTGCATTAGCAACAACATTTGACTTACCTTTTTTATGCTTGATCACATACTGAAATTGCTCAAGAAATTCAACCCACTTGGCATGTCTCTTGTTGAGCTTACCTTGGCTCTTTAAATACTTCAATGATTCGTGATCACTATGGATTACAAATTCCTTTGGTAAAAGGTAGTGCTGCCATGTTTGTAATGCTCTCACTAATGCATACAACTCTTTATCATAGGTAGGATAATTAAGAAAAGCACCATTAAGTTTCTCACTAAAATAAGCAATGAAATGCCCCTCTTGCATCAAAACAGCCCCTATCCCCACATTTGATGCATCACATTCAATTTCAAAAGATTTAGAGAAATTAGGCAATGAAAGAATAGGTGCATGAGTCAATTTTTCTTTAAGGGTAGAAAATGCTTGTTCTTGTTTTTCACCCCATTTAAATCCCACATTCTTTTTAATCACTTCATTTAAAGGTGCAGCTAATGTACTAAAATCTTTAACAAACCTCCGATAGAAACTAGCTAAGCCATGGAAGCTTCTTACCTCGTTAACATTCTTAGGAGTTGGCCATTCTTGGATAGCTTTCACTTTCTCTTGATCAACCTGCACTCCCTGTGAGCTAATAACAAAACCAAGGAAAACTACATGATTTGTATATAAAACACATTTTTCCATGTTTGCATATAATTTCTCACGCCTAAGAGCTTCCAACACATTTCTCAAATGCAAAAGATGATCATCATAAGATTTGCTATAAATCAAAATGTCATCAAAGTAGACCACAACAAATTTCCCTAGAAACTCCCTTAACACATGGTTCATCAACCTCATGAAAGTGCTTGGTGCATTTGTTAATCCAAAGGGCATGACTAACCATTCATACAAGCCATATTTTGTTTTAAAGGCTGTTTTCCATTCATCTCCTTCTTTAATCCTAATTTGATGATATCCACTTTTAAGATCAATTTTTGAAAACACACAAGAACCATGCAATACATCCAACAAATCATCTAATCTAGGAATGGGATGTCTATACTTTACCGTGATATTATTGATGGCTCTACAATGAGTGCACATCCTCCAAGTCCCATCTTTCTTAGGCACAAGAATGACGGGGACTGCACATGGGCTTAGGCTTTCTTGCACCCATCCCTTTTGCATCAAGTCTTCAACTTGCCTTTGGATTTCTTTGGTCTCTTGGGGGTTAGCCCTATATGCCGGCCTGTTGGGCAATGAAGCACCTGGAATGAGATCAATTTGATGTTCTATACCTCTTATAGGTGGTAGGCCTTGAGGAACCTCTTTGGGAATTACATCACTAAAATCCTGCAACAATGAAACAACTTCACTAGGAAAAGAATTAGTAAAATCTGCAACCTTTAAGTCACTTTCTTTGCTTAACAGCAATAGCATTGGCTTTTTTAATTGCATAGCCTTTTTCACCTCTTTTTCTTTTATGAACAAATTTTGTGTTTTTCTCTCTTTCTTTTCACTCTCTTTTTCTTTTCCCTCTTTCTTTTGACTCTTTTTTTCTTTTCTCTCTTTCTTTTCACTTTCTTTTTCTTTTCTCTCTTTTTTTCTTTTCTCTCTCATTTTTGATTGATCCTCACCAACCTCTCTTGGAGACAAAGGAGCAAGAGTAATTTTGCGCTCTTTGTGTACAAAAGAGAACTTATTTGTAAACCCATCATGATTGCTTTTCTTATCATACTGCCATGGCCTTCCGAGAAGCAAATGACAAGCCTCCATTGGCACTACATCACATATAACGGTATCCTCATACTTCCCAATAGAAAATTTCACCTCCACTTGCTCACTCACAATCTGCTCGCCTTCCTCATTAAGCCATTGAAGTTTGTATGGTTCTGGGTGGGATTTAGTCACCAGGTTCATTTTTGACACCATTCTTGCACTTGCAACATTAGTGCAACTTCCTCCATCTATAATTAAAGAACATAACTTACCTAGGATGAGACATCGAGTATGAAAAATATTATTCCTTTGTGTTTCATCCAAGTCTCTTGATTGGCTGCTCAACATTCTTCTAACCATGAACAAGTCTCCTCCCTCGACAACTTCTTCCTCATTCTCTTCATCACTAGATGTAGCATATTCAGAAGATGATCCACTAGTAATATCTCCATTCTCCTTAAGCAGCATGCTCTTCTTAGTTGGACATTCAGAAGCTATGTGACCTCTCCCCAAGCATCTGAAACATTTAATTTCACTACTTTTTGTTTTCTTATGAGCATCATTGACTTTATTTTGAATTCTCTGAGGTGCAACTGTGGATGTGTTTGAGGAAGTACTTCCCTCCTTCTTATTTCTATCCTTCCAACTAGAGGAATTAAAGTTAGAAGAACTCTTTCTTACACCTTTTCTCTTCAGTTGTTGTTCTACCTTAGTAGCTTGATGCACTAAGTCCTCCAACTCCACATAATTTTGTAATTCCACAACATCACTGATATCACTATTCAGCCCTTGTAAGAAACGTGCCATAGTAGCTTCTCTATCTTCACTAATATTGGCTCTAATTAAGCACACCTCCATCTCCTTATAATAATCATCCACATTTTTGCTACCTTGTGTGAGCCTTTGAAGCTATTGTGAAGGTCTCTATGATAGTAAGAAGGAACAAATCTCTTCCGCATTAACCTCTTCATCTCCACCCAACTATCCACCATTGGTTCTTCATGCCTCACTCTTTCTTTTTGTAATTGGTCCCACCAAATGAGTGCATAATCAGTAAATTCCATGGCTGCCACCTTTACCTTCTTCTCTTCCGTGTAATTATTGCATGAAAATAATTGTTCAATTTTCATCTCCCACTCAAGGTAAGCCTCCGGATCACTTTTTCCTTGAAACGAGGGTATTTTAAGCTTCACTCCATCTATTCTATCTCTTCTACCACCATCTTCAGTTTCTCTTCTCCTTCTTCTACCTCCGTCATCACCATGATTTTCTTGATTTTCTAACTGCTCAATTCTAGCATGTAAATCTTCAGTATGTTCCCTCAACATTCTTTGTATTTGAGCAGTTATAGCCTCCACTAACAATCTGTTGTGTCCCCCTTGGGGAGGGCTATCATCACCACCTATTCCTGCCATATTTTAAACAAAAAAAAAAGAAAACAAACAAAAGTGAAAGAAAAGGACCTCACCACACAGCTCACGTGTTTACACTCTTGAATTTGTCACTCGTGTTTCACTCAATTTAGGCTTTTTTTTTATAATGAATCCCTCTTGCCTTTTTCCACTCAATTGCTCTCTTCAAGTTCTTAATTGAATCAACAAGAACCTCAATATTTTTGAATCAAATTGGTACGAAGAACATAAAATAACACCAAGTAGTAGTAATGTGATTGAAAAAAAAAAAAAAA
>JBBPBP010000001.1:46246746-46294355 GCA_037974735.1 Cicer chorassanicum
AACACAACTAGCAATTTATGTTTCACCAAAAAAATGCATAAACAAAATTTTACTCAATTCCAAACCTAGAGACAAGCTCTGGTACCAAATGATATGATCCTATTTGTAATGAATCATTATAAGGATCGTTCTAGGTTGGGAACTTACAGATTGGATCCAAAATCGCGTATTGCTGGAGGACGCGATAACCGGAGCTACAAAACTCAGAATCGGCCGATTCCAAAACGAGGTGAAAGATGACGTTCTGAAACGCGAATTAGGATGTTGAATCACCGAAAACAAGTGTGTAGAACTCGAGATATGGTAACAGGTTACTGAACACGAAAATTGGCACAATATGTGTATTAGGGTTTGATGTAAAGGAAACTCAAACTTATTATTATTCAATAAAAAGAACCAAGAACAGAATGGCGCCACAATCTAGGGATTGATAAGCCAAAAAGAACGCCACAAGGATTAAGACCCTTGATAAGTTCAAATTGAATTCTTTCAAGAACTCTAGAGAGCAAAAAGCCTCACAAAAATAATGTTCTAAAAATCCCCTAAAAAAAGATAAGAGTTTGCCTTTTATAGTGGCACCTCCTTACAAGTTAGATAACACATAGAATATTAGACCCAAATTGAATTTGGCCCAATTGAAGTTTTTTTTCAATTAGACCCAAATTTCTTACTAATTCACTCTACTACTTTAATTAAAACTAATATTAAAATTTGATAACACATAGAATGAGCCTTCATTCCTTAGCTTCTTCAATTTGGATTAAGCAATTGACTATCTAGGGCTTCAAGTCTTCTTGAGTTGTACTTGTTTCAAATAAAGTGGTTATCAAGTTATTTAGAATCTCCTTTGCCTTCTTTGACCTTGCTCTTTTCATTGGAGTTCCAAGACCTTGAATATCTTCTATGCTTCCTTCCTTTGTTATGCATTCTAGTTCCTCATCATCAACGAATGACACAAAATCACTTATTGGATGCCAAATATTGTTTTAAAGCCCTAATTGGATTAGAATATGTCTAACGAGGATGAAAATTACCTAAATGTTTAACCAATGATACAAAATCACTTATTGGATGCCCAAGATTGGTTAAAATCCCTAATTGGATTAGAATAAGCCTAGGGAGGACGGAATTGACCTAAATATTCAACGAATGACACAAAATCACTTATTGGAAGCACAAGATTGGTTAAAACCCATATTTGGATTAGAATAAGCCTAGGAAGGACGAAAATAACCTAAATGTTCAACCAATGACACAAAATCATTTATTGGATGCACAAGATTGGTTAAAAACCCTAATTGGATTAGAATAAGCCTAGGGAGGACGAAAATTGCCTAAATGTTCAACCAATGACGCAAAATCACTTATTGTATGCACAAGATTGGCTAAAAACCCGAATTGGATTAGAATAAGCCTAGGGAGGACGAAAATTACCTAAATGTTCAACCAATGACACAAAATGACTTATTGGATAGAGAAGATTGTTTAATAACCCTAATTGGATTAGAATACGCCTAAGGAGGACGAAAAAGACCTAAATGTTCAATCAATGACACAAAATCACTTACTGGATGCACAAGATTGGTTAAAAACCCTAATAGGATTAGAATTAGCCTAGGGAGGACGAAAAATGACCTAAATGTTCAACCAATGACACAAAATAACTTATTGGATGCATAAGATTGGTTAAAAAACCTAAATTGAATTAGAATAAGCCTAGGGAGGACGAAAATGACCTAAATGTTCAACCAATGACACGAAATCACTTATTGGATGCACAAGATTGGTTAAGAACCCTAATTAGATTAGAATAAGCCTAAGGAGGACGAAAATGACCTAAATGTTCAACCAATGACACAAAATCACTTTTTGGATGCACAAGATTGGTTAAAACCCTTATTTGGATTAGAATAAGCCTAGGGAGGACGAAAATTACCTAAATAATCAACCAATGACAGTAAATCACTTATTGGATGCACAAGATGGGTTAAAAACCCGAATTGGATTAGAATAAGCCTAGGGAGGACGAAAATTACCTAAATGTTCAACCAATGACACCAAATACCTTATCGGATGCACAAGATTGGTTAAAACCCCTTATTGGACTAGAATAATCCTAGGGAAGACGAAAATGACCTTAATGTTCAACCAATGACACAAAATCACTTATTCGATGCACAAGATTTGTTAAAAACCCTAATTGGATTAGAATAAGCTTACGGACGATGAAAATGACCTAAATGTTCAACCAATGACACAAAATCACTTATTGGATAGAGAAGATTGGTTAAAAACCCTAATTGGATTAGAATACGCCTAGGGAGGACGGAAAAGACTTAAATTTTCAACCAATGACACAAAATCACTTATTGGATGCACAAGTTTGGTTAAAAACCCTAATTGGATTAGAATACGGATAGGGAGGATAAAAATGACCTAAATGTTCAACCAATGATACAAAATCACTAATTGGATGCCGAATATTGTTTAAGAGTCCTAATTGGATTAGAATATGTCTAAGGAGGACAAAATGACCAAAATGTTTAACCAATGACACAAAATCACTTATTGGATGTCCAAGATTGGTTAAAAACCCTATTTGGATTAGAATAAGCCTAGGGAGGACGGAAATGACCTAAATATTGAACCAATGACACAAAATTACTTATTGGATGCACAAGATTGGTTAAATACCCTAATTGGATTAGAATAAGCCTAAGGAGGATGAAAATGACCTAAATGTTCAACCAATGACACAAAATCACTTATTGGATGCACAAGATTGGTTAAAAACCCTAATTGGATTAGACTAAGCCTAGGGAGGATGGAAATGACCTAAATGTTCAACCAATGACACAAAATCACTTATTGGATGCACAAGATTGGTTAAAAACCCTAATTGGATTAGAATTAGCCTAAGGAGGACGAAATTGACCTTAATGTTCAACCAAGGACACAAAATCATTTATTGGATGCATAAGATTGGTTAAAAACCCTAATTGAATTAGAATAAGCCTAGGGAGGACGAAAATGACCTAAATGTTCAACGAATGACACGAAATCACTTATTGGATGCACAAGATTGGTTAAGAACCCTAATTAGATTAGAATAAGCCTAAGGAGGACGAAAATGACCTAAATGTTCAACCAATGACACAAAATCACTTTTTGGATGCACAAGATTGGTTAAACCCTTATTTGGATTAGAATAAGCCTAGGGAGGACGAAAATTACCTAAATAATCAACCAATGACACAAAATCACTTATTGGATGCACAAGATGGGTTAAAAACCCGAATTGGATTAGAATAAGCCTAGGGAGGACGAAATTTACCTAAATGTTCAACCAATGACACCAAATACCTTATTGGATGCACAAGATTGGTTAAAAACCCTTATTGGATTAGAATACGCCTAGGGAAGACGAAAATGACCTAAATGTTCAACCAATGACACAAAATCACTTATTGGATGAACAAGATTGGTTAAAAACCCTAATTGGATTAAATAAGCCTAGGGAGGATGAAAATGACCTAAATGTTCAACCAATGACACAAAATCACCTATTGGATGCACAACATTGGTTAAAAGCCCTAATTGGATTAGAATACGCCTAGGGAAGACGAAATTGACCTTAATGTTCAACCAATGACACAAAATCATTTATTGGATGCACAAGATTGGTTCAAAACCATAATTGGATTAAAATAAGCCTAGAGAGGACGAAAATGACCTAAATGTCCAACGAATGACACAAAATCACTTATTGGATGCCCAAGATTGGTTAAAACCCTTATTTGGATTAGAATAAGCCTAGAGAGGACGAAAATGACCTAAATGTCCAACGAATGACACAAAATCACTTATTGGATGCACAAGATTCGTTAAAACCCTTATTTGGATTAGAATAAGCCTAGGGAGGACGAAAATTACCTAAATGTTCAACCAATGACACAAAATAACTTATTGGATGCATAAGATTGGTTAAAAACCCTAATTGAATTAGAATAAGCCTAGGGAGGACGAAAATGACCTAAATGTTCAACCAATGACACGAAATCACTTATTGGATGCACAAGATTGGTTAAGAACCCTAATTAGATTAGAATAAGCCTAAGGAGGACGAAAATGACCTAAATGTTCAACCAATGACACAAAATCACTTATTGGATGCACAAGATTGGTTAAAAACCCTAATTAGATTAGAATTAGCCTAGGGAGGACGAAAAATGACCTAAATGTTCAACCAATGACACAAAATAACTTATTGGATGCATAAGATTGGTTAAAAACCCTAATTGAATTAGAATAAGCCTAGGGAGAACGAAAATGACCTAAATGTTCAACCAATGACACAAAATCACTTATTGGATGCCCAAGATTGGTTAAAAACCCTAATTGGATTAGAATAAGCCTAGGGAGGACGGAAATGACCTAAATGTTCAACCAATGACACAAAATCACTTATTGGATGCACAAGATTGGTTAAAAACCCTAATTGGATTAGAATAAGCCTAGGGAGGATGAAAATGACCTAAATGTTCAACCAATGACACAAAATCACTTATTGGATGCACAACATTGGTTAAAAACCCTCATTGGATTAGAATAGGCCTAGGGAAGACGAAATTGACCTTAATGTTCAACCAATGACACAAAATCATTTATTGGATGCAAAACATTGGTTCAAAACCATAATTGGATTAAAATAACCCTAGAGAGGACAAAAATGACCTAAATGTCCAACGAATGACACAAAATCACTTATTGGATGCACAAGATTGGTTAAAACCCTTATTAGGATTAGAATAAGCCTAGGGAGGACGAAAATTACCTAAATAATCAACCAATGACACAAAATCACTTATTGCATGCACAAGATTGGTTAAAAACCCTAATTGGATAAGAATAAGCCTAGGGAGGACAAAAATGACCTAAATGTTCAACCAATGACACAAAATCACTTATTGGATGCACAAGATTAGTTCAAACCCTAATTGGATTAGAATAAGCCTAGGGAGGAGGAAAATGACCTAAATGTTCAACGAATGACACAAAATCACTTATTGGATGCCAAATATTGTTTAAAAGCCCTAATTGTATTAGAATATGTCTAACGAGGACGAAAATGACCTAAATGTTTAACCAATGATACAAAATCACTTATTGGATGCCAAAGATTGGTTAAAATCCCTAATTGGATTAGAATAAGCCTAGGGAGGACGTAATTGACCTAAATATTCAACGAATGACACAAAATCACTTATTGGAAGCACAAGATTGGTTAAAACCCATATTTGGATTATAATAAGCCTAGGAAGGACGAAAATAACCAAAATGTTCAACCAATGACACAAAATCATTTATTGGATGCACACGATTGGTTAAAAACCCTAATTGGATTAGAATAAGCCTAGGGAGGACGAAAATTGCCTAAATGTTCAACCAATGACGCAAAATCACTTATTGTATGCACAAGATTGGCTAAAAACCCGAATTGGATTAGAATAAGCCTAGGGAGGACGAAAATTACCTAAATGTTCAACCAATGACACAAAATGACTTATTGGATAGAGAAGATTGTTTAATAACCCTAATTGGATTAGAATACGCCTAAGGAGGACGAAAAAGACCTAAATGTTCAATCAATGACACAAAATCACTTACTGGATGCACAAGATTGGTTAAAAACCCTAATAGGATTAGAATTAGCCTAGGGAGGACGAAAAATGACCTAAATGTTCAACCAATGACACAAAATAACTTATTGGATGCATAAGATTGGTTAAAAAACCTAAATTGAATTAGAATAAGCCTAGGGAGGACGAAAATGACCTAAATGTTCAACCAATGACACGAAATCACTTATTGGATGCACAAGATTGGTTAAGAACCCTAATTAGATTAGAATAAGCCTAAGGAGGACGAAAATGACCTAAATGTTCAACCAATGACACAAAATCACTTTTTGGATGCACAAGATTGGTTAAAACCCTTATTTGGATTAGAATAAGCCTAGGGAGGACGAAAATTACCTAAATAATCAACCAATGACAGTAAATCACTTATTGGATGCACAAGATGGGTTAAAAACCCGAATTGGATTAGAATAAGCCTAGGGAGGACGAAAATTACCTAAATGTTCAACCAATGACACCAAATACCTTATCGGATGCACAAGATTGGTTAAAACCCCTTATTGGACTAGAATAATCCTAGGGAAGACGAAAATGACCTTAATGTTCAACCAATGACACAAAATCACTTATTCGATGCACAAGATTTGTTAAAAACCCTAATTGGATTAGAATAAGCTTACGGACGATGAAAATGACCTAAATGTTCAACCAATGACACAAAATCACTTATTGGATAGAGAAGATTGGTTAAAAACCCTAATTGGATTAGAATACGCCTAGGGAGGACGGAAAAGACTTAAATTTTCAACCAATGACACAAAATCACTTATTGGATGCACAAGTTTGGTTAAAAACACTAATTGGATTAGAATACGGATAGGGAGGATAAAAATGACCTAAATGTTCAACCAATGATACAAAATCACTAATTGGATGCCGAATATTGTTTAAGAGTCCTAATTGGATTAGAATATGTCTAAGGAGGACAAAATGACCAAAATGTTTAACCAATGACACAAAATCACTTATTGGATGTCCAAGATTGGTTAAAAACCCTATTTGGATTAGAATAAGCCTAGGGAGGACGGAAATGACCTAAATATTGAACCAATGACACAAAATTACTTATTGGATGCACAAGATTGGTTAAATACCCTAATTGGATTAGAATAAGCCTAAGGAGGATGAAAATGACCTAAATGTTCAACCAATGACACAAAATCACTTATTGGATGCACAAGATTGGTTAAAAACCCTAATTGGATTAGACTAAGCCTAGGGAGGATGGAAATGACCTAAATGTTCAACCAATGACACAAAATCACTTATTGGATGCACAAGATTGGTTAAAAACCCTAATTGGATTAGAATTAGCCTAAGGAGGACGAAATTGACCTTAATGTTCAACCAAGGACACAAAATCATTTATTGGATGCATAAGATTGGTTAAAAACCCTAATTGAATTAGAATAAGCCTAGGGAGGACGAAAATGACCTAAATGTTCAACGAATGACACGAAATCACTTATTGGATGCACAAGATTGGTTAAGAACCCTAATTAGATTAGAATAAGCCTAAGGAGGACGAAAATGACCTAAATGTTCAACCAATGACACAAAATCACTTTTTGGATGCACAAGATTGGTTAAACCCTTATTTGGATTAGAATAAGCCTAGGGAGGACGAAAATTACCTAAATAATCAACCAATGACACAAAATCACTTATTGGATGCACAAGATGGGTTAAAAACCCGAATTGGATTAGAATAAGCCTAGGGAGGACGAAATTTACCTAAATGTTCAACCAATGACACCAAATACCTTATTGGATGCACAAGATTGGTTAAAAACCCTTATTGGATTAGAATACGCCTAGGGAAGACGAAAATGACCTAAATGTTCAACCAATGACACAAAATCACTTATTGGATGAACAAGATTGGTTAAAAACCCTAATTGGATTAAATAAGCCTAGGGAGGATGAAAATGACCTAAATGTTCAACCAATGACACAAAATCACCTATTGGATGCACAACATTGGTTAAAAGCCCTAATTGGATTAGAATACGCCTAGGGAAGACGAAATTGACCTTAATGTTCAACCAATGACACAAAATCATTTATTGGATGCACAAGATTGGTTCAAAACCATAATTGGATTAAAATAAGCCTAGAGAGGACGAAAATGACCTAAATGTCCAACGAATGACACAAAATCACTTATTGGATGCCCAAGATTGGTTAAAACCCTTATTTGGATTAGAATAAGCCTAGAGAGGACGAAAATGACCTAAATGTCCAACGAATGACACAAAATCACTTATTGGATGCACAAGATTCGTTAAAACCCTTATTTGGATTAGAATAAGCCTAGGGAGGACGAAAATTACCTAAATGTTCAACCAATGACACAAAATAACTTATTGGATGCATAAGATTGGTTAAAAACCCTAATTGAATTAGAATAAGCCTAGGGAGGACGAAAATGACCTAAATGTTCAACCAATGACACGAAATCACTTATTGGATGCACAAGATTGGTTAAGAACCCTAATTAGATTAGAATAAGCCTAAGGAGGACGAAAATGACCTAAATGTTCAACCAATGACACAAAATCACTTTTTGGATGCACAAGATTGGTTAAAACCCTTATTTGGATTAGAATAAGCCTAGGGAGGACGAAAATTACCTAAATAATCAACCAATGACAGTAAATCACTTATTGGATGCACAAGATGGGTTAAAAACCCGAATTGGATTAGAATAAGCCTAGGGAGGACGAAAATTACCTAAATGTTCAACCAATGACACCAAATACCTTATTGGATGCACAAGATTGGTTAAAACCCCTTATTGGACTAGAATAATCCTAGGGAAGACGAAAATGACCTTAATGTTCAACCAATGACACAAAATCACTTATTCGATGCACAAGATTTGTTAAAAACCCTAATTGGATTAGAATAAGCTTACGGACGATGAAAATGACCTAAATGTTCAACCAATGACACAAAATCACTTATTGGATAGAGAAGATTGGTTAAAAACCCTAATTGGATTAGAATACGCCTAGGGAGGACGGAAAAGACTTAAATTTTCAACCAATGACACAAAATCACTTATTGGATGCACAAGTTTGGTTAAAAACACTAATTGGATTAGAATACGGATAGGGAGGATAAAAATGACCTAAATGTTCAACCAATGATACAAAATCACTAATTGGATGCCGAATATTGTTTAAGAGTCCTAATTGGATTAGAATATGTCTAAGGAGGACAAAATGACCAAAATGTTTAACCAATGACACAAAATCACTTATTGGATGTCCAAGATTGGTTAAAAACCCTATTTGGATTAGAATAAGCCTAGGGAGGACGGAAATGACCTAAATATTGAACCAATGACACAAAATTACTTATTGGATGCACAAGATTGGTTAAATACCCTAATTGGATTAGAATAAGCCTAAGGAGGATGAAAATGACCTAAATGTTCAACCAATGACACAAAATCACTTATTGGATGCACAAGATTGGTTAAAAACCCTAATTGGATTAGACTAAGCCTAGGGAGGATGGAAATGACCTAAATGTTCAACCAATGACACAAAATCACTTATTGGATGCACAAGATTGGTTAAAAACCCTAATTGGATAAGAATAAGCCTAGGGAGGACAAAAATGACCTAAATGTTCAACCAATGACACAAAATCACTTATTGGATGCACAAGATTAGTTCAAACCCTAATTGGATTAGAATAAGCCTAGGGAGGAGGAAAATGACCTAAATGTTCAACGAATGACACAAAATCACTTATTGTATGCACAAGATTGGCTAAAAACCCGAATTGGATTAGAATAAGCCTAGGGAGGACGAAAATTACCTAAATGTTCAACCAATGACACAAAATGACTTATTGGATAGAGAAGATTGTTTAATAACCCTAATTGGATTAGAATACGCCTAAGGAGGACGAAAAAGACCTAAATGTTCAATCAATGACACAAAATCACTTACTGGATGCACAAGATTGGTTAAAAACCCTAATAGGATTAGAATTAGCCTAGGGAGGACGAAAAATGACCTAAATGTTCAACCAATGACACAAAATAACTTATTGGATGCATAAGATTGGTTAAAAAACCTAAATTGAATTAGAATAAGCCTAGGGAGGACGAAAATGACCTAAATGTTCAACCAATGACACGAAATCACTTATTGGATGCACAAGATTGGTTAAGAACCCTAATTAGATTAGAATAAGCCTAAGGAGGACGAAAATGACCTAAATGTTCAACCAATGACACAAAATCACTTTTTGGATGCACAAGATTGGTTAAAACCCTTATTTGGATTAGAATAAGCCTAGGGAGGACGAAAATTACCTAAATAATCAACCAATGACAGTAAATCACTTATTGGATGCACAAGATGGGTTAAAAACCCGAATTGGATTAGAATAAGCCTAGGGAGGACGAAAATTACCTAAATGTTCAACCAATGACACCAAATACCTTATTGGATGCACAAGATTGGTTAAAACCCCTTATTGGACTAGAATAATCCTAGGGAAGACGAAAATGACCTTAATGTTCAACCAATGACACAAAATCACTTATTCGATGCACAAGATTTGTTAAAAACCCTAATTGGATTAGAATAAGCTTACGGACGATGAAAATGACCTAAATGTTCAACCAATGACACAAAATCACTTATTGGATAGAGAAGATTGGTTAAAAACCCTAATTGGATTAGAATACGCCTAGGGAGGACGGAAAAGACTTAAATTTTCAACCAATGACACAAAATCACTTATTGGATGCACAAGTTTGGTTAAAAACCCTAATTGGATTAGAATACGGATAGGGAGGATAAAAATGACCTAAATGTTCAACCAATGATACAAAATCACTAATTGGATGCCGAATATTGTTTAAGAGTCCTAATTGGATTAGAATATGTCTAAGGAGGACAAAATGACCAAAATGTTTAACCAATGACACAAAATCACTTATTGGATGTCCAAGATTGGTTAAAAACCCTATTTGGATTAGAATAAGCCTAGGGAGGACGGAAATGACCTAAATATTGAACCAATGACACAAAATTACTTATTGGATGCACAAGATTGGTTAAATACCCTAATTGGATTAGAATAAGCCTAAGGAGGATGAAAATGACCTAAATGTTCAACCAATGACACAAAATCACTTATTGGATGCACAAGATTGGTTAAAAACCCTAATTGGATTAGACTAAGCCTAGGGAGGATGGAAATGACCTAAATGTTCAACCAATGACACAAAATCACTTATTGGATGCACAAGATTGGTTAAAAACCCTAATTGGATTAGAATTAGCCTAAGGAGGACGAAATTGACCTTAATGTTAAACCAAGGACACAAAATCATTTATTGGATGCATAAGATTGGTTAAAAACCCTAATTGAATTAGAATAAGCCTAGGGAGGACGAAAATGACCTAAATGTTCAACGAATGACACGAAATCACTTATTGGATGCACAAGATTGGTTAAGAACCCTAATTAGATTAGAATAAGCCTAAGGAGGACGAAAATGACCTAAATGTTCAACCAATGACACAAAATCACTTTTTGGATGCACAAGATTGGTTAAACCCTTATTTGGATTAGAATAAGCCTAGGGAGGACGAAAATTACCTAAATAATCAACCAATGACACAAAATCACTTATTGGATGCACAAGATGGGTTAAAAACCCGAATTGGATTAGAATAAGCCTAGGGAGGACGAAATTTACCTAAATGTTCAACCAATGACACCAAATCACCTATTGGATGCCCAACATTGGTTAAAAGCCCTAATTGGATTAGAATACGCCTAGGGAAGATGAAATTGACCTTAATGTTCAACCAATGACACAAAATCACTTATTGGATGAACAAGATTGGTTAAAAACCCTAATTGGATTAGAATAAGCCTAGGGAGGATGAAAATGACCTAAATGTTCAACCAATGACACAAAATCACCTATTGGATGCACAACATTGGTTAACAGCCCTAATTGGATTAGAATACGCCTAGGGAAGATGAAATTGACCTTAATGTTCAACCAATGACACAAAATCATTTATTGGATGCACAAGATTGGTTCAAAACCATAATTGGATTAAAATAAGCCTAGAGAGGACGAAAATGACCTAAATGTCCAACGAATGACACAAAATCACTTATTGGATGCCCAAGATTGGTTAAAACCCTTATTTGAATTAGAATAAGCCTAGAGAGGACGAAAATGACCTAAATGTCCAACGAATGACACAAAATCACTTATTGGATGCACAAGATTCGTTAAAACCCTTATTTGGATTAGAATAAGCCTAGGGAGCACGAAAATTACCTAAATGTTCAACCAATGACACAAAATCACTTATTGGATGCACAAGATTGGTTAAAAACCCTAATTGGATAAGAATAAGCCTAGGGATGACGAAAATGACCTAAATGTTCAACAAATGATACAAAATCACTTATTGGATTCACAAGATTGGTTCAAAACCCTAATTGGATTAGAATAAGCCTTGGGAGGAAGAAAATGACCTAACTGTTCAACCAATGACACAAAATCACTTATTCGATGTCAAGATTGGTTAAAACCCTAATTGGATTAGAATAAGCCTAGCGGCACTGAAAATGACCTAAATGTTAAACCAATGACACAAAATCACTTATTGGATGCCCAAGATTGGTTTAAAACCCTAATTGGATTAGAATAAGCCTAGGGATGACGGAAATGACCTAAATATTCAACCAATGACACAAAATTACTTATTGGATGCACAAGATTGGTTAAAAACCCTAATTGGATTAGAATAAGCCTAAGGAGGATGAAAATGACCTAAATGTTCAACCAATGACACAAAATTACTTATTGGATGCACAAGATTGGTTAAAAACCCTAATTGGATTAGAATAAGCCTAGGGAGGATGAAAATGACCTAAATGTTCAACTAATGACACAAAATCACTTATTGGATGCACAAGATTGGTTAAAAACCCTAATTGGATTAGAATAAGCCTAGATGGATGAAAATGACCTAAATGTACAAACAATGCACAAAATGACTTATTGGATAGAGAAGATTGGTTAATAACCCTAATTGGATTAGAATACGCCTAAGGAGGACGAAAAAGACCTAAATGTTCAACCAATGACACGAAATCACTTATTGGATGCACAAGATTGGTTAAGAACCCTAATTAGATTAGAATAAGCCTAAGGAGGACGAAAATGACCTAAATGTTCAACCAATGACACAAAATCACTTTTTGGATGCACAAGATTGGTTAAACCCTTATTTGGATTAGAATAAGCCTAGGGAGGACGAAAATTACCTAAATAATCAACCAATGACACAAAATCACTTATTGGATGCACAAGATGGGTTAAAAACCCGAATTGGATTAGAATAAGCCTAGGGAGGACGAAATTTACCTAAATGTTCAACCAATGACACCAAATACCTTATTGGATGCACAAGATTGGTTAAAAACCCTTATTGGATTAGAATACGCCTAGGGAAGACGAAAATGACCTAAATGTTCAACCAATGACACAAAATCACTTATTGGATGAACAAGATTGGTTAAAAACCCTAATTGGATTAAATAAGCCTAGGGAGGATGAAAATGACCTAAATGTTCAACCAATGACACAAAATCACCTATTGGATGCACAACATTGGTTAAAAGCCCTAATTGGATTAGAATACGCCTAGGGAAGACGAAATTGACCTTAATGTTCAACCAATGACACAAAATCATTTATTGGATGCACAAGATTGGTTCAAAACCATAATTGGATTAAAATAAGCCTAGAGAGGACGAAAATGACCTAAATGTCCAACGAATGACACAAAATCACTTATTGGATGCCCAAGATTGGTTAAAACCCTTATTTGGATTAGAATAAGCCTAGAGAGGACGAAAATGACCTAAATGTCCAACGAATGACACAAAATCACTTATTGGATGCACAAGATTCGTTAAAACCCTTATTTGGATTAGAATAAGCCTAGGGAGGACGAAAATTACCTAAATGTTCAACCAATGACACAAAATAACTTATTGGATGCATAAGATTGGTTAAAAACCCTAATTGAATTAGAATAAGCCTAGGGAGGACGAAAATGACCTAAATGTTCAACCAATGACACGAAATCACTTATTGGATGCACAAGATTGGTTAAGAACCCTAATTAGATTAGAATAAGCCTAAGGAGGACGAAAATGACCTAAATGTTCAACCAATGACACAAAATCACTTATTGGATGCACAAGATTGGTTAAAAACCCTAATTAGATTAGAATTAGCCTAGGGAGGACGAAAAATGACCTAAATGTTCAACCAATGACACAAAATAACTTATTGGATGCATAAGATTGGTTAAAAACCCTAATTGAATTAGAATAAGCCTAGGGAGAACGAAAATGACCTAAATGTTCAACCAATGACACAAAATCACTTATTGGATGCCCAAGATTGGTTAAAAACCCTAATTGGATTAGAATAAGCCTAGGGAGGACGGAAATGACCTAAATGTTCAACCAATGACACAAAATCACTTATTGGATGCACAAGATTGGTTAAAAACCCTAATTGGATTAGAATAAGCCTAGGGAGGATGAAAATGACCTAAATGTTCAACCAATGACACAAAATCACTTATTGGATGCACAAGATTGGTTAAAAACCCTAATTGGATAAGAATAAGCCTAGGGAGGACGAAAATGACCTAAATGTTCAACCCATGATACAAAATCACTTATTGGATTCACAAGATTGGTTCATAACCCTAATTGGATTAGAATAAGCCTTGGGAGGACGAAAATGATCTAAATGTCCAACAAATGACACAAAATCACTTATTGGATGCACAAGATTGGTTAAAACCCTTATTTGGATTAGGATAACCCTAGGGAGGACGAAAATTACCTAAATGTTTAACCAATGACACAAAATCACTTATTGGATGCATAAGATTGGTTAAAAACCCTAATTGGATAAGAATAAGCCAAGGGAGGACGAAAATGACCTAAATGTTCAACCAATGATACAAAATCACTTATTAGATTCACAAGATTGGTTCATAACCCTAATTGGATTAGAATAAGCCTTTGGAGGAACAAAATGACCTAACTGTTCAACCAATGACACAAAATCACTTATTCGATGCACAAGATTGGTTAAAAACCCTAATTTGATTAGAATAAGCCTAGGGGCACTGAAATGACCTAAATGTTAAACCAATGACACAAAATCACTTATTGGATGCACAAGATTGGTTAAAAACACTAATTGGATTAGAATAAGCCTAGGGAAGACGAAATTGACCTTAATGTTCAACCAACGACACAAAATCATTTATTGGATGCACAAGATTATTTCAAAACCATAATTGGATTAAAATAAGCCTAGAGAGGACGAAAATAACCTAAATGTTCAACGAATGACACAAAATCACTTATTGGATGCACAAGATTAATTAAAACCCTTATTTGGATTAGAATATGCCTAGGGAGGACGAAAATTACCTAAATGTTCAACCAATGACACAAAATCACTTATTGGATGCACAAGATTGGTTAAAAACCCTAATTAGATTAGAATACGCATAGGGAGGATAAAAATGACCTAAATGTTCAACCATTGACACAAAATCACTAGTTGGGTGCACAAGATTTGTTAAAAACCCTAATTGGATAAGAATAAGCATAGGGAGGACGAAAATGACCTAAATGTTCAACCAATGACACAAAATCACTTATTCGATGCACAAGATTGGTTAAAAACCCTAATTGGATTAGAATAAGCCTAGGGGAACCGAAAATGACCTAAATGTTCAACCAATGACACAAAATCACTTATTGGATGCACAAGATTGGTTAAAAACCCGAATTGGATTAGAATAAGCCTAGGGAAGATGAAATTGACCTTAATGTTCAACCAATGACACAAAATCATTTATTGGATGCACAAGATTATTTCAAAACCATAATTGGATTAAAATAAGCGTAGAGAGGACGAAAATGACCTAAATGTTCAACGAATGACACAAAATCACTTATTGGATGCTCAAGATTAATTAAAACCCTTATTTGGATTAGAATAAGCCTAGGGAGGACGAAAATTACCTAAATGTTCATCCAATGACACAAAATCACTTATTAGATGCACAAGATTGGTTAAAAACCCGAATTGGATTAGAATAAGCCTAAGGAGGACGAAATTTACCTTAATGTTCAACCAATGACACAAAATACCTTATTGAATGCACAAGATTGGTTAAAAACCCTAATTGGATTAGAATACGCAAAGGGAGGATAAAAATGACCGAAATGTTCAACCAATGATACAAAATCACTAATTGGATGCCAAATATAGTTTAAGAGCCCTAATTGGATTAGAATATGTCTAACAAGGACGAAAATGACCTAAATGTTCAACCAATGACACAAAATCACTTATTGGATGCCCAAGATTGGTTAAAAACCCTAATTGGATTAGAATAAGCCTAGGGAGGACGGAAATGACCTAAATGTTCAACCAATGACACAAAATCACTTATTGGATGCACAAGATTGGTTAAAAACCCTAATTGGATTAGAATAAGCCTAGGGAGGATGAAAATGACCTAAATGTTCAACCAATGACACAAAATCACTTATTGGATGCACAACATTGGTTAAAAACCCTAATTGGATTAGAATACGCCTAGGGAAGATGAAATTGACCTTAATGTTCAACCAATGACACAAAATCATTTATTGGATGCATAACATTGGTTCAAAACCATAATTGGATTAAAATAAGCCTAGAGAGGACGAAAATAACCTAAATGTCCAACGAATGACACAAAATCACTTATTGGATGCACAAGATTGGTTAAAACCCTTATTTGGATTAGAATAAGCCTAGGGAGGACGAAAATTACCTAAATGTTCAACCAATGACACAAAATCACTTATTGGATGCACAAGATTGGTTAAAAACCCTAATTGGATAACAATAAGCCTAGGGAGGACGAAAATGACCTAAATGTTAAACAAATGATACAAAATCACTTATTGGATTCACAAGATTGGTTCAAAACAGTAATTGGATTAGAATAAGCCTTGGGAGGAAGAAAATGACCTAACTATTCAACCAATGACACAAAATCACTTATTCGATGCCAAGATTGGTTAAAACCCTAATTGGATTAAAATAAGCCTAGCGGCACTGAAAATGACGTAAATGTTAAACCAATGACACAAAATCACTTATTGGATGCCCAAGATTGGTTAAAAACCCTAATTGGATTAGAATAAGCCTAGGGAGGACGGAAATGACCTAAATGTTCAACCAATGACACAAAATCACTTATTGGATGCACAAGATTGGTTAAAAACCCTAATTGGATTAGAATAAGCCTAGGGAGGATGAAAATGACCTAAATGTTCAACCAATGACACAAAATCACTTATTGGATGCACAACATTGGTTAAAAACCCTCATTGGATTAGAATAGGCCTAGGGAAGACGAAATTGACCTTAATGTTCAACCAATGACACAAAATCATTTATTGGATGCAAAACATTGGTTCAAAACCATAATTGGATTAAAATAACCCTAGAGAGGACAAAAATGACCTAAATGTCCAACGAATGACACAAAATCACTTATTGGATGCACAAGATTGGTTAAAACCCTTATTAGGATTAGAATAAGCCTAGGGAGGACGAAAATTACCTAAATAATCAACCAATGACACAAAATCACTTATTGCATGCACAAGATTGGTTAAAAACCCTAATTGGATAAGAATAAGCCTAGGGAGGACAAAAATGACCTAAATGTTCAACCAATGACACAAAATCACTTATTGGATGCACAAGATTAGTTCAAACCCTAATTGGATTAGAATAAGCCTAGGGAGGAGGAAAATGACCTAAATGTTCAACGAATGACACAAAATCACTTATTGGATGCCAAATATTGTTTAAAAGCCCTAATTGTATTAGAATATGTCTAACGAGGACGAAAATGACCTAAATGTTTAACCAATGATACAAAATCACTTATTGGATGCCAAAGATTGGTTAAAATCCCTAATTGGATTAGAATAAGCCTAGGGAGGACGTAATTGACCTAAATATTCAACGAATGACACAAAATCACTTATTGGAAGCACAAGATTGGTTAAAACCCATATTTGGATTATAATAAGCCTAGGAAGGACGAAAATAACCAAAATGTTCAACCAATGACACAAAATCATTTATTGGATGCACACGATTGGTTAAAAACCCTAATTGGATTAGAATAAGCCTAGGGAGGACGAAAATTGCCTAAATGTTCAACCAATGACGCAAAATCACTTATTGTATGCACAAGATTGGCTAAAAACCCGAATTGGATTAGAATAAGCCTAGGGAGGACGAATATTACCTAAATGTTCAACCAATGACACAAAATGACTTATTGGATAGAGAAGATTGTTTAATAACCCTAATTGGATTAGAATACGCCAAAGGAGGACGAAAAAGACCTAAATGTTCAATCAATGACACAAAATCATTTATTGGATGCACAAGATTGGTTAAAAACCCTAAGAGGATTAGAATTAGCCTAGGGAGGACGAAAAATGACCTAAATGTTCAACCAATGACACAAAATGACTTATTGGATGCATAAGGTTGGTTAAAAACCCTAATTGAATTAGAATAAGCCTAGGGAGGACGAAAATGACCTAAATGTTCAACCAATGACACGAAATCACTTATTGGATGCACAAGATTGGTTAAGAACCCTAATTAGATTAGAATAAGCCTAAGGAGGACGAAAATGACCTAAATGTTCAACCAATGACACAAAATCACTTTTTGGATGCACAAGATTGGTTAAAACCCTTATTTGGATTAGAATAAGCCTAGGGAGGACGAAAATTACCTAAATAATCAACCAATGACACAAAATCACTTATTGGATGCACAAGATGGGTTAAAAACCCGAATTGGATTAGAATAAGCCTAGGGAGGACGAAAATTACCTAAATGTTCAACCAATGACACCAAATACCTTATTGGATGCACAAGATTGGTTAAAAACCCTTGTTGGACTAGAATACGCCTAGGGAAGACGAAAATGACCTTAATGTTCAACCAATGACACAAAATCACTTATTCGATGCACAAGATTGCTTAAAAACCCTAATTGGATTAGAATAAGCTTACGGACGATGAAAATGACCTAAATGTTCAACCAATGACACAAAATCACTAATTGGATAGAGAAGATTGGTTAAAAACCCTAATTGGATTAGAATACGCCTAGGGAGGACGAAAAAGACTTAAATTTTCAACCAATGACACAAAATCACTTATTGGATGCACAAGATTGGTTAAAAACCCTAATTGGATTAGAATACGGATAGGGAGGATAAAAATGACCTAAATGTTCAACCAATGATACAAAATCACTAATTGGATGCCAAATATTGTTTAAGAGTCCTAATTGGATTAGAATATGTCTAACGAGGACAAAATGACCAAAATGTTTAACCAATGACACAAAATCACTTATTGGATGCGCAAGATTGGTTAAAAACCCTATTTGGATTAGAATAAGCCTAGGGAGGACGGAAATGACCTAAATATTCAACCAATGACACAAAATTACTTATTGGACGCACAAGATTGGTTAAAAACCCTAATTGGATTAGAATAAGCCTAGGGAGGATGAAAATGACCTAAATGTTCAACTAATGACACAAAATCACTTATTGGATGCACAAGATTGGTTAAAAACCCTAATTGGATTAGAATAAGCCTAGATGGATGAAAATGACCTAAATGTACAAACAATGCACAAAATGACTTATTGGATAGAGAAGATTGGTTAATAACCCTAATTGGATTAGAATACGCCTAAGGAGGACGAAAAAGACCTAAATGTTCAACCAATGACACGAAATCACTTATTGGATGCACAAGATTGGTTAAGAACCCTAATTAGATTAGAATAAGCCTAAGGAGGACGAAAATGACCTAAATGTTCAACCAATGACACAAAATCACTTTTTGGATGCACAAGATTGGTTAAACCCTTATTTGGATTAGAATAAGCCTAGGGAGGACGAAAATTACCTAAATAATCAACCAATGACACAAAATCACTTATTGGATGCACAAGATGGGTTAAAAACCCGAATTGGATTAGAATAAGCCTAGGGAGGACGAAATTTACCTAAATGTTCAACCAATGACACCAAATACCTTATTGGATGCACAAGATTGGTTAAAAACCCTTATTGGATTAGAATACGCCTAGGGAAGACGAAAATGACCTAAATGTTCAACCAATGACACAAAATCACTTATTGGATGAACAAGATTGGTTAAAAACCCTAATTGGATTAAATAAGCCTAGGGAGGATGAAAATGACCTAAATGTTCAACCAATGACACAAAATCACCTATTGGATGCACAACATTGGTTAAAAGCCCTAATTGGATTAGAATACGCCTAGGGAAGACGAAATTGACCTTAATGTTCAACCAATGACACAAAATCATTTATTGGATGCACAAGATTGGTTCAAAACCATAATTGGATTAAAATAAGCCTAGAGAGGACGAAAATGACCTAAATGTCCAACGAATGACACAAAATCACTTATTGGATGCCCAAGATTGGTTAAAACCCTTATTTGGATTAGAATAAGCCTAGAGAGGACGAAAATGACCTAAATGTCCAACGAATGACACAAAATCACTTATTGGATGCACAAGATTCGTTAAAACCCTTATTTGGATTAGAATAAGCCTAGGGAGGACGAAAATTACCTAAATGTTCAACCAATGACACAAAATAACTTATTGGATGCATAAGATTGGTTAAAAACCCTAATTGAATTAGAATAAGCCTAGGGAGGACGAAAATGACCTAAATGTTCAACCAATGACACGAAATCACTTATTGGATGCACAAGATTGGTTAAGAACCCTAATTAGATTAGAATAAGCCTAAGGAGGACGAAAATGACCTAAATGTTCAACCAATGACACAAAATCACTTTTTGGATGCACAAGATTGGTTAAACCCTTATTTGGATTAGAATAAGCCTAGGGAGGACGAAAATTACCTAAATAATCAACCAATGACACAAAATCATTTATTTGATGCACAAGATGGGTTAAAAACCCGAATTGGATTAGAATAAGCCTAGGGAGGACGAAATTTACCTAAATGTTCAACCAATGACACCAAATACCTTATTGGATGCACAAGATTGGTTAAAAACCCTTATTGGATTAGAATACGCCTAGGGAAGACGAAAATGACCTAAATGTTCAACCAATGACACAAAATCACTTATTGGATGAACAAGATTGGTTAAAAACCCTAATTGGATTAAATAAGCCTAGGGAGGATGAAAATGACCTAAATGTTCAACCAATGACACAAAATCACCTATTGGATGCACAACATTGGTTAAAAGCCCTAATTGGATTAGAATACGCCTAGGGAAGACGAAATTGACCTTAATGTTCAACCAATGACACAAAATCATTTATTGGATGCACAAGATTGGTTCAAAACCATAATTGGATTAAAATAAGCCTAGAGAGGACGAAAATGACCTAAATGTCCAACGAATGACACAAAATCACTTATTGGATGCCCAAGATTGGTTAAAACCCTTATTTGGATTAGAATAAGCCTAGAGAGGACGAAAATGACCTAAATGTCCAACGAATGACACAAAATCACTTATTGGATGCACAAGATTCGTTAAAACCCTTATTTGGATTAGAATAAGCCTAGGGAGGACGAAAATTACCTAAATGTTCAACCAATGACACAAAATAACTTATTGGATGCATAAGATTGGTTAAAAACCCTAATTGAATTAGAATAAGCCTAGGGAGGACGAAAATGACCTAAATGTTCAACCAATGACACGAAATCACTTATTGGATGCACAAGATTGGTTAAGAACCCTAATTAGATTAGAATAAGCCTAAGGAGGACGAAAATGACCTAAATGTTCAACCAATGACACAAAATCACTTTTTGGATGCACAAGATTGGTTAAAACCCTTATTTGGATTAGAATAAGCCTAGGGAGGACGAAAATTATCTAAATAATCAACCAATGACACAAAATATCTTATTGGATGCACAAGATGGGTTAAAAACCCGAATTGGATTAGAATAAGCCTAGGGAGGACGAAAATTACCTAAATGTTCAACCAATGACACCAAATACCTTATTGGATACACAAGATTGGTTAAAAACCCTTATTGGACTAGAATACGCCTAGGGAAGACGAAAATGACCTTAATGTTCAACCAATGACACAAAATCACTTATTCGATGCACAAGATTGGTTAAAAACCCTAATTGGATTAGAATAAGCTTACAGACGATGAAAATGACCTAAATGTTCAACCAATGACACAAAATCACTTATTGGATAGAGAAGATTGGTTAAAAACCCTAATTGGATTAGAATACACCTAGGGAGGACGGAAAAGACTTAAATTTTCAACCAATGACACAAAATCACTTATTGGATGCACAAGATTGGTTAAAAACCCTAATTGGATTAGAATACGGATAGGGAGGATAAAAATTACCTAAATGTTCAACCAATGATACAAAATCACTAATTGGATGCCAAATATTGTTTAAGAGTCCTAATTGGATTAGAATATGTCTAACGAGGACACAATGACCAAAATGTTTAACCAATGACACAAAATCACTTATTGGATGCGCAAGATTGGTTAAAAACCCTATTTGGATTAGAATAAGCCTAGGGAGGACGGAAATGACCTAAATATTCAACCAATGACACAAAATTACTTATTGGACGCACAAGATTGGTTAAAAACCCTAATTGGATTAGAATAAGCCTAGGGAGGATGAAAATGACCTAAATGTTCAACTAATGACACAAAATCACTTATTGGATGCACAAGATTGGTTAAAAACCCTAATTGGATTAGAATAAGCCTAGATGGATGAAAATGACCTAAATGTACAAACAATGCACAAAATGACTTATTGGATAGAGAAGATTGGTTAATAACCCTAATTGGATTAGAATACGCCTAAGGAGGACGAAAAAGACCTAAATGTTCAACCAATGACACGAAATCACTTATTGGATGCACAAGATTGGTTAAGAACCCTAATTAGATTAGAATAAGCCTAAGGAGGACGAAAATGACCTAAATGTTCAACCAATGACACAAAATCACTTTTTGGATGCACAAGATTGGTTAAACCCTTATTTGGATTAGAATAAGCCTAGGGAGGACGAAAATTACCTAAATAATCAACCAATGACACAAAATCACTTATTGGATGCACAAGATGGGTTAAAAACCCGAATTGGATTAGAATAAGCCTAGGGAGGACGAAATTTACCTAAATGTTCAACCAATGACACCAAATACCTTATTGGATGCACAAGATTGGTTAAAAACCCTTATTGGATTAGAATACGCCTAGGGAAGACGAAAATGACCTAAATGTTCAACCAATGACACAAAATCACTTATTGGATGAACAAGATTGGTTAAAAACCCTAATTGGATTAAATAAGCCTAGGGAGGATGAAAATGACCTAAATGTTCAACCAATGACACAAAATCACCTATTGGATGCACAACATTGGTTAAAAGCCCTAATTGGATTAGAATACGCCTAGGGAAGACGAAATTGACCTTAATGTTCAACCAATGACACAAAATCATTTATTGGATGCACAAGATTGGTTCAAAACCATAATTGGATTAAAATAAGCCTAGAGAGGACGAAAATGACCTAAATGTCCAACGAATGACACAAAATCACTTATTGGATGCCCAAGATTGGTTAAAACCCTTATTTGGATTAGAATAAGCCTAGAGAGGACGAAAATGACCTAAATGTCCAACGAATGACACAAAATCACTTATTGGATGCACAAGATTCGTTAAAACCCTTATTTGGATTAGAATAAGCCTAGGGAGGACGAAAATTACCTAAATGTTCAACCAATGACACAAAATAACTTATTGGATGCATAAGATTGGTTAAAAACCCTAATTGAATTAGAATAAGCCTAGGGAGGACGAAAATGACCTAAATGTTCAACCAATGACACGAAATCACTTATTGGATGCACAAGATTGGTTAAGAACCCTAATTAGATTAGAATAAGCCTAAGGAGGACGAAAATGACCTAAATGTTCAACCAATGACACAAAATCACTTTTTGGATGCACAAGATTGGTTAAACCCTTATTTGGATTAGAATAAGCCTAGGGAGGACGAAAATTACCTAAATAATCAACCAATGACACAAAATCACTTATTGGATGCACAAGATGGGTTAAAAACCCGAATTGGATTAGAATAAGCCTAGGGAGGACGAAATTTACCTAAATGTTCAACCAATGACACCAAATACCTTATTGGATGCACAAGATTGGTTAAAAACCCTTATTGGATTAGAATACGCCTAGGGAAGACGAAAATGACCTAAATGTTCAACCAATGACACAAAATCACTTATTGGATGAACAAGATTGGTTAAAAACCCTAATTGGATTAAATAAGCCTAGGGAGGATGAAAATGACCTAAATGTTCAACCAATGACACAAAATCACCTATTGGATGCACAACATTGGTTAAAAGCCCTAATTGGATTAGAATACGCCTAGGGAAGACGAAATTGACCTTAATGTTCAACCAATGACACAAAATCATTTATTGGATGCACAAGATTGGTTCAAAACCATAATTGGATTAAAATAAGCCTAGAGAGGACGAAAATGACCTAAATGTCCAACGAATGACACAAAATCACTTATTGGATGCCCAAGATTGGTTAAAACCCTTATTTGGATTAGAATAAGCCTAGAGAGGACGAAAATGACCTAAATGTCCAACGAATGACACAAAATCACTTATTGGATGCACAAGATTCGTTAAAACCCTTATTTGGATTAGAATAAGCCTAGGGAGGACGAAAATTACCTAAATGTTCAACCAATGACACAAAATAACTTATTGGATGCATAAGATTGGTTAAAAACCCTAATTGAATTAGAATAAGCCTAGGGAGGACGAAAATGACCTAAATGTTCAACCAATGACACGAAATCACTTATTGGATGCACAAGATTGGTTAAGAACCCTAATTAGATTAGAATAAGCCTAAGGAGGACGAAAATGACCTAAATGTTCAACCAATGACACAAAATCACTTTTTGGATGCACAAGATTGGTTAAAACCCTTATTTGGATTAGAATAAGCCTAGGGAGGACGAAAATTATCTAAATAATCAACCAATGACACAAAATATCTTATTGGATGCACAAGATGGGTTAAAAACCCGAATTGGATTAGAATAAGCCTAGGGAGGACGAAAATTACCTAAATGTTCAACCAATGACACCAAATACCTTATTGGATACACAAGATTGGTTAAAAACCCTTATTGGACTAGAATACGCCTAGGGAAGACGAAAATGACCTTAATGTTCAACCAATGACACAAAATCACTTATTCGATGCACAAGATTGGTTAAAAACCCTAATTGGATTAGAATAAGCTTACAGACGATGAAAATGACCTAAATGTTCAACCAATGACACAAAATCACTTATTGGATAGAGAAGATTGGTTAAAAACCCTAATTGGATTAGAATACACCTAGGGAGGACGGAAAAGACTTAAATTTTCAACCAATGACACAAAATCACTTATTGGA
The DNA here is from genome assembly GCA_037974735.1 of Cicer chorassanicum. Taxonomy (NCBI): domain Eukaryota; kingdom Viridiplantae; phylum Streptophyta; class Magnoliopsida; order Fabales; family Fabaceae; genus Cicer; species Cicer chorassanicum. Next base: position 46,272,193 of record JBBPBP010000001.1, read on the forward strand.
TGCACAAGATTGGTTAAAAACCCTAATTGGATTAGAATACGGATAGGGAGGATAAAAATTACCTAAATGTTCAACCAATGATACAAAATCACTAATTGGATGCCAAATATTGTTTAAGAGTCCTAATTGGATTAGAATATGTCTAACGAGGACACAATGACCAAAATGTTTAACCAATGACACAAAATCACTTATTGGATGCGCAAGATTGGTTAAAAACCCTATTTGGATTAGAATAAGCCTAGGGAGGACGGAAATGACCTAAATATTCAACCAATGACACAAAATTACTTATTGGATGCACAAGATTGGTTAAAAACCCTAATTGGATTAGAATAAGTCTAAGGATGATGAAAATGACCTAAATGTTCAACCAATGACACAAAATCACTTATTGGATGCACAAGATTGGTTAAAAACCCTAATTGTATTAGAATTAGCTTAGGGAGGACGAAATTGACCTTAATGTTCAACCAAGGACACAAAATCATTTATTGGATGCATAAGATTGGTTAAAAACCCTAATTGAATTAGAATAAGCCTAGGGAGGACGAAAATGACCTAAATGTTCAACCAATGACACGAAATCACTTATTGGATGCACAAGATTGGTTAAGAACCCTAATTAGATTAGAATAAGCCTAAGGAGGACGAAAATGACCTAAATGTTCAACCAATGACACAAAATCACTTTTTGGATGCACAAGATTGGTTAAACCCTTATTTGGATTAGAATAAGCCTAGGGAGGACGAAAATTACCTAAATAATCAACCAATGACACAAAATCATTTATTTGATGCACAAGATGGGTTAAAAACCCGAATTGGATTAGAATAAGCCTAGGGAGGACGAAATTTACCTAAATGTTCAACCAATGACACCAAATACCTTATTGGATGCACAAGATTGGTTAAAAACCCTTATTGGATTAGAATACGCCTAGGGAAGACGAAAATGACCTAAATGTTCAACCAATGACACAAAATCACTTATTGGATGAACAAGATTGGTTAAAAACCCTAATTGGATTAAATAAGCCTAGGGAGGATGAAAATGACCTAAATGTTCAACCAATGACACAAAATCACCTATTGGATGCACAACATTGGTTAAAAGCCCTAATTGGATTAGAATACGCCTAGGGAAGACGAAATTGACCTTAATGTTCAACCAATGACACAAAATCATTTATTGGATGCACAAGATTGGTTCAAAATCATAATTGGATTAAAATAAGCCTAGAGAGGACGAAAATGACCTAAATGTCCGACGAATGACACAAAATCACTTATTGGATGCCCAAGATTGGTTAAAACCCTTATTTGGATTAGAATAAGCCTAGAGAGGACGAAAATGACCTAAATGTCAAGATTGGTTAAAACCCTAATTGGATTAGAATAAGCCTAGCGGCACTGAAAATGACCTAAATGTTAAACCAATGACACAAAATCACTTATTGGATGCCCAAGATTGGTTTAAAACCCTAATTGGATTAGAATAAGCCTAGGGAGGACGGAAATGACCTAAATATTCAACCAATGACACAAAATTACTTATTGGATGCACAAGATTGGTTAAAAACCCTAATTGGATTAGAATAAGCCTAAGGAGGATGAAAATGACCTAAATGTTCAACCAATGACACAAAATTACTTATTGGATGCACAAGATTAGTTAAAAACCCTAATTGGATTAGAATAAGCCTAGGGAGGATGAAAATGACCTAAATGTTCAACTAATGACACAAAATCACTTATTGGATGCACAAGATTGGTTAAAAACCCTAATTGGATTAGAATAAGCCTAGATGGATGAAAATGACCTAAATGTTCAACCAATGCACAAAATGACTTATTGGATAGAGAAGATTGGTTAATAACCCTAATTGGATTAGAATACGCCTAAGGAGGACGAAAAAGACCTAAATGTTCAACCAATGACACAAAATCACTTATTGGAAGCACAAGATTGGTTAAAACCCTAATTGGATTAGAATAAGCCTAGGGAGGACGAAAATGACCTAAATGTCCAACGAATGACACAAAATCACTTATTGGATGCACAAGATTGGTTAAAACCCTTATTTGGATTAGAATAAGCCTAGGGAGGACGAAAATTACCTAAATGTTCAACCAATGACACAAAATCACTTATTGGATGCACAAGATTGGTTAAAAACCCTAATTGGATAACAATAAGCCTAGGGAGGACGAAAATGACCTAAATGTTCAACCAATGATACAAAATCACTTATTGGATTCACAAGATTGGTTCAAAACCCTAATTGGATTAGAATAAGCCTTGGGAGGAAGAAAATGACCTAACTGTTCAACCAATGACACAAAATCACTTATTCGATGCCAAGATTGGTTAAAACCCTAATTGGATTAGAATAAGCCTAGTGGCACTGAAAATGACCTAAATATTCAACCAATGACACAAAATTACTTATTGGATGCACAAGATTGGTTAAAAACCCTAATTGGATTAGAATAAGCCTAAGGAGGATGAAAATGACCAAAATGTTCAACCAATGACACAAAATTACTTATTGGATGCACAAGATTAGTTAAAAACCCTAATTGGATTAGAATAAGCCTAGGGAGGATGAAAATGACCTAAATGTTCAACTAATGACACAAAATCACTTATTGGATGCACAAGATTGGTTAAAAACCCTAATTGGATTAGAATAAGCCTAGATGGATGAAAATGACCTAAATGTTCAACCAATGCACAAAATGACTTATTGGATAGAGAAGATTGGTTAATAACCCTAATTGGATTAGAATACGCCTAAGGAGGACGAAAAAGACCTAAATGTTCAACCAATGACACAAAATCACTTATTGGAAGCACAAGATTGGTTAAAACCCTAATTGGATTAGAATAAGCCTAGGGAGGACGAAAATGACCTAAATGTTCAACCAATGACACAAAATCATTTATTGGATGCACAAGATTGGTTCGAAACCCTAATTGGATTAGAATAAGCGTATGGAGGAAGAAAATGACCTAAATGTTCAACGAATGACACAAAATCACTTATTGGATGCCTAATATTGTTTAAAAGCCCTAATTGGATTAGAATATGTCTAACGAGGACGAAAATGACCTAAATGTTCAAACAATGATACAAAATCACTTACTGGATGCCCAAGATTGGTTAAAAACCCTAATTGGATTAGAATAAGCCTAGGGAGGACGAAATTGACCTAAATATTCAACGAATGACACAAAATCACTTATTGGAAGCACAAGATTGGTTAAAACCCTTATTTGGATTAGAAAAAGCCTAGGGTGGATGAAAATAACCTAAATGTTCAACCAATGACACAAAATCATTTATTGGATGCACAAGATTTGTTAAAAACCCTAATTGGATTAGAATACGCATAGGGAGGACAAAAATGACATAAATGTTCAACCAATGAGACAAAATCACAAATTGGATGCGTTAGATTGGTTAAAAAACCTAATTGGATTAGAATAAGTCTAGGGAGGACGAAAATGACCTAAATGTTTAACCAATGACACAAAATCACTTATTGGATGAACAAGATTGGTTAAAAACCCGAATTAGATTAGAATAAGCCTAGAGAGGACGAAAATGACCTAAATGTTCAACAAATGACACAAAATCACTTATTGGATGCCCAAGATTGGTTAAAACCCTTATTTGGATTAGAATACGCCTAGCGAAGACGTAATTGACCTTAATGTTCAACAAATGACACAAAATCATTTATTGGATGCAAAAGATTGGTTCAAAACCAAAATTGGATTAAAATAAGCCTAGAGAGGACGAAAATGACCTAAATGTTCAACGAATGACACAAAATCACTTATTGGATGCACAAGATTAATTAAAACCCTTATTTGGATTAGAATAAGCCTAGGTAGGACGAAACTTACCTAAATGTTCAACCAATGAAACAAAATCACTTATTGGATGCACAAGATTGGTTAAAAACCCGAATTGGATTAGAATAAGCCTAGGGAGGACGAAAATTACCTAAATGTTCAACCAATGACACAAAATACCTTATTCGATGCACAAGATTGGTTAAAAACCCTAATTGGATTAGAATAAGCCTAGGGAGGACGAAAATTGCCTAAATGTTCAACCAATGATGCAAAATCACTTATTGTATGCACAAGATTGGCTAAAAACCCGAATTGGATTAGAATAAGCCTAGCGAGGACGAAAATTGCCTAAATGTTCAACCAATGCACAAAATGACTGATTGGATAGAGAAGATTGGTTAATAACCCTAATTGGATTAGAATACGTCTAAGGAGGACGAAAAAGACCTAAATGTTCAACCAATGACACAAAATCAATTATTGGATGCACAAGATTGGTTAAAAACCCTAATTGGATTAGAATTAGCCTAGGGAGGACGAAAAATGACCTAAATGTTCAACCAATGACACAAAATAACTTATTGGATGCATAAGATTGGTTAAAAACCCTAATTGAATTAGAATAAGCCTAGGGAGGACGAAAATGACCTAAATGTTCAACCAATGACACGAAATCACTTATTGGATGCACATGATTGGTTAAGAACCCTAATTAGATTAGAATAAGCCTAAGGAGGACGAAAATGACCGAAATTTTCAACCAATGACACAAAATCACTTTTTGGATGCACAAAATTGGTTAAAAACCCGAATTGGATTAGAATAAGCCTAGCGAGGACGCAAATTACCTAAATGTTCAACCAATGACACAAAATCACTTATTGGATGCACAAGATTGGTTATAAACCCTAATTAGATTAGAATACGCGTAGGGAGGACGAAAATGACCTAAATGTTCAACCAATGATACAAAATCACTTATTGGATTCACAAGATTGGTTAAAAACCCTAATTGGATTAGAATAAGCCTTTGGAGGAAGAAAATGACCTAACTATTCAACCAATGACACAAAATCACTTATTCGATGCACAAGATTGGTTAAAAACCCTAATTGGATTAGAATAAGCCTAGGGGAACCGAAAATGACCTAAATGTTCAACCAATGACACAAAATCACTTATTGGATGCACAAGATTGGTTAAAAACCCTAATTGGATTAGAATAAGCCTAGGGAAGACGAAATTGACCTTAATGTTCAACCAATGACACAAAATCATTTATTGGATGCACAAGATTATTTCAAAACCATAATTGGATTAAAATAAGCTTAGAGAGGACGAAAATGACCTAAATGTTGAACGAATGACACAAAATCACTTATTGGATGCACAAGATTAATTAAAACCCTTATTTGGATTAGAATAAGCATAGGGAGGACGAAAAAGACCTAAATGTTCAACCAATGACACAAAATCACTTATTGGATGCACAAGATTGGTTAAAAACCCGAATTGGATTAGAATAAGCCTAAGGAGGACGAAATTTACCTAAATGTTCAACCAATGACACAAAATACCTTATTGGATGCACAAGATTGGTTAAAAACCCTAATTGGATTAGAATACGCCTATAGAAGACGAAATTGACCTTAATGTTCAACCAATGACTCAAAATCACTTATTCGATGCACAAGATTGGTTAAAAACCCTAATTGGATTAGAATACGCAAAGGGAGGATAAAAATGACTGAAATGTTCAACCAATAATACAAAATCACTAATTGGATGCCAAATATTGTTTAAGAGCCCTAATTGGATTAGAATATGTCTAACGAGGACGAAAATGACCTAAACGTTCAACCAATGACACAAAATCACTTATTGGATGCCCAAGATTGGTTAAAAACCCTAATTAGATTAGAATACGCATAGGGAGGATAAAAATGACCTAAATGTTCAACCAATGACACAAAATCACTAATTGGATGCACAAGATTTGTTAAAAACCCTAATTGGATAAGAATAAGCATAGGGAGGACGAAAATGACCTAAATGTTCAACCAATGATACAAAATCACTTATTGGATTCACAAGATTGGTTAAAAACCCTAATTGGATTAGAATAAGCCTTTGGAGGAAGAAAATGACCTAACTGTTCAACCAATGACACAAAATCACTTATTGGATTCACAAGATTGGTTAAAAACCCTAATTGGATTAGAATAAGCCTTCGGAGGAAGAAAATGACCTAACTGTTCAACCAATGACACAAAATTCACTTATTCGATGCACAAGATTGGTTAAAAACCCTAATTGGATTAGAATAAGCCTAGGGGAACCGAAAATGACCTAAATGTTCAACCAATGACACAAAATCACTTATTGGATGCACAAGATTGGTAAAAAACACTAATTGGATTAGAATAAGCCTAGGGAAGACGAAATTGACCTTAATGTTCAACCAACGACACAAAATCATTTATTGGATGCACAAGATTATTTCAAAACCATAATTGGATTAAAATAAGCCTAGAGAGGACGAAAATGACCTAAATGTTCAACGAATGACACAAAATCACTTATTGGATGCACAAGATTAATTAAAACCCTTATTTGGATTAGAATAAGCCTAGGGAGGACAAAAATGACCTAAATGTCCAACGAATGACACAAAATCACTTATTGGATGCACAAGATTGGTTAAAACCCTTATTTGGATTAGAATAAGCCTAGGGAGGACGAAAATGACCTAAATGTTTAACCAATGACACAAAATCACTTATTGGATGCACAAGATTGGTTAAAAACCCGAATTGGATTAGAATAAGCCTAGGGAGGACGAAAATTACCTAAATGTTCAACCAATGACACAAAAAACCTTATTGGATGCACAAGATTGGTTAAAAACCCTAATTGGATTAGAATACGCCTAGCGAAGACGAAATTGACCTTAATGTTCAACCAATGACACAAAATCATTTATTGGATGCAAAAGATTCGTTCAAAACCATAATTGGATTAAAATAAGCCTAGAGAGGACGAAAATGACCTAAATGTTCAACAAATGACACAAAATCACTTATTGGATGCACAAGATTAATTGAAACCCTTATTTGGATTAGAATAAGCCTAGGGAGGAAGAAAATTACCTAAATGTTCAACCAATGACACAAAATCACTTATTGGATGCACAAGATTGGTTAAAAACCCGAATTGGATTAGAATAAGCCTAGGGAGGAAGAAAATTATCTAAATGTTCAACCAATGACACAAAATACCTTATTCGATGCACAAGATTGGTTAAAAACCTTAATTGGATTAGAATAAGCCTAGGGAGGACGAAAATTGCCTAAATGTTCAACCAATGACGCAAAATCACTTATTGTATGCACAAGATTGGCTAAAAACCCGAATTGGATTAGAATAAGACTAGCGAGGACGAAAATTACCTAAATGTTCAACCAATGCACAAAATGACTTATTGGATAGAGAAGATTGGTTAATAACCCTAATTGGATTAGAATACGCCTAAGGAGGACGAAAAAGACCTAAATGTTCAACCAATGACACAAAATTACTTATTGGATGCACAAGATTGGTTAAAAACCCTAATTGGATTAGAATTAGCCTAGGGAGGACGAAAAATGACCTAAATGTTCAACCAATGACACAAAATAACTTATTGGATGAATAAGATTGGTTAAAAACCCTAATTGAATTAGAATAAGCCTAGGGAGGACGAAAATGACCTAAAAGTTCAACCAATGATACGAAATCACTTATTAGATGCACTAGATTGGTTAAGAACCCTAATTAGATTAGAATAAGCCTAAGGAGGACGAAAATGACCTAAATGTTCAACCAATGACACAAAATCACTTTTTGGATGCACAAGATTTGTTAAAAACCCTAATTGGATAAGAATAAGCATAGGGAGGACGAAAATGACCTAAATGTTCAACCAATGATACAAAATCACTTATTGGATTCACAAGATTGGTTAAAAACCCTAATTGGATTAGAATAAGCCTTTGGAGGAAGAAAATGACCTAACTGTTCAACCAATGACACAAAATCACTTATTCGATGCACAAGATTGGTTAAAAACCATAATTGGATTAGAATAAGCCTAGGGGAACCGAAAATGACCTAAATGTTCAACCAATGACACAAAATCACTTATTGGATGCACAAGATTTGTTAAAAACACTAATTGGATTAGAATAAGCCTACGGAAGACGAAATTGACCTTAATGTTCAACCAACGACACAAAATCATTTATTGGATGCACAAGATTATTTCAAAACCATAATTGGATTAAAATAAGCCTAGAGAGGACGAAAAATGACCTAAATGTTCAACGAATGACACAAAATCACTTATTGGATGCACAAGATTAATTAAAACCCTTATTTGGATTAGAATAAGCCTAGGGAGGACGAAAATTACCTAAATGTTCAATCAATGACACAAAATCACTTATTGGATGCACAAGATTGGTTAAAAACCCTAATTAGATTAGAATACGCATAGGGAGGATAAAAATGACCTAAATGTTCAACCAATGACACAAAATCACTAATTGGATGCACAAGATTGGTTCAAAAACCCTAATTGGATAAGAATAAGCATAGGGAGGACGAAAATGACCTAAATGTTCAACCAATGATACAAAATCACTTATTGGATTCACAAGATTGGTTAAAAACCCTAATTGGATTAGAATAAGCCTTTGGAGGAAGAAAATGACCTAACTATTCAACCAATGACACAAAATCACTTATTTCATGCACAAGATTGGTTAAAAACCCTAATTGGATTAGAATATGCCTAGGGGAACCGAAAATGACCTAAATGTTCAACCAATGACAAAAAATCACTTATTGGATGCACAAGATTGGTTAAAAACCCTAATTGGATTAGAATAAGCCTAGGGAAGACGAAATTGACCTTAATGTTCAACCAATGACACAAAATCATTTATTGGATGCACAAGATTATTTCAAAACCATAATTGGATTAAAATAAGCTTAGAGAGGACGAAAATGACCTAAATGTTGAACGAATGACACAAAATCACTTATTGGATGCACAAGATTAATTAAAACCCTTATTTGGGTTAGAATAAGCATAGGGAGGACGAAAAAGACCTAAATGTTCAACCAATGACACAAAATCACTTATTGGATGCACAAGATTGGTTAAAAACCCGAATTGGATTAGAATAAGCCTAAGGAGGACGAAATTTACCTAAATGTTCAACCAATGACACAAAATACCTTATTGGATGCACAAGATTGGTTAAAAACCCTAATTGGATTAGAATAAGCAAAGGGAGGATAAAAATGACCGAAATGTTCAACCAATAATACAAAATCACTAATTGGATGCACAAGATTGGTTAAAAACCCTAATTGGATTAGAATACCCCTATAGAAGACGAAATTGACCTTAATGTTCAACCAATGACTCAAAATCACTTATTTGATGCACAAGATTGGTTAAAAACCCTAATTGGATTAGAATACGCAAAGGGAGGATAAAAATGACCGAAATGTTCAACCAATGATACAAAATCACTAATTGGATGCCAAATATTGTTTAAGAGCCCTAATTGGATTAGAATATGTCTAACGAGGACGAAAATGACCTAAATGTTCAACCAATGACACAAAATCACTTATTGGATACCCAAGATTGGTTAAAAACCCTAATTGGATTAGAATAAGCCTAGGGAGGACGGAAATGACCTAAATGTTCAACCAATGACACAAAATCACTTATTGGATGCACAAGATTGGTTAAAAACCCTAATTGGATTAGAATAAGCCTAGGGAGGATGAAAATGACCTAAATGTTCAACCAATGACACAAAATCACTTATTGGATGCACAAGATTGGTTAAAAACCCTAATTTGATAAGAATAAGCCTAGGGAGGACGAAAATGACCTAAATGTTCAACCAATGATACAAAATCACTTATTGGATTCACAAGATTGGTTCATAACCCTAATTGGATTAGAATAAGCCTTGGGAGGAAGAAAAATGACCTAAATGTCCAACGAATGACACAAAATCACTTATTGGATGCACTAGATTGGTTAACACCCTTATTTGGATTAGAATAAGCCTTGGGAGGACGAAAATTACCTAAATGTTCAACCAATGACACAAAATCACTTATTGGATGCACAAGATTGGTTAAAAACCCTAATTGGATAAGAATAAGCCTAGGGAGGACGAAAATGACCTAAATGATCAACCAATGATACAAAATCACTTATTGGATTCACAAGATTGGTTCATAACCCTAATTGGATTAGAATAAGCCTTTGGAGGAACAAAATCACCTAACTGTTCAACCAATGAAACAAAATCACTTATTCGATGCACAAGATTGGTTAAAAACCCCAATTGGATTAGAATAAGCCTAGGGGAACCGAAAATGACCTAAATGTTCAACCAATGACACAAAATCACTTATTGGATGCACAAGATTGGTTAAAAACACTAATTGGATTAGAATAAGCCTAGGGAAGACGAAATTGACCATAATGTTCAACCAACGACACACAATCATTTATTGGATGCACAAGATTATTTCAAAAACCATAATTGGATTAAAATAAGCCTAGAGAGGATGAAAATGACCTAAATGTTCAACGAATGACACAAAATCACTTAATTGATGCACAAGATTAATTAAAACCCTTATTTGGATTAGAATAAGCCTAGGGAGGACGAAAATTACCTAAATGTTCAACCAATGACACAAAATCACTTATTGGATGCACAAGATTGGTTAAAAACCCTAATTAGATTAGAATACGCATAGGGAGGATAAAAATGACCTAAATGTTCAACCAATGACACAAAATCACTAATTGGATGCACAAGATTTGTTAAAAACCCTAATTGGATAAGAATAAGCATAGGGAGGACGAAAAAGACCTAAATGTTCAACCAATGATACAAAATCACTTATTGGATTCACAAGATTGGTTAAAAACCCTAATTGGATTAGAATAAGCCTTTGGAGGAAGAAAATGACCTAACTGTTCAACCAATGACACAAAATCACTTATTCGATGCACAAGATTGGTTAAAAACCCTAATTGGATTAGAATAAGCCTAGGGGAACCGAAAATGACCTAAATGTTCAACCAATGACACAAATCACTTATTGGATGCACAAGATTGGTTAAAAACACTAATTGGATTAGAATAAGCCTAGGGAAGACGAAATTGACCTTAATGTTCAACCAACGACACAAAATCACTTATTGGATGCACAAGATTATTTCAAAACCATAATTGGATTAAAATAAGCCTACAGAGGACGAAAATGACCTAAATGTTCAACGAATGACACAAAATCACTTATTGGATGCACAAGATTAATTAAAACCCTTATTTGGATTAGAATAAGCCTAGGGAGGACGAAAATGACCTAAATGTTCAACCAATGACACAAAATCACTTATTGGATGCACAAGATTGGTTAAAAACCCTAATTAGATTAGAATTAGCCTAGGGAGGACGAAAAATGACCTAAATGTTCAACCAATGACACAAAATAACTTATTGGATGCATAAGATTGGTTAAAAACCCTAATTGAATTAGAATAAGCCTATGGAGGACGAAAATGACCTAAATGTTCAACCAATGACACAAAATCACTTATTGGATGCCCAAGATTGGTTAAAAACCCTAATTGGATTAGAATAAGCCTAGGGAGGACGGAAATGACCTAAATGTTCAACCAATGACACAAAATCACTTATTGGATGCACAAGATTGGTTAAAAACCCTAATTGGATTAGAATAAGCCTAGGGAGGATGAAAATGACCTAAATGTTCAACCAATGACACAAAATCACTTATTGGATGCACAAGATTGGTTAAAAACCCTAATTGGATAAGAATAAGCTTAGGGAGGACGAAAATGACCTAAATGTTCAACCAATGATACAAAATCACTTATTGGATTCACAAGATTGGTTCATAACCCTAATTGGATTAGAATAAGCCTTGGGAGGAAGAAAAATGACCTAAATATCCAACGAATGACACAAAATCACTTATTGGATGCACAAGATTGGTTAAAAACCCTAATTAGATTAGAATAAGCCTAGGGAGGATGAAAATGATCTAAATGTTCAACCAATGACACAAAATCACTTATTGGATGCACAAGATTGGTTAAAAACCCTAATTGGATAAGAATAAGCCTAGGGAGGACGAAAATGACCTAAATGTTCAACCAATGATACAAAATCACTTATTGGATGCACAAGATTGGTTAAAAACCCTAATTAGATTAGAATTAGCCTAGGGAGGACGAAAAATGACCTAAATGTTCAACCAATGACACAAAATAACTTATTGGATGCATAAGATTGGTTAAAAACCCTAATTGAATTAGAATAAGCCTAGGGAGAACGAAAATGACCTAAATGTTCAACCAATGACACAAAATCACTTATTGGATGCCCAAGATTGGTTAAAAACCCTAATTGGATTAGAATAAGCCTAGGGAGGACGGAAATGACCTAAATGTTCAACCAATGACACAAAATCACTTATTGGATGCACAAGATTATTTCAAAAACCATAATTGGATTAAAATAAGCCTAGAGAGGACGAAAATGACCTAAATGTTCAACGAATGACACAAAATCACTTATTGGATGCACAAGATTAATTAAAACCCTTATTTGGATTAGAATAAGCCTAGGGAGGACGAAAATTACCTAAATGTTCAACCAATGACACAAAATCACTTATTGGATGCACAAGATTGGTTAAAAACCCTAATTAGATTAGAATTAGCCTAGGGAGGACGAAAAATGACCTAAATGTTCAACCAATGACACAAAATAACTTATTGGATGCATAAGATTGGTTAAAAACCCTAATTTAATTAGAATAAGCCTAGGGAGGACGAAAATGACCTAAATGTTCAACCAATGACACAAAATCACTTATTGGATGCCCAAGATTGGTTAAAAACCCTAATTGGATTAGAATAAGCCTAGGGAGGACGGAAATGACCTAAATGTTCAACCAATGAGACAAAATCACTTATTGGATGCACAAGATTGGTTAAAAACCCTAATTAGATTAGAATAAGCCTAGGGAGGATGAAAATGACCTAAATGTTCAACCAATGACACAAAATCACTTATTGGATGCACAAGATTGGTTAAAAACCCTAATTGGATAAGAATAAGCCTAGGGAGGACGAAAATGACCTAAATGTTCAACCAATGATACAAAATCACTTATTGGATTCACAAGATTGGTTCATAACCCTAATTGGATTAGAATAAGCCTTTGGAGGAACAAAATCACCTAACTGTTCAACCAATGAAACAAAATCACTTATTCGATGCACAAGATTGGTTAAAAACCCTAATTGGATTAGAATAAGCCTAGGGGAACCGAAAATGACCTAAATGTTCAACCAATGACACAAAATCACTTATTGGATGCACAAGATTGGTTAAAATCACTAATTGGATTAGAATAAGCCTAGGGAAGACGAAATTGACCATAATGTTCAACCAACGACACACAATCATTTATTGGATGCACAAGATTATTTCAAAACCATAATTGGATTAAAATAAGCCTACAGAGGACGAAAATGACCTAAATGTTCAACGAATGACACAAAATCACTTATTGGATGCACAAGATTAATTAAAACCCTTATTTGGATTAGAATAAGCCTAGGGAGGACGAAAATTACCTAAATGTTCAACCAATGACACAAAATCACTTATTGGATGCACAAGATTGGTTAAAAACCCTAATTAGATTAGAATACGCATAGGGAGGATAAAAATGACCTAAATGTTCAACCAATGACACAAAATAACTAATTGGATGCACAAGATTTGTTAAAAACCCTAATTGGATAAGAATAAGCATAGGGAGGACGAAAAAGACCTAAATGTTCAACCAATGATACAAAATCACTTATTGGATTCACAAGATTGGTTAAAAACCCTAATTGGATTAGAATAAGCCTTTGGAGGAAGAAAATGACCTAACTGTTCAACCAATGACACAAAATCACTTATTCGATGCACAAGATTGGTTAAAAACCCTAATTGGATTAGAATAAGCCTAATGGAACCGAAAATGACCTAAATGTTCAACCAATGACACAAATCACTTATTGGATGCACAAGATTGGTTAAAAACACTAATTGGATTAGAACAAGCCTAGGGAAGACGAAATTGACCATAATGTTCAACCAACGACACAAAATCACTTATTGGATGCACAAGATTATTTCAAAACCATAATTGGATTAAAATAAGCCTACAGAGGACGAAAATGACCTAAATGTTCAACGAATGACACAAAATCACTTATTGGATGCACAAGATTAATTAAAACCCTTATTTGGATTAGAATAAGCCTAGGGAGGACGAAAATGACCTAAATGTTCAACCAATGACACAAAATCACTTATTGGATGCACAAGATTGGTTAAAAACCCTAATTGGATTAGAATAAGCCTAGGGAGGACGAAAATGACCTAAATGTTCAACCAATGATACAAAATCACTTATTGGATTCACAAGATTGGTTCATAACCCTAATTGGATTAGAATAAGCCTTGGGAGGAAGAAAAATGACCTAAATGTCCAACGAATGACACAAAATCACTTATTGGATGCACTAGATTGGTTAAAACCCTTATTTGGATTAGAATAAGCCTAGGGAGGACGAAAATTACCTAAATGTTCAACCAATGACACAAAATCACTTATTGGACGCACAAGATAGGTTAAAAACCCTAATTGGATAAGAATAAGCCTAGGGAGGACGAAAATGACCTAAATGTTCAACCAATGATACAAAATCACTTATTGGATTCACAAGATTGGTTCATAACCCTAATTGGATTAGAATAAGCCTTTGGAGGAACAAAATCACCTAACTGTTCAACCAATGAAACAAAATCACTTATTCGATGCACAAGATTGGTTAAAAACCCTAAATGGATTAGAATAAGCCTAGGGGAACCGAAAATGACCTAAATGTTCAACCAATGACACAAAATCACTTATTGGATGCACAAGATTGGTTAAAAACACTAATTGGATTAGAATAAGCCTAGGGAAGACGAAATTGACCATAATGTTCAACCAACGACACACAATCATTTATTGGATGCACAAGATTATTTTAAAACCATAATTGGATTAAAATAAGCCTAGAGAGGACGAAAATGACCTAAATGTTCAACGAATGATACAAAATCACTTATTGGATGCACAAGATTAATTAAAACCCTTATTTGGATTAGAATAAGCCTAGGGAGGACGAAAATTACCTAAATGTTCAACCAATGACACAAAATCACTTATTGGATGCACAAGATTGGTTAAAAACCCTAATTAGATTAGAATATGCATAGGGAGGATAAAAATGACCTAAATGTTCAACCAATGACACAAAATCACTAATTGGATGCACAGGATTTGTTAAAAACCCTAATTGGATAAGAATAAGCATAGGGAGGACGAAAAAGACCTAAATGTTCAACCAATGATACAAAATCACTTATTGGATTCACAAGATTGGTTAAAAACCCTAATTGGATTAGAATAAGCCTTTGGAGGAAGAAAATGACCTAACTGTTCAACCAATGACAAAAAATCACTTATTCGATGCAAAAGATTGGTTAAAAACCCTAATTGGATTAGAATAAGCCTAGGGGAACCGAAAATGACCTAAATGTTCAACCAATGACACAAATCACTTATTGGATGCACAAGATGGGTTAAAAACACTAATTGGATTAAAATAAGCCTAGGGAAGACGAAATTGACCTTAATGTTCAACGAATGACACAAAATCACTTATTTGATGCACAAGATTAATTAAAACCCTTATTTGGATTAGAATAAGCCTAGGGAGGACGAAAATGACCTAAATGTTCAACCAATGACACAAAATCACTTATTGGATGCACAAGATTGGTTAAAAACCCTAATTAGATTAGAATTAGCTTAGGGAGGACGAAAAATGACCTAAATGTTCAACCAATGACACAAAATAACTTATTGGATGCATAAGATTGGTTAAAAACCCTAATTGAATTAGAATAAGCCTAGGGAGGACGAAAATGACCTAAATGTTCAACCAATGACACGAAATCACTTATTGGATGCACAAGATTGGTTAAGAACCCTAATTAGATTAGAATAAGCCTAAGGAGGACGAAAATGACCTAAATGTTCAACCAATGACACAAAATCACTTATTGGATGCACAAGATTGGTTAAAAACCCTAATTAGATTAGAATTAGCCTAGGGAGGACGAAAAATGACCTAAATGTTCAACCAATGACACAAAATAACTTATTGGATGCATAAGATTGGTTAAAAACCCTAATTGAATTAGAATAAGCCTATGGAGGACGAAAATGACCTAAATGTTCAACCAATGACACAAAATCACTTATTGGATGCCCAAGATTGGTTAAAAACCCTAATTGGATTAGAATAAGCCTAGGGAGGACGGAAATGACCTAAATGTTCAACCAATGACACAAAATCACTTATTGGATGCACAAGATTGGTTAAAAACCCTAATTGGATTAGAATAAGCCTAGGGAGGATGAAAATGACCTAAATGTTCAACCAATGACACAAAATCACTTATTGGATGCACAAGATTGGTTAAAAACCCTAATTGGATAAGAATAAGCTTAGGGAGGACGAAAATGACCTAAATGTTCAACCAATGATACAAAATCACTTATTGGATTCACAAGATTGGTTCATAACCCTAATTGGATTAGAATAAGCCTTGGGAGGAAGAAAAATGACCTAAATATCCAACGAATGACACAAAATCACTTATTGGATGCACAAGATTGGTTAAAAACCCTAATTAGATTAGAATAAGCCTAGGGAGGATGAAAATGATCTAAATGTTCAACCAATGACACAAAATCACTTATTGGATGCACAAGATTGGTTAAAAACCCTAATTGGATAAGAATAAGCCTAGGGAGGACGAAAATGACCTAAATGTTCAACCAATGATACAAAATCACTTATTGGATGCACAAGATTGGTTAAAAACCCTAATTAGATTAGAATTAGCCTAGGGAGGACGAAAAATGACCTAAATGTTCAACCAATGACACAAAATAACTTATTGGATGCATAAGATTGGTTAAAAACCCTAATTGAATTAGAATAAGCCTAGGGAGGACGAAAATGACCTAAATGTTCAACCAATGACACAAAATCACTTATTGGATGCCCAAGATTGGTTAAAAACCCTAATTGGATTAGAATAAGCCTAGGGAGGACGGAAATGACCTAAATGTTCAACCAATGACACAAAATCACTTATTGGATGCACAAGATTGGTTAAAAACCCGAATTGGATTAGAATAAGCCTAGGGAGGACGAAAATTACCTAAATGTTCAACCAATGACACAAAATACCTTATTGGATGCACAAGATTGGTTAAAAACCCTAATTGGATTAGAATACACCTATAGAAGACGAAATTGACCTTAATGTTCAACCAATGACTCAAAATCACTTATTCGATGCACAAGATTGGTTTAAAACCCTAATTGGATTAGAATACGCAAAGGGAGGATAAAAATGACCGAAATGTTCAACCAATGATACAAAATCACTAATTGCATGCCAAATAATTTTTAAGAGCCCTAATTGGATTAGAATATGTCTAACGAGGACGAAAATGACCTAAATGTTCAACCAATGACACAAAATCACTTATTGGATACCCAAGATTGGTTAAAAACCCTAATTGGATTAGAATAAGCCTAGGGAGGACGGAAATGACCTAAATGTTCAACCAATGACACAAAATCACTTATTGGATGCACAAGATTGGTTAAAAACCCTAATTGGATTAGAATAAGCCTAGGGAGGATGAAAATGACCTAAATGTTCAACCAATGACACAAAATCACTTATTGGATGCACAAGATTGGTTAAAAACCCTAATTGGATAAGAATAAGCTTAGGGAGGACGAAAATGACCTAAATGTTCAACCAATGATACAAAATCACTTATTGGATTCACAAGATTGGTTCATAACCCTAATTGGATTAGAATAAGCCTTGGGAGGAAGAAAAATGACCTAAATATCCAACGAATGACACAAAATCACTTATTGGATGCACAAGATTGGTTAAAAACCCTAATTAGATTAGAATAAGCCTAGGGAGGATGAAAATGATCTAAATGTTCAACCAATGACACAAAATCACTTATTGGATGCACAAGATTGGTTAAAAACCCTAATTGGATAAGAATAAGCCTAGGGAGGACGAAAATGACCTAAATGTTCAACCAATGATACAAAATCACTTATTGGATGCACAAGATTGGTTAAAAACCCTAATTAGATTAGAATTAGCCTAGGGAGGACGAAAAATGACCTAAATGTTCAACCAATGACACAAAATAACTTATTGGATGCATAAGATTGGTTAAAAACCCTAATTGAATTAGAATAAGCCTAGGGAGAACGAAAATGACCTAAATGTTCAACCAATGACACAAAATCACTTATTGGATGCCCAAGATTGGTTAAAAACCCTAATTGGATTAGAATAAGCCTAGGGAGGACGGAAATGACCTAAATGTTCAACCAATGACACAAAATCACTTATTGGATGCACAAGATTATTTCAAAAACCATAATTGGATTAAAATAAGCCTAGAGAGGACGAAAATGACCTAAATGTTCAACGAATGACACAAAATCACTTATTGGATGCACAAGATTAATTAAAACCCTTATTTGGATTAGAATAAGCCTAGGGAGGACGAAAATGACCTAAATGTTCAACCAATGACACAAAATCACTTATTGGATGCACAAGATTGGTTAAAAACCCTAATTAGATTAGAATTAGCCTAGGGAGGACGAAAAATGACCTAAATGTTCAACCAATGACACAAAATAACTTATTGGATGCATAAGATTGGTTAAAAACCCTAATTGAATTAGAATAAGCCTAGGGAGGACGAAAATTACCTAAATGTTCAACCAATGACACAAAATCACTTATTGGATGCACAAGATTGGTTAAAAACCCTAATTGGATAAGAATAAGCCTAGGGAGGACGAAAATGACCTAAATGTTCAACCAATGATACAAAATCACTTATTGGATTCACAAGATTGGTTCATAACCCTAATTGGATTAGAATAAGCCTTTGGAGGAACAAAATCACCTAACTGTTCAACCAATGAAACAAAATCACTTATTCGATGCACAAGATTGGTTAAAAACCCTAATTGGATTAGAATAAGCCTAGGGGAACCGAAAATGACCTAAATGTTCAACCAATGACACAAAATCACTTATTGGATGCACAAGATTGGTTAAAATCACTAATTGGATTAGAATAAGCCTAGGGAAGACGAAATTGACCATAATGTTCAACCAACGACACACAATCATTTATTGGATGCACAAGATTATTTCAAAACCATAATTGGATTAAAATAAGCCTACAGAGGACGAAAATGACCTAAATGTTCAACGAATGACACAAAATCACTTATTGGATGCACAAGATTAATTAAAACCCTTATTTGGATTAGAATAAGCCTAGGGAGGACGAAAATTACCTAAATGTTCAACCAATGACACAAAATCACTTATTGGATGCACAAGATTGGTTAAAAACCCTAATTAGATTAGAATACGCATAGGGAGGATAAAAATGACCTAAATGTTCAACCAATGACACAAAATAACTAATTGGATGCACAAGATTTGTTAAAAACCCTAATTGGATAAGAATAAGCATAGGGAGGACGAAAAAGACCTAAATGTTCAACCAATGATACAAAATCACTTATTGGATTCACAAGATTGGTTAAAAACCCTAATTGGATTAGAATAAGCCTTTGGAGGAAGAAAATGACCTAACTGTTCAACCAATGACACAAAATCACTTATTCGATGCACAAGATTGGTTAAAAACCCTAATTGGATTAGAATAAGCCTAATGGAACCGAAAATGACCTAAATGTTCAACCAATGACACAAATCACTTATTGGATGCACAAGATTGGTTAAAAACACTAATTGGATTAGAACAAGCCTAGGGAAGACGAAATTGACCATAATGTTCAACCAACGACACAAAATCACTTATTGGATGCACAAGATTATTTCAAAACCATAATTGGATTAAAATAAGCCTACAGAGGACGAAAATGACCTAAATGTTCAACGAATGACACAAAATCACTTATTGGATGCACAAGATTAATTAAAACCCTTATTTGGATTAGAATAAGCCTAGGGAGGACGAAAATGACCTAAATGTTCAACCAATGTCACAAAATCACTTATTGGATGCACAAGATTGGTTAAAAACCCTAATTAGATTAGAATTAGCCTAGGGAGGACGAAAAATGACCTAAATGTTCAACCAATGACACAAAATAACTTATTTGATGCATAAGATTGGTTAAAAACCCTAATTTAATTAGAATAAGCCTAGGGAGGACGAAAATGACCTAAATGTTCAACCAATGACACAAAATCACTTATTGGATGCCCAAGATTGGTTAAAAACCCTAATTGGATTAGAATAAGCCTAGGGAGGACGGAAATGACCTAAATGTTCAACCAATGAGACAAAATCACTTATTGGATGCACAAGATTGGTTAAAAACCCTAATTAGATTAGAATAAGCCTAGGGAGGATGAAAATGACCTAAATGTTCAACCAATGACACAAAATCACTTATTGGATGCACAAGATTGGTTAAAAACCCTAATTGGATAAGAATAAGCCTAGGGAGGACGAAAATGACCTAAATGTTCAACCAATGATACAAAATCACTTATTGGATTCACAAGATTGGTTCATAACCCTAATTGGATTAGAATAAGCCTTGGGAGGAAGAAAAATGACCTAAATGTCCAACGAATGACACAAAATCACTTATTGGATGCACTAGATTGGTTAAAACCCTTATTTGGATTAGAATAAGCCTAGGGAGGACGAAAATTACCTAAATGCTCAACCAATGACACAAAATCACTTATTGGATGCACAAGATTGGTTAAAAACCCTAATTGGATAAGAATAAGCCTAGGGAGGACGAAAATGACCTAAATGATCAACCAATGATACAAAATCACTTATTGGATTCACAAGATTGGTTCATAACCCTAATTGGATTAGAATAAGCCTTTGGAGGAACAAAATCACCTAACTGTTCAACCAATGAAACAAAATCACTTATTCGATGCACAAGATTGGTTAAAAACCCCAATTGGATTAGAATAAGCCTAGGGGAACCGAAAATGACCTAAATGTTCAACCAATGACTCAAAATCACTTATTCGATGCACAAGATTGGTTAAAAACCCTAATTGGATTAGAATACGCAAAGGGAGGATAAAAATGACCGAAATGTACAACCAATGATACAAAATCACAAAGTGGATGCCAAATATTGTTTAAGAGCCCTAATTGGATTAGAATATGTCTAACGAGGACGAAAATGACCTAAATGTTCAACCAATAACACAAAATCACTTATTGGATACCCAAGATTGGTTAAAAACCCTAATTGGATTAGAATAAGCCTAGGGAGGACGGAAATGACCTAAATGTTCAACCAATGACACAAAATCACTTATTGGATGCACAAGATTGGTTAAAAACCCTAATTGGATTAGAATAAGCCTAGGGAGGATGAAAATGACCTAAATGTTCAACCAATGACACAAAATCACTTATTGGATGCACAAGATTGGTTAAAAACCCTAATTGGATAAGAATAAGCCTAGGGAGGACGAAAATGACCTAAATGTTCAACCAATGATACAAAATCACTTATTGGATTCACAAGATTGGTTCATAACCCTAATTGGATTAGAATAAGCCTTGGGAGGAAGAAAAATGACCTAAATGTCCAACGAATGACACAAAATCACTTATTGGATGCACTAGATTGGTTAAAACCCTTATTTGGATTAGAATAAGCCTAGGGAGGACGAAAATTAGCTAAATGTTCAACCAATGACACAAAATCACTTATTGGATGCACAAGATTGGTTAAAAACCCTAATTGGATAAGAATAAGCCTAGGGAGGACGAAAATGACCTAAATGATCAACCAATGATACAAAATCACTTATTGGATTCACAAGATTGGTTCATAACCCTAATTGGATTAGAATAAGCCTTTGGAGGAACAAAATCACCTAACTGTTCAACCAATGAAACAAAATCA
>JBBPBP010000001.1:46294512-46345075 GCA_037974735.1 Cicer chorassanicum
CTAAATGTTCAACCAATGACACAAAATCACTTATTGGATGCACAAGATTGGTTAAAAACCCTAATTGGATAAGAATAAGCCTAGGGAGGACGAAAATGACCTAAATGATCAACCAATGATACAAAATCACTTATTGGATTCACAAGATTGGTTCATAACCCTAATTGGATTAGAATAAGCCTTTGGAGGAACAAAATCACCTAACTGTTCAACCAATGAAACAAAATCAATTATTCGATGCACAAGATTGGTTAAAAACCCCAATTGGATTAGAATAAGCCTAGGGGAACCGAAAATGACCTAAATGTTCAACCAATGACACAAAATCACTTATTGGATGCACAAGATTGGTTAAAAACACTAATTGGATTAGAATAAGCCTAGGGAAGACGAAATTGACCATAATGTTCAACCAACGACACACAATCATTTATTGGATGCACAAGATTATTTCAAAACCATAATTGGATTAAAATAAGCCTAGAGAGGACGAAAATGACCTAAATGTTCAACGAATGACACAAAATCACTTATTGGATGCACAAGATTAATTAAAACCCTTATTTGGATTAGAATAAGCCTAGGGAGGACGAAAATTACCTAAATGTTCAACCAATGACACAAAATCACTTATTGGATGCACAAGATTGGTTAAAAACCCTAATTAGATTAGAATACGCATAGGGAGGATAAAAATGACCTAAATGTTTAACCAATGACACAAAATCACTAATTGGATGCACAAGATTTGTTAAAAACCCTAATTGGATAAGAATAAGCATAGGGAGGACGAAAAAGACCTAAATGTTCGACCAATGACACGAAATCACTTATTGGATGCACAAGATTGGTTAAGAATCCTAATTAGATTAGAATAAGCCTAAGGAGGACGAAAATGACCTAAATGTTCAACCAATGACACAAAATCATTTATTGGATGCACAAGATTGGTTAAAAACCCTAATTAGATTAGAATTAGCCTAGGGAGGACGAAAAATGACCTAAATGTTCAACCAATGACACAAAATAACTTATTGGATGCATAAGATTGGTTAAAAACCCTAATTGAATTAGAATAAGCCTAGGGAGAACGAAAATGACCTAAATGTTCAACCAATGACACAAAATCACTTATTGGATGCCCAAGATTGGTTAAAAACCCTAATTGGATTAGAATAAGCCTAGGGAGGACGGAAATGACCTAAATGTTCAACCAATGACACAAAATCACTTATTGGATGCACAAGATTATTTCAAAAACCATAATTGGATTAAAATAAGCCTAGAGAGGACGAAAATGACCTAAATGTTCAACGAATGACACAAAATCACTTATTGGATGCACAAGATTAATTAAAACCCTTATTTGGATTAGAATAAGCCTAGGGAGGACGAAAATTACCTAAATGTTCAACCAATGACACAAAATCACTTATTGGATGCACAAGATTGGTTAAAAACCCTAATTAGATTAGAATTAGCCTAGGGAGGACGAAAAATGACCTAAATGTTCAACCAATGACACAAAATAACTTATTGGATGCATAAGATTGGTTAAAAACCCTAATTTAATTAGAATAAGCCTAGGGAGGACGAAAATGACCTAAATGTTCAACCAATGACACAAAATCACTTATTGGATGCCCAAGATTGGTTAAAAACCCTAATTGGATTAGAATAAGCCTAGGGAGGACGGAAATGACCTAAATGTTCAACCAATGAGACAAAATCACTTATTGGATGCACAAGATTGGTTAAAAACCCTAATTAGATTAGAATAAGCCTAGGGAGGATGAAAATGACCTAAATGTTCAACCAATGACACAAAATCACTTATTGGATGCACAAGATTGGTTAAAAACCCTAATTGGATAAGAATAAGCCTAGGGAGGACGAAAATGACCTAAATGTTCAACCAATGATACAAAATCACTTATTGGATTCACAAGATTGGTTCATAACGCTAATTGGATTAGAATAAGCCTTGGGAGGAAGAAAAATGACCTAAATGTCCAACGAATGACACAAAATCACTTATTGGATGCACTAGATTGGTTAAAACCCTTATTTGGATTAGAATAAGCCTAGGGAGGACGAAAATTACCTAAATGTTCAACCAATGACACAAAATCACTTATTGGATGCACAAGATTGGTTAAAAACCCTAATTGGATAAGAATAAGCCTAGGGAGGACGAAAATGACCTAAATGTTCAACCAATGACACAAAATCACTTATTGGATGCACAAGATTGGTTAAAAACCCTAATTGGATTAGAATAAGCCTAGGGAGGACGAAAATGACCTAAATGTTCAACCAATGACAGAAAATCACTTATTGGATGCACAAGATTGGTTAAAAACCCTAATTGGATTAGAATAAGCCTAGGGAGGACGAAAATGACCTAAATGTTCAACCAATGACACAAAATCACTTATTGGATGCACAAGATTGGTTAAAAACCCTAATTGGATTAGAATAAGCCTAGGGAGGACGGAAATGACCTAAATGTTCAACCAATGACACAAAATCACTTATTGGATGCACAAGATTGGTTAAAAACCCTAATTGGATTAGAATAAGCCTAGGGAGGACGAAAATGACCTAAATGTTCAACCAATGACACAAAATCACTTATTGGATGCATAAGATTGGTTAAAAACCCTAATTGGATTAGAATAAGCCTAGGGAGGACGAAAATGACCTAAATGTTCAACCAATGACACAAAATCACTTATTGGATGCACAAGATTGGTTAAAAACCCTAATTGGATTAGAATAAGCCTAGGGAGGACGAAAATGACCTAAATGTTCAACCAATGATACAAAATCACTTATTGGATTCACAAGATTGGTTCATAACCCTAATTGGATTAGAATAAGCCTTGGGAGGAAGAAAAATGACCTAAATGTCCAACGAATGACACAAAATCACTTATTGGATGCACTAGATTGGTTAAAACCCTTATTTGAATTAGAATAAGCCTAGGGAGGACGAAAATTACCTAAATGTTCAACCAATGACACAAAATCACTTATTGGATGCACAAGATTGGTTAAAAACCCTAATTGGATAAGAATAAGCCTAGGGAGGACGAAAATGACCTAAATGTTCAACCAATGATACAAAATCACTTATTGGATTCACAAGATTGGTTCATAACCCTAATTGGATTAGAATAAGCCTTTGGAGGAACAAAATCACCTAACTGTTCAACCAATGAAACAAAATCACTTATTCGATGCACAAGATTGGTTAAAAACCCTAATTGGATTAGAATAAGCCTAGGGGAACCGAAAATGACCTAAATGTTCAACCAATGACACAAAATCACTTATTGGATGCACAAGATTGGTTAAAATCACTAATTGGATTAGAATAAGCCTAGGGAAGACGAAATTGACCATAATGTTCAACCAACGACACACAATCATTTATTGGATGCACAAGATTATTTCAAAACCATAATTGGATTAAAATAAGCCTACAGAGGACGAAAATGACCTAAATGTTCAACGAATGACACAAAATCACTTATTGGATGCACAAGATTAATTAAAACCCTTATTTGGATTAGAATAAGCCTAGGGAGGACGAAAATTACCTAAATGTTCAACCAATGACACAAAATCACTTATTGGATGCACAAGATTGGTTAAAAACCCTAATTAGATTAGAATACGCATAGGGAGGATAAAAATGACCTAAATGTTCAACCAATGACACAAAATAACTAATTGGATGCACAAGATTTGTTAAAAACCCTAATTGGATAAGAATAAGCATAGGGAGGACGAAAAAGACCTAAATGTTCAACCAATGATACAAAATCACTTATTGGATTCACAAGATTGGTTAAAAACCCTAATTGGATTAGAATAAGCCTTTGGAGGAAGAAAATGACCTAACTGTTCAACCAATGACACAAAATCACTTATTCGATGCACAAGATTGGTTAAAAACCCTAATTGGATTAGAATAAGCCTAATGGAACCGAAAATGACCTAAATGTTCAACCAATGACACAAATCACTTATTGGATGCACAAGATTGGTTAAAAACACTAATTGGATTAGAACAAGCCTAGGGAAGACGAAATTGACCATAATGTTCAACCAACGACACAAAATCACTTATTGGATGCACAAGATTATTTCAAAACCATAATTGGATTAAAATAAGCCTACAGAGGACGAAAATGACCTAAATGTTCAACGAATGACACAAAATCACTTATTGGATGCACAAGATTAATTAAAACCCTTATTTGGATTAGAATAAGCCTAGGGAGGACGAAAATGACCTAAATGTTCAACCAATGACACAAAATCACTTATTGGATGCACAAGATTGGTTAAAAACCCTAATTGGATAAGAATAAGCCTAGGGAGGACGAAAATGACCTAAATGTTCAACCAATTATACAAAATCACTTATTGGATTCACAAGATTGGTTCATAACGCTAATTGGATTAGAATAAGCCTTTGGAGGAAGAAAAATGACCTAAATGTCCAACGAATGACACAAAATCACTTATTGGATGCACTAGATTGGTTAAAAACCTTATTTGGATTAGAATAAGCCTAGGGAGGACGAAAATTACCTAAATGTTCAACCAATGACACAAAATCTCTTATTGGATGCACAAGATTGGTTAAAAACCCTAATTGGATAAGAATAAGCCTAGGGAGGACGAAAATGACCTAAATGTTCAACCAATGATACAAAATCACTTATTGGATTCACAAGATTGGTTCATAACCCTAATTGGATTAGAATAAGCCTTTGGAGGAACAAAATCACCTAACTGTTCAACCAATGAAACAAAATCACTTATTCGATGCACAAGATTGGTTAAAAACCCTAATTGGATTAGAATAAGCCTAGGGGAACCGAAAATGACCTAAATGTTCAACCAATGACACAAAATCACTTATTGGATGCACAAGATTGGTTAAAAACACTAATTGGATTAGAATAAGCCTAGGGAAGACGAAATTGACCATAATGTTCAACCAACGACACACAATCATTTATTGGATGCACAAGATTATTTCAAAACCATAATTGGATTAAAATAAGCCTAGAGAGGACAAAAATGACCTAAATGTTCAACGAATGACACAAAATCACTTATTGGATGCACAAGATTAATTAAAACCCTTATTTGGATTAGAATAAGCCTAGGGAGGACGAAAATTACCTAAATGTTCAACCAATGACACAAAATCACTTATTGGATGCACAAGATTGGTTAAAAACCCTAATTAGATTAGAATACGCATAGGGAGGATAAAAATGACCTAAATGTTCAACCAATGACACAAAATCACTAATTGGATGCACAAGATTTGTTAAAAACCCTAATTGGATAAGAATAAGCATAGGGAGGACGAAAAAGACCTAAATGTTCAACCAATGATACAAAATCACTTATTGGATTCACAAGATTGGTTAAAAACCCTAATTGGATTAGAATAAGCCTTTGGAGGAAGAAAATGACCTAACTGTTCATCCAATGACACAAAATCACTTATTCGATGCACAAGATTGGTTAAAAACCCTAATTGGATTAGAATAAGCCTAATGGAACCGAAAATGACCTAAATGTTCAACCAATGACACAAATCACTTATTGGATGCACAAGATTGGTTAAAAACACTAATTGGATTAGAATAAGCCTAGGGAAGACGAAATTGACCTTAATGTTCAACCAACGACACAAAATCACTTATTGGATGCACAAGATTATTTCAAAACCATAATTGGATTAAAATAAGCCTACAGAGGACGAAAATGACCTAAATGTTCAACGAATGACACAAAGTCACTTATTGGATGCACAAGATTAATTAAAACCCTTATTTGGATTAGAATAAGCCTAGGGAGGACGAAAATGACCTAAATGTTCAACCAATGACACAAAATCACTTATTGGATGCACAAGATTGGTTAAAAACCCTAATTAGATTAGAATTAGCCTAGGGAGGACGAAAAATGACCTAAATGTTCAACCAATGACACAAAATAACTTATTGGATGCATAAGATTGGTTAAAAACCCTAATTTAATTAGAATAAGCCTAGGGAGGACGAAAATGACTTAAATGTTCAACCAATGACACAAAATCACTTATTGGATGCCCAAGATTGGTTAAAAACCCTAATTGGATTAGAATAAGCCGAGGGAGGACGGAAATGACCTAAATGTTCAACCAATGAGACCAAATCACTTATTGGATGCACAAGATTGGTTAAAAACCCTAATTAGATTAGAATAAGCCTAGGGAGGATGAAAATGACCTAAATGTTCAACCAATGACACAAAATCACTTATTGGATGCACAAGATTGGTTAAAAACCCTAATTGGATAAGAATAAGCCTAGGGAGGACGAAAATGACCTAAATGTTCAACCAATGATACAAAATCACTTATTGGATTCACAAGATTGGTTCATAACCCTAATTGGATTAGAATAAGCCTTGGGAGGAAGAAAAATGACCTAAATGTCCAACGAATGACACAAAATCACTTATTGGATGCACTAGATTGGTTAAAACCCTTATTTGAATTAGAATAAGCCTAGGGAGGACGAAAATTACCTAAATGTTCAACCAATGACACAAAATCACTTATTGGATGCACAAGATTGGTTAAAAACCCTAATTGGATAAGAATAAGCCTAGGGAGGACGAAAATGACCTAAATGTTCAACCAATGATACAAAATCACTTATTGGATTCACAAGATTGGTTCATAACCCTAATTGGATTAGAATAAGCCTTTGGAGGAACAAAATCACCTAACTGTTCAACCAATGAAACAAAATCACTTATTCGATGCACAAGATTGGTTAAAAACCCTAATTGGATTAGAATAAGCCTAGGGGAACCGAAAATGACCTAAATGTTCAACCAATGACACAAAATCACTTATTGGATGCACAAGATTGGTTAAAATCACTAATTGGATTAGAATAAGCCTAGGGAAGACGAAATTGACCATAATGTTCAACCAACGACACACAATCATTTATTGGATGCACAAGATTATTTCAAAACCATAATTGGATTAAAATAAGCCTACAGAGGACGAAAATGACCTAAATGTTCAACGAATGACACAAAATCACTTATTGGATGCACAAGATTAATTAAAACCCTTATTTGGATTAGAATAAGCCTAGGGAGGACGAAAATTACCTAAATGTTCAACCAATGACACAAAATCACTTATTGGATGCACAAGATTGGTTAAAAACCCTAATTAGATTAGAATTAGCCTAGGGAGGACGAAAAATGACCTAAATGTTCAACCAATGACACAAAATAACTTATTGGATGCATAAGATTGGTTAAAAACCCTAATTTAATTAGAATAAGCCTAGGGAGGTCGAAAATGACCTAAATGTTCAACCAATGACACAAAATCACTTATTGGATGCCCAAGATTGGTTAAAAACCCTAATTGGATTAGAATAAGCCTAGGGAGGACGGAAATGACCTAAATGTTCAACCAATGACACAAAATCACTTATTGGATGCACAAGATTATTTCAAAAACCATAATTGGATTAAAATAAGCCTAGAGAGGACGAAAATGACCTAAATGTTCAACGAATGACACAAAATCACTTATTGGATGCACAAGATTAATTAAAACCCTTATTTGGATTAGAATAAGCCTAGGGAGGACGAAAATTACCTAAATGTTCAACCAATGACACAAAATCACTTATTGGATGCACAAGATTGGTTAAAAACCCGAATTGGATTAGAATAAGCCTAGGGAGGACGAAAATTACCTAAATGTTCAACCAATGACACAAAATACCTTATTGGATGCACAAGATTGGTTAAAAACCCTAATTGAATTAGAATAAGCCTAGGGAGGATGAAAATGACCTAATTTTCAACCAATGACACGAAATCACTTATTGA
The DNA here is from genome assembly GCA_037974735.1 of Cicer chorassanicum. Taxonomy (NCBI): domain Eukaryota; kingdom Viridiplantae; phylum Streptophyta; class Magnoliopsida; order Fabales; family Fabaceae; genus Cicer; species Cicer chorassanicum. The sequence continues at coordinate 46,302,457 of JBBPBP010000001.1, forward strand.
TGCACAAGATTGGTTAAGAACCCTAATTAGATTAGAATAAGCCTAAGGAGGACGAAAATGACCTAAATGTTCAACCAATGACACAAAATCACTTATTGGATACACAAGATTGGTTTAAACCCTTATATGGATTAGAATAAGCCTAGGGAGGACGAAAATTACCTAATTGTTCAACCAATGACACAAAATCACTTATTGGATGCACAAGATTGGTTAAAAACCCGAATTGGATTAGAATAAGCCTAGGGAGGACGAAAATTACCTAAATGTTCAACCAATGACACAAAATACCTTATTGGATGCACAAGATTGGTTAAAAACCCTAATTGGATTAGAATACGCCTAGGGAAGACGAAATTGACCTTAATATTAGACCAACGACATAAAATCACTTATTCGATGCACAAGGTTGGTTAAAAACCCTAATTGGATTAGAATAAGCCTAGGGATGACGAAAATTGCCTAAATGTTCAACCAATGACGCAAAATCACTTATTTGATGCACAAGATTAGCTAAAAACCCGAATTGGATTAGAATAAGCCTAGGGAGGACGAAAATTACCTAAATGTTCAACCAATGACACAAAATGACTTATTGGATAGAGAAGATTGGTTAATAACCCTAATTGGATTAGAATACGCCTAGGGAGGTCGAAAAAGACCTAAATGTTCAACTAATGACACAAAATCACTTATTGGATGCACAAGATTGGTTAAAAACCCTAATTGGATTAGAATTAGCCTATGGAGGACGAAAATGACCTTAATGTTCAACCAATGACACAAAATAACTTATTGGATGCATAAGATTGCTTAAAAACCCTAATTGAATTAGAATAAGCCTAGGGAGGACGAAAAGGACCTAAATGTTCAACCAATGACACAAAATCACTTATTGGATGCACAAGATAGGTTAAAAACCCGAATTGGATTAGAATAAGCCTAGGGAGGACGAAAATTACCTAAATGTTCAACCAATGACACAAAATGACTTATTGGATAGAGAAGATTGGTTAATAACCCTAATTGGATTAGAATACGCCTAGGGAGGACGAAAAAGACCTAAATGTTCAACCAATGACACAAAATCACTTATTGGATGCACAAGATTGGTTAAAAACCCTGATTGGATTAGAATTAGCCTAGGGAGGACGAAAATGACCTAAATGTTCAACCAATGACACAAAATAACTTATTGGATGCATAAGATTGGTTAAAAACCCTAATTGAATTAGAATAAGCCTAGGGAGGACGAAAATGACCTAAATGTTCAACCAATGACACGAAATCACTTATTGGATGCACAAGATTGGTTAAGAACCCTAATTAGATTAGAATAAGCCTAAGGAGGACGAAAATGACCTAAATGTTCAACCAATGACACAAAATCACTTTTTGGATGCACAAGATTGGTTAAAACCCTTATTTGGATTAGAATAAGCCTAGGGAGGACGAAAATTACCTAAATGTTCAACCAATGACACAAAATCACTTATTGGATGCACAAGATGGGTTAAAAACCCGAATTGGATTAGAATAACCCTAGGGAGGATGCAAATTACCTAAATGTTCAACCAATGACACAAAATCACTTATTGGATGCACAAGATTGGTTAAAAACCCTAATTAGATTAGAATACGCATAGGGAGGATAAAAATGACCTAAATGTTCAACCAATGACACAAAATCACTAATTGGATGCACAAGATTTGTTAAAAACCCTAATTGGATAAGAATAAGCATAGGGAGGACGAAAAAGACCTAAATGTTCAACCAATGATACAAAATCACTTATTGGATTCACAAGATTGGTTAAAAACCCTAATTGGATTAGAATAAGCCTTTGGAGGAAGAAAATGACCTAACTGTTCAACCAATGACACAAAATCACTTATTCGATGCACAAGATTGGTTAAAAACCCTAATTGGATTAGAATAAGCCTAGGGGAACCGAAAATGACCTAAATGTTCAACCAATGACACAAATCACTTATTGGATGCACAAGATTGGTTAAAAACACTAATTGGATTAGAATAAGCCTAGGGAAGACGAAATTGACCTTAATGTTCAACCAACGACACAAAATCACTTATTGGATGCACAAGATTATTTCAAAACCATAATTGGATTAAAATAAGCCTACAGAGGACGAAAATGACCTAAATGTTCAACGAATGACACAAAATCACTTATTGGATGCACAAGATTAATTAAAACCCTTATTTGGATTAGAATAAGCCTAGGGAGGACGAAAATGACCTAAATGTTCAACCAATGACACAAAATCACTTATTGGATGCACAAGATTGGTTAAAAACCCTAATTAGATTAGAATTAGCCTAGGGAGGACGAAAAATGACCTAAATGTTCAACCAATGACACAAAATAACTTATTGGATGCATAAGATTGGTTAAAAACCCTAATTGAATTAGAATAAGCCTAGGGAGGACGAAAATTACCTAAATGTTCAACCAATGACACAAAATCACTTATTGGATGCACAAGATTGGTTAAAAACCCTAATTGGATAAGAATAAGCCTAGGGAGGACGAAAATGACCTAAATGTTCAACCAATGATACAAAATCACTTATTGGATTCACAAGATTGGTTCATAACCCTAATTGGATTAGAATAAGCCTTTGGAGGAACAAAATCACCTAACTGTTCAACCAATGAAACAAAATCACTTATTCGATGCACAAGATTGGTTAAAAACCCTAATTGGATTAGAATAAGCCTAGGGGAACCGAAAATGACCTAAATGTTCAACCAATGACACAAAATCACTTATTGGAGGCACAAGATTGGTTAAAAACACTAATTGGATTAGAATAAGCCTAGGGAAGACGAAATTGACCATAATATTCAACCAACGACACACAATCATTTATTGGATGCACAAGATTATTTCAAAACCATAATTGGATTAAAATAAGCCTAGAGAGGACGAAAATGACCTAAATGTTCAACGAATGACACAAAATCACTTATTGGATGCACAAGATTAATTAAAACCCTTATTTGGATTAGAATAAGCCTAGGGAGGACGAAAATTACCTAATTGTTCAACCAATGACACAAAATCACTTATTGGATGCACAAGATTGGTTAAAAACCCTAATTAGATTAGAATACGCATAGGGAGGATAAAAATGACCTAAATGTTCAACCAATGACACAAAATCACTAATTGGATGCACAAGATTTGTTAAAAACCCTAATTGGATAAGAATAAGCATAGGGAGGACGAAAAAGACCTAAATGTTCAACCAATGATACAAAATCACTTATTGGATTCACAAGATTGGTTAAAAACCCTAATTGGATTAGAATAAGCCTTTGGAGGAAGAAAATGACCTAACTGTTCAACCAATGACACTAAATCACTTATTCGATGCACAAGATTGGTTAAAAACCCTAATTGGATTAGAATAAGCCTAATGGAACCGAAAATGACCTAAATGTTCAACCAATGACACAAATCACTTATTGGATGCACAAGATTGGTTAAAAACACTAATTGGATTAGAATAAGCCTAGGGAAGACGAAATTGACCTTAATGTTCAACCAACGACACAAAATCACTTATTGGATGCACAAGATTATTTCAAAACCATAATTGGATTAAAATAAGCCTACAGAGGACGAAAATGACCTAAATGTTCAACGAATGACACAAAATCACTTATTGGATGCACAAGATTAATTAAAACCCTTATTTGGATTAGAATAAGCCTAGGGAGGACGAAAATGACCTAAATGTTCAACCAATGACACAAAATCACTTATTGGATGCACAAGATTGGTTAAAAACCCTAATTAGATTAGAATTAGCCTAGGGAGGACGAAAAATGACCTAAATGTTCAACCAATGACACAAAATAACTTATTGGATGCAGAAGATTGGTTAAAAACCCTAATTTAATTAGAATAAGCCTAGGGAGGACGAAAATGACCTAAATGTTCAACCAATGACACAAAATCACTTATTGGATGCCCAAGATTGGTTAAAAACCCTAATTGGATTAGAATAAGCCTAGGGAGGACGAAAATGACCTAAATGTTCAACCAATGATACAAAATCACTTATTGGATTCACAAGATTGGTTCATAACCCTAATTGGATTAGAATAAGCCTTGGGAGGAAGAAAAATGACCTAAATGTCCAACGAATGACACAAAATCACTTATTGGATGCACTAGATTGGTTAAAACCCTTATTTGAATTAGAATAAGCCTAGGGAGGACGAAAATTACCTAAATGTTCAACCAATGACACAAAATCACTTATTGGATGCACAAGATTGGTTAAAAACCCTAATTGGATAAGAATAAGCCTAGGGAGGACGAAAATGACCTAAATGTTCAACCAATGATACAAAATCACTTATTGGATTCACAAGATTGGTTCATAACCCTAATTGGATTAGAATAAGCCTTTGGAGGAACAAAATCACCTAACTGTTCAACCAATGAAACAAAATCACTTATTCGATGCACAAGATTGGTTAAAAACCCTAATTGGATTAGAATAAGCCTAGGGGAACCGAAAATGACCTAAATGTTCAACCAATGACACAAAATCACTTATTGGATGCACAAGATTGGTTAAAATCACTAATTGGATTAGAATAAGCCTAGGGAAGACGAAATTGACCATAATGTTCAACCAACGACACACAATCATTTATTGGATGCACAAGATTATTTCAAAACCATAATTGGATTAAAATAAGCCTACAGAGGACGAAAATGACCTAAATGTTCAACGAATGACACAAAATCACTTATTGGATGCACAAGATTAATTAAAACCCTTATTTGGATTAGAATAAGCCTAGGGAGGACGAAAATTACCTAAATGTTCAACCAATGACACAAAATCACTTATTGGATGCACAAGATTGGTTAAAAACCCTAATTAGATTAGAATACGCATAGGGAGGATAAAAATGACCTAAATGTTCAACCAATGACACAAAATAACTAATTGGATGCACAAGATTTGTTAAAAACCCTAATTGGATAAGAATAAGCATAGGGAGGACGAAAAAGACCTAAATGTTCAACCAATGATACAAAATCACTTATTGGATTCACAAGATTGGTTAAAAACCCTAATTGGATTAGAATAAGCCTTTGGAGGAAGAAAATGACCTAACTGTTCAACCAATGACACAAAATCACTTATTCGATGCACAAGATTGGTTAAAAACCCTAATTGGATTAGAATAAGCCTAATGGAACCGAAAATGACCTAAATGTTCAACCAATGACACAAATCACTTATTGGATGCACAAGATTGGTTAAAAACACTAATTGGATTAGAACAAGCCTAGGGAAGACGAAATTGACCATAATGTTCAACCAACGACACAAAATCACTTATTGGATGCACAAGATTATTTCAAAACCATAATTGGATTAAAATAAGCCTACAGAGGACGAAAATGACCTAAATGTTCAACGAATGACACAAAATCACTTATTGGATGCACAAGATTAATTAAAACCCTTATTTGGATTAGAATAAGCCTAGGGAGGACGAAAATGACCTAAATGTTCAACCAATGTCACAAAATCACTTATTGGATGCACAAGATTGGTTAAAAACCCTAATTAGATTAGAATTAGCCTAGGGAGGACGAAAAATGACCTAAATGTTCAACCAATGACACAAAATAACTTATTTGATGCATAAGATTGGTTAAAAACCCTAATTTAATTAGAATAAGCCTAGGGAGGACGAAAATGACCTAAATGTTCAACCAATGACACAAAATCACTTATTGGATGCCCAAGATTGGTTAAAAACCCTAATTGGATTAGAATAAGCCTAGGGAGGACGGAAATGACCTAAATGTTCAACCAATGAGACAAAATCACTTATTGGATGCACAAGATTGGTTAAAAACCCTAATTAGATTAGAATAAGCCTAGGGAGGATGAAAATGACCTAAATGTTCAACCAATGACACAAAATCACTTATTGGATGCACAAGATTGGTTAAAAACCCTAATTGGATAAGAATAAGCCTAGGGAGGACGAAAATGACCTAAATGTTCAACCAATGATACAAAATCACTTATTGGATTCACAAGATTGGTTCATAACGCTAATTGGATTAGAATAAGCCTTGGGAGGAAGAAAAATGACCTAAATGTCCAACGAATGACACAAAATCACTTATTGGATGCACTAGATTGGTTAAAACCCTTATTTGGATTAGAATAAGCCTAGGGAGGACGAAAATTACCTAAATGTTCAACCAATGACACAAAATCACTTATTGGATGCACAAGATTGGTTAAAAACCCTAATTGGATAAGAATAAGCCTAGGGAGGACGAAAATGACCTAAATGTTCAACCAATGACACAAAATCACTTATTGGATGCACAAGATTGGTTAAAAACCCTAATTGGACGAGAATAAGCCTTGGGAGGACGAAAATGACCTAAATGTTTAACCAATAGCACAAAGATTGGATGCACAAGATTGGTTAAAAACCCTAATTGGACGAGAATAAGCCTAGGGAGGACGAAAATGACCTAAATGTTCAACCAATGACACAAAATCACTTATTGGATGCACAAGATTGGTTAAAAACCCTAATTGGATTAGAATAAGCCTAGGGAGGATGAAAATGACCTAAATGTTCAACCAATGACACAAAATCACTTATTGGATGCACAAGATTGGTTAAAAACCCTAATTGGATAAGAATAAGCTTAGGGAGGACGAAAATGACCTAAATGTTCAACCAATGATACAAAATCACTTATTGGATTCACAAGATTGGTTCATAACCCTAATTGGATTAGAATAAGCCTTGGGAGGAAGAAAAATGACCTAAATATCCAACGAATGACACAAAATCACTTATTGGATGCACAAGATTGGTTAAAAACCCTAATTAGATTAGAATAAGCCTAGGGAGGATGAAAATGATCTAAATGTTCAACCAATGACACAAAATCACTTATTGGATGCACAAGATTGGTTAAAAACCCTAATTGGATAAGAATAAGCCTAGGGAGGACGAAAATGACCTAAATGTTCAACCAATGATACAAAATCACTTATTGGATGCACAAGATTGGTTAAAAACCCTAATTAGATTAGAATTAGCCTAGGGAGGACGAAAAATGACCTAAATGTTCAACCAATGACACAAAATAACTTATTGGATGCATAAGATTGGTTAAAAACCCTAATTGAATTAGAATAAGCCTAGGGAGGACGAAAATGACCTAAATGTTCAACCAATGACACGAAATCACTTATTGGATGCACAAGATTGGTTAAGAACCCTAATTAGATTAGAATAAGCCTAAGGAGGACGAAAATGACCTAAATGTTCAACCAATGACACAAAATCACTTTTTGGATGCACAAGATTGGTTAAAACCCTTATTTGGATTAGAATAAGCCTAGGGAGGACGAAAATTACCTAAATGTTCAACCAATGACACAAAATCACTTATTGGATGCACAAGATGGGTTAAAAACCCGAATTGGATTAGAATAACCCTAGGGAGGATGCAAATTACCTAAATGTTCAACCAATGACACAAAATCACTTATTGGATGCACAAGATTGGTTAAAAACCCTAATTAGATTAGAATACGCATAGGGAGGATAAAAATGACCTAAATGTTCAACCAATGACACAAAATCACTAATTGGATGCACAAGATTTGTTAAAAACCCTAATTGGATAAGAATAAGCATAGGGAGGACGAAAAAGACCTAAATGTTCAACCAATGATACAAAATCACTTATTGGATTCACAAGATTGGTTAAAAACCCTAATTGGATTAGAATAAGCCTTTGGAGGAAGAAAATGACCTAACTGTTCAACCAATGACACAAAATCACTTATTCGATGCACAAGATTGGTTAAAAACCCTAATTGGATTAGAATAAGCCTAGGGGAACCGAAAATGACCTAAATGTTCAACCAATGACACAAATCACTTATTGGATGCACAAGATTGGTTAAAAACACTAATTGGATTAGAATAAGCCTAGGGAAGACGAAATTGACCTTAATGTTCAACCAACGACACAAAATCACTTATTGGATGCACAAGATTATTTCAAAACCATAATTGGATTAAAATAAGCCTACAGAGGACGAAAATGACCTAAATGTTCAACGAATGACACAAAATCACTTATTGGATGCACAAGATTAATTAAAACCCTTATTTGGATTAGAATAAGCCTAGGGAGGACGAAAATGACCTAAATGTTCAACCAATGACACAAAATCACTTATTGGATGCACAAGATTGGTTAAAAACCCTAATTAGATTAGAATTAGCCTAGGGAGGACGAAAAATGACCTAAATGTTCAACCAATGACACAAAATAACTTATTGGATGCATAAGATTGGTTAAAAACCCTAATTGAATTAGAATAAGCCTAGGGAGGACGAAAATTACCTAAATGTTCAACCAATGACACAAAATCACTTATTGGATGCACAAGATTGGTTAAAAACCCTAATTGGATAAGAATAAGCCTAGGGAGGACGAAAATGACCTAAATGTTCAACCAATGATACAAAATCACTTATTGGATTCACAAGATTGGTTCATAACCCTAATTGGATTAGAATAAGCCTTTGGAGGAACAAAATCACCTAACTGTTCAACCAATGAAACAAAATCACTTATTCGATGCACAAGATTGGTTAAAAACCCTAATTGGATTAGAATAAGCCTAGGGGAACCGAAAATGACCTAAATGTTCAACCAATGACACAAAATCACTTATTGGATGCACAAGATTGGTTAAAAACACTAATTGGATTAGAATAAGCCTAGGGAAGACGAAATTGACCATAATGTTCAACCAACGACACACAATCATTTATTGGATGCACAAGATTATTTCAAGACCATAATTGGATTAAAATAAGCCTAGAGAGGACGAAAATGACCTAAATGTTCAACGAATGACACAAAATCACTTATTGGATGCACAAGATTAATTAAAACCCTTATTTGGATTAGAATAAGCCTAGGGAGGACGAAAATTACCTAAATGTTCAACCAATGACACAAAATCACTTATTGGATGCACAAGATTGGTTAAAAACCCTAATTAGATTAGAATACGCATAGGGAGGATAAAAATGACCTAAATGTTCAACCAATGAAACAAAATCACTAATTGGATGCACAAGATTTGTTAAAAACCCTAATTGGATAAGAATAAGCATAGGGAGGACGAAAAAGACCTAAATGTTCAACCAATGATACAAAATCACTTATTGGATTCACAAGATTGGTTAAAAACCCTAATTGGATTAGAATAAGCCTTTGGAGGAAGAAAATGACCTAACTGTTCAACCAATGACAAAAAATCACTTATTCAATGCAAAAGATTGGTTAAAAACCCTAATTGGATTAGAATAAGCCTAGGGGAACCGAAAATGACCTAAATGTTCAACTAATGACACAAATCACTTATTGGATGCACAAGATGGGTTAAAAACACTAATTGGATTAAAATAAGCCTAGGGAAGACGAAATTGACCTTAATGTTCAACCAACGACACAAAATCACTTATTGGATGCACAAGATTATTTCAAAACCATAATTGGATTAAAATAAGCCTAGAGAGGACGAAAATGACCTAAATGTTCAACGAATGACACAAAATCACTTATTTGATGCACAAGATTAATTAAAACCCTTATTTGGATTAGAATAAGCCTAGGGAGGACGAAAATGACCTAAATGTTCAACCAATGACACAAAATCACTTATTGGATGCACAAGATTGGTTAAAAACCCTAATTAGATTAGAATTAGCCTAGGGAGGACGAAAAATGACCTAAATGTTCAACCAATGACACAAAATAACTTATTGGATGCATAAGATTGGTTAAAAACCCTAATTGAATTAGAATAAGCCTAGGGAGGACGAAAATTACCTAAATGTTCAACCAATGACACAAAATCACTTATTGGATGCACAAGATTGGTTAAAAACCCTAATTGGATAAGAATAAGCCTAGGGAGGACGAAAATGACCTAAATGTTCAACCAATGATACAAAATCACTTATTGGATTCACAAGATTGGTTCATAACCCTAATTGGATTAGAATAAGCCTTTGGAGGAACAAAATCACCTAACTGTTCAACCAATGAAACAAAATCACTTATTCGATGCACAAGATTGGTTAAAAACCCTAATTGGATTAGAATAAGCCTAGGGGAACCGAAAATGACCTAAATGTTCAACCAATGACACAAAATCACTTATTGGATGCACAAGATTGGTTAAAATCACTAATTGGATTAGAATAAGCCTAGGGAAGACGAAATTGACCATAATGTTCAACCAACGACACACAATCATTTATTGGATGCACAAGATTATTTCAAAACCATAATTGGATTAAAATAAGCCTACAGAGGACGAAAATGACCTAAATGTTCAACGAATGACACAAAATCACTTATTGGATGCACAAGATTAATTAAAACCCTTATTTGGATTAGAATAAGCCTAGGGAGGACGAAAATTACCTAAATGTTCAACCAATGACACAAAATCACTTATTGGATGCACAAGATTGGTTAAAAACCCTAATTAGATTAGAATACGCATAGGGAGGATAAAAATGACCTAAATGTTCAACCAATGACACAAAATAACTAATTGGATGCACAAGATTTGTTAAAAACCCTAATTGGATAAGAATAAGCATAGGGAGGACGAAAAAGACCTAAATGTTCAACCAATGATACAAAATCACTTATTGGATTCACAAGATTGGTTAAAAACCCTAATTGGATTAGAATAAGCCTTTGGAGGAAGAAAATGACCTAACTGTTCAACCAATGACACAAAATCACTTATTCGATGCACAAGATTGGTTAAAAACCCTAATTGGATTAGAATAAGCCTAATGGAACCGAAAATGACCTAAATGTTCAACCAATGACACAAATCACTTATTGGATGCACAAGATTGGTTAAAAACACTAATTGGATTAGAACAAGCCTAGGGAAGACGAAATTGACCATAATGTTCAACCAACGACACAAAATCACTTATTGGATGCACAAGATTATTTCAAAACCATAATTGGATTAAAATAAGCCTACAGAGGACGAAAATGACCTAAATGTTCAACGAATGACACAAAATCACTTATTGGATGCACAAGATTAATTAAAACCCTTATTTGGATTAGAATAAGCCTAGGGAGGACGAAAATGACCTAAATGTTCAACCAATGACACAAAATCACTTATTGGATGCACAAGATTGGTTAAAAACCCTAATTAGATTAGAATAAGCCTAGGGAGGACGAAAATGACCTAAATGTTCAACCAATGACACAAAATCACTTATTGGATGCACAAGATTGGTTAAAAACCCTAATTGGATTAGAATAAGCCTAGGGAGGACGAAAATGACCTAAATGTTCAACCAATGATACAAAATCACTTATTGGATTCACAAGATTGGTTCATAACCCTAATTGGATTAGAATAAGCCTTGGGAGGAAGAAAAATGACCTAAATGTCCAACGAATGACACAAAATCACTTATTGGATGCACTAGATTGGTTAAAACCCTTATTTGGATTAGAATAAGCCTAGGGAGGACGAAAATTACCTAAATGTTCAACCAATGACACAAAATCACTTATTGGATGCACAAGATTGGTTAAAAACCCTAATTGGATAAGAATAAGCCTAGGGAGGACGAAAATGACCTAAATGTTCAACCAATGACACAAAATCACTTATTGGATGCACAAGATTGGTTAAAAACCCTAATTGGACGAGAATAAGCCTAGGGAGGACGAAAATGACCTAAATGTTCAACCAATGACACAAGCGTACTTATTGGATGCACAAGATTGGTTAAAAACCCTAATTGGACGAGAATAAGCCTAGGGAGGACGAAAATGACCTAAATGTTCAACCAATGACACAAATGTACTTATTGGATGCACAAGATTGGTTAAAAACCCTAATTGGACGAGAATAAGCCGAGGGAGGACGAAAATGACCTAAATGTTCAACCAATGACACAAAATCACTTATTGGATGCACAAGATTGGTTAAAAACCCTAATTGGACGAGAATAAGCATTGGGAGGACGAAAATGACCTAAATGTTCAACCAATGACACAAATGTAGTTATTGGATGCACAAGATTGGTTAAAAACCCTAATTGGACGAGAATAAGCCTAGGGAGGACGAAAATGACCTAAATCTTCAACCAATGACACAAATCTACTTATTGGATGCACAAGATTGGTTAAAAACCCTAATTGGACGAGAATAAGCTGTGGGAGGACGAAAATGACCTAAATGTTCAACCAATGACACAAATGCACTTATTAGATGCACTAGATTGGTTAGAAACCCTAATTGGACGAGAATAAGCCTTGGGAGGACGAAAATGACCTAAATGTTCAACCAATGACACAAAATCACTTATTGGATGCACAAGATTGATTAAAACCCATAATTGGACGAGAATAAGCCTTGGGAGGACGAAAATGACCTAAATGTTCAACCAATGACACAAAATCACTTATTGGATGCACAAGATTGGTTAAAAACCCTAATTGGATGAGAATAAGCATTGGGAGGACGAAAATGACCTAAATGTTCAACCAATGACACAAATGTACTTATTGGATGCACAAGATTGGTTAAAAACCCTAATTGGACGAGAATAAGCCTAGGGAGGACGAAAATGACCTAAATGTTCAACCAATGACACAAAATAAATTATTGGATGCACAAGATTGGTTAAAACCCTAATTGGACGAGAATAAGCCTTGGGAGGACAAAAATGATCTAAATGTTCAACCAATGACACAAAATCACTTATTGGATGCACAAGATTGGTTAAAAACCCTAATTGGACGAGAATAAGCATTGGGAGGACGAAAATGACCTAAATGTTCAACCAATGACACAAATGTACTATTTGGATGCACAAGATTGGTTAAAAACCCTAATTGGACGAGAATAAGCCTAGGGAGGACGAAAATGACCTAAATGTTCAACCAATGACACAAAATCACTTATTGGATGCACAAGATTGGTTAAAAACCCTAATTGGATTAGAATAAGCCTAGGGAGGATGAAAATGACCTAAATGTTCAACCAATGACACAAAATCACTTATTGGATGCACAAGATTGGTTAAAAACCCTAATTGGATAAGAATAAGCTTAGGGAGGACGAAAATGACCTAAATGTTCAACCAATGATACAAAATCACTTATTGGATTCACAAGATTGGTTCATAACCCTAATTGGATTAGAATAAGCCTTGGGAGGAAGAAAAATGACCTAAATATCCAACGAATGACACAAAATCACTTATTGGATGCACAAGATTGGTTAAAAACCCTAATTAGATTAGAATAAGCCTAGGGAGGATGAAAATGATCTAAATGTTCAACCAATGACACAAAATCACTTATTGGATGCACAAGATTGGTTAAAAACCCTAATTGGATAAGAATAAGCCTAGGGAGGACGAAAATGACCTAAATGTTCAACCAATGATACAAAATCACTTATTGGATGCACAAGATTGGTTAAAAACCCTAATTAGATTAGAATTAGCCTAGGGAGGACGAAAAATGACCTAAATGTTCAACCAATGACACAAAATAACTTATTGGATGCATAAGATTGGTTAAAAACCCTAATTGAATTAGAATAAGCCTAGGGAGGACGAAAATGACCTAAATGTTCAACCAATGACACGAAATCACTTATTGGATGCACAAGATTGGTTAAGAACCCTAATTAGATTAGAATAAGCCTAAGGAGGACGAAAATGACCTAAATGTTCAACCAATGACACAAAATCACTTTTTGGATGCACAAGATTGGTTAAAACCCTTATTTGGATTAGAATAAGCCTAGGGAGGACGAAAATTACCTAAATGTTCAACCAATGACACAAAATCACTTATTGGATGCTCAAGATGGGTTAAAAACCCGAATTGGATTAGAATAACCCTAGGGAGGATGCAAATTACCTAAATGTTCAACCAATGACACAAAATCACTTATTGGATGCACAAGATTGGTTAAAAACCATAATTAGATTAGAATACGCATAGGGAGGATAAAAATGACCTAAATGTTCAACCAATGACACAAAATCACTAATTGGATGCACAAGATTTGTTAAAAACCCTAATTGGATAAGAATAAGCATAGGGAGGACGAAAATGACCTAAATGTTCAACCAATGATACAAAATCACTTATTGGATTCACAAGATTGGTTAAAAACCCTAATTGGATTAGAATAAGCCTTTGGAGGAAGAAAATGACCTAACTGTTCAACCAATGACATAAAATCACTTATTCGATGCACAAGATTGGTTAAAAACCCTAATTGGATTAGAATAAGTCTAGGGGAACCGAAAATGACCTAAATGTTCAATCAATGACACAAAATCACTTATTGGATGCACAAGATTGGTTAAAAACACTAATTGGATTAGAATAAGCCTAGGGAAGACGAAATTGACCTTAATGTTCAACCAACGACACAAAATCATTTATTGGTTGCACAAGATTATTTCAAAACCATAATTGGATTAAAATAAGCCTAGAGAGGACGAAAATGACCTAAATGTTCAACAAATGACACAAAATCACTTATTGGATGCACAAGATTAATTAAAACCCTTATTTGGATTAGAATAAGCCTAGGGAGGACGAAAATTACCTAAATGTTCAACCAATGACACAAAATTACTTATTGGATGCACAAGATTGGTTAAAAACCCTAATTAGATTAGAATACGCATAGGGAGGATAAAAATGACCTAAATGTTCAACCAATGACACAAAATCACTAATTGGATGCACAAGATTTGTTAAAAACCCTAATTGGATAAGAATAAGCATAGGGAGGACGAAAAAGACCTAAATGTTCAACCAATGATACAAAATCACTTATTGGATTCACAAGATTGGTTAAAAGCCCTAATTGGATTAGAATAAGCCTTTGGAGGAAGAAAATGACCTAACTGTTCAACCAATGACACAAAATCACTTATTCGATGCAAAAGATTGGTTAAAAACCCTAATTGGATTAGAATAAGCCTAAGGGAACCGAAAATGACCTAAATGTTCAACCAATGACACAAATCACTTATTGGATGCACAAGATGGGTTAAAAACACTAATTGGATTAAAATAAGCCTAGGGAAGACGAAATTGACCTTAATGTTCAACCAACGACACAAAATCACTTATTGGATGCACAAGATTATTTCAAAACCATAATTGGATTAAAATAAGCCTATAGAGGACGAAAATGACCTAAATGTTCAACGAATGACACAAAATCACTTATTTGATGCACAAGATTAATTAAAACCCTTATTTGGATTACAATAAGCCTAGGGAGGACGAAAATGACCTAAATGTTCAACCAATGACACAAAATAACTTATTGGATGCATAAGATTGGTTAAAAACCCTAATTAGATTAGAATAAGCCTAGGGAGGACGAAAATGACCTAAATGTTCAACCAATGACACGAAATCACTTATTGGATGCACAAGATTGGTTAAGAACCCTAATTAGATTAGAATAAGCCTAAGGAGGACGAAAATGACCTAAATGTTCAACCAATGACACAAAATCACTTTTCGGATGCACAAGATTGGTTAAAACCCTTATTTGGATTAGAATAAGCCTAGGGAGGACGAAAATTACCTAAATGTTCAACCAATGACACAAAATCACTTATTGGATGCACAAGATGGGTTAAAAACCCGAATTGGATTAGAATAAGCCTAGGGAGGAATTAAATTACCTAAATGTTCAACCAATGACACAAAATCACCTATTGGATGCACAAGATTGGTTAAAAACCCTAATTAGATTAGAATACGCATAGGGAGGATAAAAATGACCTAAATGTTTAACCAATGACACAAAATCACTAATTGGATGCACAAGATTTATTAAAAACCCTAATTGGATAAGAATAAGCATAGGGAGGACGAAAATGACCTAAATGTTCAACCAATGATACAAAATCACTTATTGGATTCACAAGATTGGTTAAAAACCCAAATTGGATAAGAATAAGCCTTTGGAGGAAGAAAATGACCTAACTGTTCAACCAATGACATAAAATCACTTATTCGATGCACAAGATTGGTTAAAAACCCTAATTGGATTAGAATAAGCCTAGTGGAACCGAAAATGACCGAAATGTTCAACCAATGACACAAAATCACTTATTGGATGCACAAGATTGGTTAAAAACACTAATTGGATTAGAATAAGCCTAGGGAAGACGAAATTGACCTTAATGTTCAACCAACGACACCAAATCATTTATTGGATTAACAAGATTATTTCAAAACCATAATTGGATTAAAATAAGCCTAGAGAGGACGAAAATGACCTAAATGTTCAACCAATGACACAAAATCACTTATTGGATGCACAAGATTGGTTAAAAACCCTAATTAGATTAGAATTAGCCTAGGGAGGACGAAAAATGACCTAAATGTTCAACCAATGACACAAAATAACTTATTGGATGCATAAGATTGGTTAAAAACCCTAATTGAATTAGAATAAGCCTAGGGAGGACGAAAATGACCTAAATGTTCAACCAATGACACGAAATCACTTATTGGATGCACAAGATTGGTTAAGAACCCTAATTAGATTAGAATAAGCCTAAGGAGGACGAAAATGACCTAAATGTTCAACCAATGACACAAAATCACTTTTTGGATGCACAAGATTGGTTAAAACCCTTATTTGGATTAGAATAAGCCTAGGGAGGACGAAAATTACCTAAATGTTCAACCAATGACACAAAATCACTTATTGGATGCACAAGATGGGTTAAAAACCCGAATTGGATTAGAATAACCCTAGGGAGGTTGCAAATTACCTAAATGTTCAACCAATGACACAAAATCACTAATTGGATGCACAAGATTTGTTAAAAACCCTAATTGGATAAGAATAAGCATAGGGAGGACGAAAATGACCTAAATGTTCAACCAATGATACAAAATCACTTATTGGATTCACAAGATTGGTTAAAAACCCTAATTGGATTAGAATAAGCCTTTGGAGGAAGAAAATGACCTAACTTTTCAACCAATGACATAAAATCACTTATTCGATGCACAAGATTGGTTAAAAACCCTAATTGGATTAGAATAAGCCTAGGGGAACCGAAAATGACCTAAATGTTCAATCAATGACACAAAATCACTTATTGGATGCACAAGATTGGCTAAAAACACTAATTGGATTAGAATAAGCCTAGGGAAGACGAAATTGACCTTAATGTTCAACCAACGACACAAAATCATTTATTGGTTGCACAAGATTATTTCAAAACCATAATTGGATTAAAATAAGCCTAGAGAGGACGAAAATGACCTAAATGCTCAACGAATGACACAAAATCACTTATTGGATGCACAAGATTGGTTTAAACCCTTATTTGGATTAGAATAAGCCTAGGGAGGACGAAAATTACCTAAATGTTCAACCAATGACACAAAATCACTTATTGGATGCACAAGATTGGTTAAAAACCCTAATTGGATAAGAATAAGCCTAGGGAGGACGAAAATGACCTAAATGTTCAACCAATGATAAAAAATCACTTATTGGATTCACAAGATTGGTTCATAACCCTAATTGGATTAGAATAAGCCTTTGGAGGAACAAGATCACCTAACTGTTCAACCAATGAAACAAAATCACTTATTGGATTCACAAGATTGGTTAAAAACCCTAATTGGATTAGAATAAGCCTTTGGAGGAAGAAAATGACCTAACTGTTCAACCAATGACATAAAATCACTTATTCGATGCACAAGATTGGTTAAAAACCCTAATTGGATTAGAATAAGCCTAGGGGAACCGAAAATGACCTAAATGTTCAATCAATGACGCAAAATCACTTATTGGATGCACAAGATTGGCTAAAAACACTAATTGGATTAGAATAAGCCTAGGGAAGACGAAATTGACCTTAATGTTCAACCAACGACACAAAATCATTTATTGGTTGCACAAGATTATTTCAAAACCATAATTGGATTAAAATAAGCCTAGAGAGGACGAAAATGACCTAAATGCTCAACGAATGACACAAAATCACTTATTGGATGCACAAGATTGGTTTAAACCCTTATTTGGATTAGAATAAGCCTAGGGAGGACGAAAATTACCTAAATGTTCAACCAATGACACAAAATCACTTATTGGATGCACAAGATTGGTTAAAAACCCTAATTGGATAAGAATAAGCCTAGGGAGGACGAAAATGACCTAAATGTTCAACCAATGATAAAAAATCACTTATTGGATTCACAAGATTGGTTCATAACCCTAATTGGATTAGAATAAGCCTTTGGAGGAACAAGATCACCTAACTGTTCAACCAATGAAACAAAATCACTTATTCGATGCACAAGATTGGTTAAAAACCCTAATTGGATTAGAATAAGCCTAGGGGAACCGAAAATGACCTAAATGTTCAACCAATGACACAAAATCACTTATTGGATGCACAAGATTGGTTAAAAACACTAATTGGATTAGAATAAGCCTAGGGAAGACGAAATTGACCATAATGTTCAACCAACGACACACAATCATTTATTGGATGCACAAGATTATTTCAAAACCATAATTGGATTAAAATAAGCCTAGAGAGGACGAAAATGACCTAAATGTTCAACAAATGACACAAAATCACTTATTGGATGCACAAGATTAATTAAAACCCTTATTTGGATTAGAATAAGCCTAGGGAGGACGAAAATTACCTAAATGTTCAACCAATGACACAAAATCACTTATTGGATGCACAAGATTGGTTAAAAACCCTAATTAGATTAGAATACGCATAGGGAGGATAAAAATGACCTAAATGTTCAACCAATGACACAAAATCACTAATTGGATGCACAAGATTTGTTAAAAACCCTAATTGGATAAGAATAAGCATAGGGAGGACGAAAAAGACCTAAATGTTCAACCAATGATACAAAATCACTTATTGGATTCACAAGATTGGTTAAAAGCCCTAATTGGATTAGAATAAGCCTTTGGAGGAAGAAAATGACCTAACTGTTCAACCAATGACACAAAATCACTTATTCGATGCAAAAGATTGGTTAAAAACCCTAATTGGATTAGAATAAGCCTAGGGGAACCGAAAATGACCTAAATGTTCAACCAATGACACAAATCACTTATTGGATGCACAAGATGGGTTAAAAACACTAATTGGATTAAAATAAGCCTAGGGAAGACGAAATTGACCTTAATGTTCAACCAATGACACAAAATCACTTATTGGATGCACAAGATTATTTCAAAACCATAATTGGATTAAAATAAGCCTATAGAGGACGAAAATGACCTAAATGTTCAACGAATGACACAAAATCACTTATTTGATGCACAAGATTAATTAAAACCCTTATTTGGATTAGAATAAGCCTAAGGAGGACGAAAATGACCTAAATGTTCAACCAATGACACAAAATCACTTATTGGATGCACAAGATTGGTTAAAAACCCTAATTAGATTAGAATTAGCCTAGGGAGGACGAAAAATGACCTAAATGTTCAACCAATGACACAAAATAACTTATTGGATGCATAAGATTGGTTAAAAACCCTAGTTGAATTAGAATAAGCCTAGGGAGGACGAAAATGACCTAAATGTTCAACCAATGACACGAAATCACTTATTGGATGCACAAGTTTGGTTAAGAACCCTAATTAGATTAGAATAAGCCTAAGGAGGACGAAAATGACCTAAATGTTCAACCAATGACACAAAATCACTTTTCGGATGCACAAGATTGGTTAAAACCCTTATTTGGATTAGAATAAGCCTAGGGAGGACGAAAATTACCTAAATGTTCAACCAATGACACAAAATAACTTATTGGATGCACAAGATGGGTTAAAAACCCGAATTGGATTAGAATAAGCCTAGGGAGGAATTAAATTACCTAAATATTCAACCAATGACACAAAATCACTTATTGGATGCACAAGATTGGTTAAAAACCCTAATTAGATTAGAATACGCATATGGAGGATAAAAATGACCTAAATGTTCAACCAATGACACAAAATCACTAATAGGATGCACAAGATTGGTTCAAAAACCCTAATTGGATAAGAATAAGCATAGGGAGGAAGAAAATGACCTAACTGTTCAACCAATGACACAAAATCACTTATTCGATTCACAAGATTGGTTAAAAACCCTAATTGGATTTGAATAAGCCTAGGGAAACTGAAAATGACCTAAATGTTCAACCAATGACACAAAATCACTTATTGGATGCACAAGATTGGTTAAAAACCCTAATTGGATTAGAATTAGCCTAGGGAGGACGAAAATGACCTAAATGTTCAACCAATGACACAAAATCACTTATTGGATGCCCAAGATTGGTTAAAAACCCTAATTGGATTAGAATAAGCCTAGGGAGGACGGAAATGACCTAAATGTTCAACCAATAACACAAAATCACTTATTGGATGCACAAGATTGTTTAAAAACCCTAATTGGATTAGAATAAGCCTAGGGAGGATGAAAATGACCTAAATGTTCAACCAATGACACAAAATCACTTATTGGATGCACAAGATTGGTTAAAAACCCTAATTGGATAAGAATAAGCCTAGGGAGGACGAAAATGACCTAAATGTTCAACCCATGATACAAAATCACTTATTGGATTCACAAGATTGGTTCATAACCCTAATTGGATTAGAATAAGCATTGGGAGGACGAAAATGATCTAAATGTCCAACGAATGACACAAAATCACTTATTGGATGCACAAGATTGGTTAAAACCCTTATTTGGATTAGGATAACCCTAGGGAGGACGAAAATTACCTAAATGTTCAACCAATGACACAAAATCACTTATTGGATGCATAAGATTGGTTAAAAACCCTAATTGGATAAGAATAAGCCTAGGGAGGACGAAAATGACCTAAATGTTCAACCAATGATACAAAATCACTTATTAGATTCACAAGATTGGTTCATAACCCTAATTGGATTAGAATAAGCCTTTGGAGGAACAAAATGACCTAACTGTTCAACCAATGACACAAAATCACTTATTCGATGCACAAGATTGGTTAAAAACCCTAATTTGATTAGAATAAGCCTAGGGGCACTGAAATGACCTAAATGTTAAACCAACGACACAAAATCACTTATTGGATGCACAAGATTGGTTAAAAACACTAATTGGATTAGAATAAGCCTAGGGAAGACGAAATTGACCTTAATGTTCAACCAACGACACAAAATCATTTATTGGATGCACAAGATTATTTCAAAACCATAATTGGATTAAAATAAGCCTAGAGAGGACGAAAATGACCTAAATGTTCAACGAATGACACAAAATCACTTATTGGATGCACAAGGTTGGTTAAAAACCCTAATTGGATTAGAATAAGCTTAAGGAAGACAAAAAATGACCTTAATGTTCAACCAATGACACAAAATCACTTATTGGATGCACAAGATTGGTTAAAAACCCTAATTAGATTAGAATACGCATAGGGAGGATAAAAATGACCTAAATGTTCAACCAATGACACAAAATCACTAATTGGGTGCACAAGATTTGTTAAAAACCCTAATTGGATAAGAATAAGCATAGGGAGGACGAAAATGACCTAAATGTTCAACCAATGATACAAAATCACTTATTGGATTCACAAGATTGGTTAAAAACCCTAATTGGATTAGAATAAGCCTTTGGAGGAAGAAAATTACCTAACTGTTCAACCAATGACACAAAATCACTTATTCGATGCACAAGATTGGTTAAAAACCCTAATTGGATTAGAATAAGCCTAGGGGAACTAAAAATGACCTAAATGTTCAACCAATGACACAAAATCACTTATTGGATGCACAAGATTGGTTAAAAACCCTAATTGGATTAGAATAAGCCTAAGGAAGACGAAATTGACCTTAATGTTCAACGAATGACACAAAAACCCTAATTGGATTAGAATACCCCTATAGAAGACGAAATTGACCTTAATGTTCAACCAATGACTCAAAATCACTTATTCGATGCACAAGATTGGTTAAAAACCCTAATTGGATTAGAATACGCAAAGGGAGGATAAAAATGACCGAAATGTTCAACCAATGATACAAAATCACTAATTGGATGCCAAATATTGTTTAAGAGCCCTAATTGGATTAGAATATGTCTAACGAGGACGAAAATGACCTAAATGTTCAACCAATAACACAAAATCACTTATTGGATACCCAAGATTGGTAAAAAACCCTAATTGGATTAGAATAAGCCTAGGGAGGACGGAAATGACCTAAATGTTCAACCAATGACACAAAATCACTTATTGGATGCACAAGATTGGTTAAAAACCCTAATTGGATTAGAATAAGCCTAGGGAGGATGAAAATGACCTAAATGTTCAACCAATGACACAAAATCACTTATTGGATGCACAAGATTGGTTAAAAACCCTAATTTGATAAGAATAAGCCTAGGGAGGACGAAAATGACCTAAATGTTCAACCAATGATACAAAATCACTTATTGGATTCACAAGATTGGTTCATAACCATAATTGGATTAGAATAAGCCTTGGGAGGAAGAAAAATGACCTAAATGTCCAACGAATGACACAAAATCACTTATTGGATGCACTAGATTGGTTAAAACCCTTATTTGGATTAGAATAAGCCTAGGGAGGACGAAAATTACCTAAATGTTCAACCAATGACACAAAATCACTTATTGGATGCACAAGATTGGTTAAAAACCCTAATTGGATAAGAATAAGCCTAGGGAGGACGAAAATGACCTAAATGATCAACCAATGATACAAAATCACTTATTGGATTCACAAGATTGGTTCATAACCCTAATTGGATTAGAATAAGCCTTTGGAGGAACAAAATCACCTAACTGTTCAACCAATGAAAAAAAATCACTTATTCGATGCACAAGATTGGTTAAAAACCCCAATTGGATTAGAATAAGCCTAGGGGAACCGAAAATGACCTAAATGTTCAACCAATGACACAAAATCACTTATTGGATGCACAAGATTGGTTAAAAACACTAATTGGATTAGAATAAGCCTAGGGAAGACGAAATTGACCATAATGTTCAACCAACGACACACAATCATTTATTGGATGCACAAGATTATTTCAAAACCATAATTGGATTAAAATAAGCCTAGAGAGGACGAAAATGACCTAAATG
Organism: Cicer chorassanicum; assembly: GCA_037974735.1. Taxonomy (NCBI): domain Eukaryota; kingdom Viridiplantae; phylum Streptophyta; class Magnoliopsida; order Fabales; family Fabaceae; genus Cicer; species Cicer chorassanicum. Next base: position 46,325,796 of record JBBPBP010000001.1, read on the forward strand.
TTTAACCAATGACACAAAATCACTAATTGGATGCACAAGATTTGTTAAAAACCCTAATTGGATAAGAATAAGCATAGGGAGGACGAAAAAGACCTAAATGTTCAACCAATGACACGAAATCACTTATTGGATGCACAAGATTGGTTAAGAATCCTAATTAGATTAGAATAAGCCTAAGGAGGACGAAAATGACCTAAATGCTCAACCAATGACACAAAATCACTTATTGGATGCACAAGATTGGTTAAAAACCCTAATTAGATTAGAATTAGCCTAGGGAGGACGAAAAATGACCTAAATGTTCAACCAATGATACAAAATAACTTATTGGATGCATAAGATTGGTTAAAAACCCTAATTGAATTAGAATAAGCCTAGGGAGGACGAAAATGACCTAAATGTTCAACCAATGACACAAAATCACTTATTGGATGCCCAAGATTGGTTAAAAACCCTAATTGGATTAGAATAAGCCTAGGGAGGACGGAAATGACCTAAATGTTCAACCAATGACACAAAATCACTTATTGGATGTACAAGATTGGTTAAAAACCCTAATTGGATTAGAATAAGCCTAGGGAGGATGAAAATGACCTAAATGCTCAACCAATGACACAAAATCACTTATTGGATGCACAAGATTGGTTAAAAACCCTAATTGGATAAGAATAAGCTTAGGGAGGACGAAAATCACCTAAATGTTCAACCAATGATACAAAATCACTTATTGGATTCACAAGATTGGTTCATAACCCTAATTGGATTAGAATAAGCCTTGGGAGGAAGAAAAATGACCTAAATATCAACCGAATGACACAAAATCACTTATTGGATGCACAAGATTGGTTAAAAACCCTAATTAGATTAGAATAAGACTAGGGATGATGAAAATGACCTAAATGTTCAACCAATGACACAAAATCACTTATTGGATGCACAAGATTGGTTAAAAACCCTAATTGGATAAGAATAAGCCTAGGGAGGACGAAAATGACCTAAATGTTCAACCAATGATACAAGATCACTTATTGGATTCACAAGATTGGTTCATAACGCTAATTGGATTAGAATAAGCCTTGGGAGGAAGAAAAATGACCTAAATGTCCAACGAATGACACAAAATCACTTATTGGATGCACTAGATTGGTTAAAAACCTTATTTGGATTAGAATAAGCCTAGGGAGGACGAAAATTACCTAAATGTTCAACCAATGACACAAAATCACTTATTGGATGCACAAGATTGGTTAAAAACCCTAATTGGATAAGAATAAGCCTAGGGAGGACGAAAATGACCTAAATGTTCAACTAATGATAAAAATCACTTATTGGATTCACATGATTGGTTCATAACCCTAATTGGATTAGAATAAGCCTTTGGAGGAACAAAATCACCTAACTGTTCAACCAATGAAACAAAATCACTTATTCGATGCACAAGATTGGTTAAAAACCCTAATTGGATTAGAATAAGCCTAAGGGAACCGAAAATGACCTAAATGTTCAACCAATGACACAAAATCACTTATTGGATGCACAAGATTGGTTAAAAACACTAATTGGATTAGAATAAGCCTAGGGAAGACGAAATTGACCATAATGTTCAACCAACGACACACAATCATTTATTGGATGCACAAGATTATTTCAAAACCATAATTGGATTAAAATAAGCCTAGAGAGGACGAAAATGACCTAAATGTTCAACGAATGACACAAAATCACTTATTGGATGCACAAGATTAATTAAAACCCTTATTTGGATTAGAATAAGCCTAGGGAGGACGAAAATTACCTAAATGTTCAACCAATGACACAAAATCACTTATTGGATGCACAAGATTGGTTAAAAACCCTAATTAGATTAGAATACGCATAGGGAGGATAAAAATGACCTAAATGTTTAACCAATGACACAAAATCACTAATTGGATGCACAAGATTTGTTAAAAACCCTAATTGGATAAGAATAAGCATAGGGAGGACGAAAAAGACCTAAATGTTCAACCAATGACACGAAATCACTTATTGGATGCACAAGATTGGTTAAGAATCCTAATTAGATTAGAATAAGCCTAAGGAGGACGAAAATGACCTAAATGTTCAACCAATGACACAAAATCACTTATTGGATGCACAAGATTGGTTAAAAACCCTAATTAGATTAGAATTAGCCTAGGGAGGACGAAAAATGACCTAAATGTTCAACCAATGACACAAAATAAATTATTGGATGCATAAGATTGGTTAAAAACCCTAATTGAATTAGAATAAGCCTAGGGAGGACGAAAATGACCTAAATGTTCAACCAATGACACAAAATCACTTATTGGATGCCCAAGATTGGTAAAAAACCCTAATTGTTTTAGAATAAGCCTAGGGTGGACGGAAATGACCTAAATGTTCAACCAATGACACAAAATCACTTATTGGATGCACAAGATTGGTTAAAAACCCTAATTGGATAAGAATAAGCTTAGGGAGGACGAAAATGACCTAAATATTCAACCAATGATACAAAATCACTTATTGGATTCACAAGATTGGTTCATAACCCTAATTGGATTAGAATAAGCCTTGGGAGGAAGAAAAATGACCTAAATATCCAACGAATGACACAAAATCACTTATTGGATGCACAAGATTGGTAAAAAAACCCTAATTAGATTAGAATAAGCCTAAGGAGGATGAAAATGACCTAAATGTTCAACCAATGACACAAATCACTTATTGGATGCACAAGATTGGTTAAAAACACTAATTGGATTAGAATAAGCCTAGGGAAGACGAAATTGACCATAATGTTCAACCAACGACACAAAATCACTTATTGGATGCACAAGATTATTTCAAAACCATAATTGGATTAAAATAAGCCTACAGAGGACGAAAATGACCTAAATGTTCAACGAATGACACAAAATCACTTATTGGATGCACAAGATTAATTAAAACCCTTATTTGGATTAGAATAAGCCTAGGGAGGACGAAAATGACCTAAATGTTCAACCAATGTCACAAAATCACTTATTGGATGCACAAGATTGGTTAAAAACCCTAATTAGATTAGAATTAGCCTAGGGAGGACGAAAAATGACCTAAATGTTCAACCAATGACACAAAATAACTTATTTGATGCATAAGATTGGTTAAAAACCCTAATTTAATTAGAATAAGCCTAGGGAGGACGAAAATGACCTAAATGTTCAACCAATGACACAAAATCACTTATTGGATGCCCAAGATTGGTTAAAAACCCTAATTGGATTAGAATAAGCCTAGGGAGGACGGAAATGACCTAAATGTTCAACCAATGAGACAAAATCACTTATTGGATGCACAAGATTGGTTAAAAACCCTAATTAGATTAGAATAAGCCTAGGGAGGATGAAAATGACCTAAATGTTCAACCAATGACACAAAATCACTTATTGGATGCACAAGATTGGTTAAAAACCCTAATTGGATAAGAATAAGCCTAGGGAGGACGAAAATGACCTAAATGTTCAACCAATGATACAAAATCACTTATTGGATTCACAAGATTGGTTCATAACGCTAATTGGATTAGAATAAGCCTTGGGAGGAAGAAAAATGACCTAAATGTCCAACGAATGACACAAAATCACTTATTGGATGCACTAGATTGGTTAAAACCCTTATTTGGATTAGAATAAGCCTAGGGAGGACGAAAATTACCTAAATGTTCAACCAATGACACAAAATCACTTATTGGATGCACAAGATTGGTTAAAAACCCTAATTGGATAAGAATAAGCCTAGGGAGGACGAAAATGACCTAAATGTTCAACCAATGACACAAAATCACTTATTGGATGCACAAGATTGGTTAAAAACCCTAATTGGACGAGAATAAGCCTAGGGAGGACGAAAATGACCTAAATGTTCAACCAATGACACAAAATCACTTATTGGATGCACAAGATTGGTTAAAAACCCTAATTGGACGAGAATCAACTTTTAGAGGACATAAATGACCTAAATGTTCAACCAATGACACAAATGTACTTATTGGATGCACAAGATTGGTTAAAAACCCTAATTGGACGAGAATAAGCCTTGGGAGGACGAAAATGACCTAAATGTTCAACCAATGACACAAAATCACTTATTGGATGGACAAGATTGGTTAAAAACCCTAATTGGACGAGAATAAGCCTTGGGAGGATGAAAATGACCTAAATGTTCAACCAATGACACAAATGTACTTATTGGATGCACAAGATTGGTTAAAAACCCTAATTAGACGAGAATAAGCCTTGGGAGGACGAAAATGACCTAAATGTTCAACCAATGACACAAAATCACTTATTGGATGCACAAGATTGGTTAAAAACCCTAATTGGACGAGAATAAGCCTTGGGAGGACGAAAATGACCTAAATGTTCAACCAATGACACAAATGTACTTATTGGATGCACAAGATAAGTTAAAAACCCTAATTGGACGAGAATAAGCTTTGGGAGGAGGAAAATAACCTAAATGTTCAACCAATGATACAAAATCACTTATTGGATGCACAAGATTGGTTAAAAACCCTAATTGGACGAGAATAAGCCTAGGGAGGACGAAAATGACCTAAATGTTCAACCAATGACACAAAATCACTTATTGGATGCACAAGATTGGTTAAAAACCCTAATTGGACCAGAATAAGCTTTTGGAGGACGAAAATGACCTAAATGTTCAACCAATGACACAAAATCACTTATTGGATGCACAAGATTGGTTAAAAACCCTAATTGGACGAGAATAAGCCTAGGGAGGACGAAAATGACCTAAATGTTCAACCAATGACACAAAATCACTTATTGGATGCACAAGATTGGTTAAAAACCCTAATTGGACGAAAATAAGCCTCGCGAGGACGAAAATGACCTAAATGTTCAACCAATGACACAAATGTACTTATTGGATGCACAAGATTGGTTAAAAACCCTAATTGGACGAGAATAAGCCTAGGGAGGACGAAAATGACCTAAATGTTCAACCAATGACACAAAATCACTTATTGGATGCACAAGATTGGTTAAAAACCCTAATTGGACCAGAATAAGCTTAGGGAGGACGAAAATGACCTAAATGTTCAACCAATGACACAAATGTACTTATTGGATGCACAAGATTGGTTAAAAACCCTAATTGGACGAGAATAAGCCTAGGGAGGACGAAAATGACCTAAATGTTCAACCAATGACACAAAATCACTTATTGGATGCACAAGATTGGTTAAAAACCCTAATTGGATGAGAATATGCATTGGGAAGACGAAAATGACCTAAATGTTCAACCAATGACACAAAATCACTTATTGGATGCACAAGATTGGTTAAAACCCCTAATTGGAAGAGAATAAGCCTTGGGAGGACGAAAATGACCTAAATGTTCAACCAATGACATCAATGTACTTATTGGATGCACAAGATTGGTTAAAAACCCTAATTGGACGAGAATAAGCCTAGGGAGGACGAAAATGACCTAAATGTTCAACCAATGACACAAAATCACTTATTGGATGCACAAGATTGGTTAAAAACCCTAATTGGACGAGAATAAGCCTAGGGAGGACGAAAATGACCTAAATGTTCAACCAATGACACAAATGTACTTATGGGATGCACAAGATTGGTTTAAAACCCTAATTGGACGAGAATAAGCCTAGGGAGGATGAAAATGACCTAAATGTTCAACCAACGACACAAAATCACTTATTGGATGCACAAGATTGGTTAAAAACCCTAATTGGACGAGAATAAGCCTAGGGAGGACGAAAATGACCTAAATGTTCAACCAATGACACAAAATCACTTATTGGATGCACAAGATTGGTTAAAAACCCTAATTGGATTAGAATAAGCCTAGGGAGGATGAAAATGACCTAAATGTTCAACCAATGACACAAAATCACTTATTGGATGCACAAGATTGGTTAAAAACCCTAATTGGATAAGAATAAGCTTAGGGAGGACGAAAATGACCTAAATGTTCAACCAATGATACAAAATCACTTATTGGATTCACAAGATTGGTTCATAACCCTAATTGGATTAGAATAAGCCTTGGGAGGAAGAAAAATGACCTAAATATCCAACGAATGACACAAAATCACTTATTGGATGCACAAGATTGGTTAAAAACCCTAATTAGATTAGAATAAGCCTAGGGAGGATGAAAATGATCTAAATGTTCAACCAATGACACAAAATCACTTATTGGATGCACAAGATTGGTTAAAAACCCTAATTGGATAAGAATAAGCCTAGGGAGGACGAAAATGACCTAAATGTTCAACCAATGATACAAAATCACTTATTGGATGCACAAGATTGGTTAAAAACCCTAATTAGATTAGAATTAGCCTAGGGAGGACGAAAAATGACCTAAATGTTCAACCAATGACACAAAATAACTTATTGGATGCATAAGATTGGTTAAAAACCCTAATTGAATTAGAATAAGCCTAGGGAGGACGAAAATGACCTAAATGTTCAACCAATGACACAAAATCACTTATTGGATGCACAAGATTGGTTAAAAACCCTAATTGGATTAGAATAAGCCTAGGGAGGACGAAAATGACCTAAATGTTCAACCAATGATACAAAATCACTTATTGGATTCACAAGATTGGTTCATAACCCTAATTGGATTAGAATAAGCCTTGGGAGGAAGAAAAATGACCTAAATGTCCAACGAATGACACAAAATCACTTATTGGATGCACTAGATTGGTTAAAACCCTTATTTGAATTAGAATAAGCCTAGGGAGGACGAAAATTACCTAAATGTTCAACCAATGACACAAAATCACTTATTGGATGCACAAGATTGGTTAAAAACCCTAATTGGATAAGAATAAGCCTAGGGAGGACGAAAATGACCTAAATGTTCAACCAATGATACAAAATCACTTATTGGATTCACAAGATTGGTTCATAACCCTAATTGGATTAGAATAAGCCTTTGGAGGAACAAAATCACCTAACTGTTCAACCAATGAAACAAAATCACTTATTCGATGCACAAGATTGGTTAAAAACCCTAATTGGATTAGAATAAGCCTAGGGGAACCGAAAATGACCTAAATGTTCAACCAATGACACAAAATCACTTATTGGATGCACAAGATTGGTTAAAAACACTAATTGGATTAGAATAAGCCTAGGGAAGACGAAATTGACCATAATGTTCAACCAACGACACACAATCATTTATTGGATGCACAAGATTATTTCAAAACCATAATTGGATTAAAATAAGCCTAGAGAGGACGAAAATGACCTAAATGTTCAACGAATGACACAAAATCACTTATTGGATGCACAAGATTAATTAAAACCCTTATTTGGATTAGAATAAGCCTAGGGAGGACGAAAATGACCTAAATGTTCAACCAATGTTACAAAATCACTTATTGGATGCACAAGATTGGTTAAAAACCCTAATTAGATTAGAATTAGCCTAGGGAGGACGAAAAATGACCTAAATGTTCAACCAATGACACAAAATAACTTATTTGATGCATAAGATTGGTTAAAAACCCTAATTTAATTAGAATAAGCCTAGGGAGGACGAAAATGACCTAAATGTTCAACCAATGACACAAAATCACTTATTGGATGCCCAAGATTGGTTAAAAACCCTAATTGGATTAGAATAAGCCTAGGGAGGACGGAAATGACCTAAATGTTCAACCAATGAGACAAAATCACTTATTGGATTTACAAGATTGGTTAAAAACCCTAATTAGATTAGAATAAGCCTAAGGAGGATGAAAATGACCTAAATGTTCAACCAATGACACAAAATCACTTATTGGATGCACAAGATTGGTTAAAAACCCTAATTGGATAAGAATAAGCCTAGGGAGGACGAAAATGACCTAAATGTTCAACCAATGATACAAAATCACTTATTGGATTCACAAGATTGGTTCATAACGCTAATTGGATTAGAATAAGCCTTGGGAGGAAGAAAAATGACCTAAATGTCCAACGAATGACACAAAATCACTTATTGGATGCACTAGATTGGTTAAAACCCTTATTTGGATTAGAATAAGCCTAGGGAGGACGAAAATTACCTAAATGTTCAACCAATGACACAAAATCACTTATTGGATGCACAAGATTGGTTAAAAACCCTAATTGGATAAGAATAAGCCTAGGGAGGACGAAAATGACCTAAATGTTCAACCAATGATACAAAATCACTTATTGGATTCACAAGATTGGTTCATAACCCTAATTGGATTAGAATAAGCCTTTGGAGGAACAAAATCACCTAACTGTTCAACCAATGAAACAAAATCACTTATTCGATGCACAAGATTGGTTAAAAACCCTAATTGGATTAGAATAAGCCTAGGGGAACCGAAAATGACCTAAATGTTCAACCAATGACACAAAATCACTTATTGGATGCACAAGATTGGTTAAAATCACTAATTGGATTAGAATAAGCCTAGGGAAGACGAAATTGACCATAATGTTCAACCAACGACACACAATCATTTATTGGATGCACAAGATTATTTCAAAACCATAATTGGATTAAAATAAGCCTACAGAGGACGAAAATGACCTAAATGTTCAACGAATGACACAAAATCACTTATTGGATGCACAAGATTAATTAAAACCCTTATTTGGATTAGAATAAGCCTAGGGAGGACGAAAATTACCTAAATGTTCAACCAATGACACAAAATCACTTATTGGATGCACAAGATTGGTTAAAAACCCTAATTAGATTAGAATACGCATAGGGAGGATAAAAATGACCTAAATGTTCAACCAATGACACAAAATAACTAATTGGATGCACAAGATTTGTTAAAAACCCTAATTGGATAAGAATAAGCATAGGGAGGACGAAAAAGACCTAAATGTTCAACCAATGATACAAAATCACTTATTGGATTCACAAGATTGGTTAAAAACCCTAATTGGATTAGAATAAGCCTTTGGAGGAAGAAAATGACCTAACTGTTCAACCAATGACACAAAATCACTTATTCGATGCACAAGATTGGTTAAAAACCCTAATTGGATTAGAATAAGCCTAATGGAACCGAAAATGACCTAAATGTTCAACCAATGACACAAATCACTTATTGGATGCACAAGATTGGTTAAAAACACTAATTGGATTAGAACAAGCCTAGGGAAGACGAAATTGACCATAATGTTCAACCAACGACACAAAATCACTTATTGGATGCACAAGATTATTTCAAAACCATAATTGGATTAAAATAAGCCTACAGAGGACGAAAATGACCTAAATGTTCAACGAATGACACAAAATCACTTATTGGATGCACAAGATTAATTAAAACCCTTATTTGGATTAGAATAAGCCTAGGGAGGACGAAAATGACCTAAATGTTCAACCAATGTCACAAAATCACTTATTGGATGCACAAGATTGGTTAAAAACCCTAATTAGATTAGAATTAGCCTAGGGAGGACGAAAAATGACCTAAATGTTCAACCAATGACACAAAATAACTTATTTGATGCATAAGATTGGTTAAAAACCCTAATTTAATTAGAATAAGCCTAGGGAGGACGAAAATGACCTAAATGTTCAACCAATGACACAAAATCACTTATTGGATGCCCAAGATTGGTTAAAAACCCTAATTGGATTAGAATAAGCCTAGGGAGGACGGAAATGACCTAAATGTTCAACCAATGAGACAAAATCACTTATTGGATGCACAAGATTGGTTAAAAACCCTAATTAGATTAGAATAAGCCTAGGGAGGATGAAAATGACCTAAATGTTCAACCAATGACACAAAATCACTTATTGGATGCACAAGATTGGTTAAAAACCCTAATTGGATAAGAATAAGCCTAGGGAGGACGAAAATGACCTAAATGTTCAACCAATGACACAAAATCACTTATTGGATGCACAAGATTGGTTAAAAACCCTAATTAGATTAGAATAAGCCTAGGGAGGACGAAAATGACCTAAATGTTCAACCAATGACACAAATTCACTTATTGGATGCACAAGATTGGTTAAAAACCCTAATTGGATTAGAATACGCCTAAGGAGGATGAAAATGACCTTAATGTTAAGCCAATGACACAAAATCACTTATTGGATGCCCAAGATTGGTTAAGAACCCTAATTGGATTAGAATAAGCCTAGGAAGGACGAAAATGACCTAAATGTTCAACCAATGACACAAAATCACTAAGTGGATGCACAAGATTGGTTAAAAACCCTAATTGGATAAGAATAAGCCTAGGGAGGACGAAAATGACCTAAATGTTCAACCAATGACACAAAATCACTTATTGGATGCACAAGATTGGTTAAAAACCCTAATTAGATTAGAATAAGCCTAGGGAGGACGAAAATGACCTAAATGTTCAACCAATGACACAAATTCACTTATTGGATGCACAAGATTGGTTAAAAACCCTAATTGGATTAGAATAAGCCTACATAGGACAAAATGACATAAATGTTCAACGAATGACACAAAATCACTTATTGGATGGACAAGATTGATTAAAACCCTTATTTGGATTAGAATAAGCCTATGGAGGACAAAAATTACCTAAATGTTCAACCAATGACACAATATCACTTATTGAATGCACAAGATTGGTTAAAAACCCTAATATGATTAGAATAAGCCTAGAGAGGACGAAAATGACCTAAATGTTAAACGAATGACACAAAATCACTTATTGGATGCACAAGATTGGTTTAAACCCTAATTGGATTAGAATAAGCCTAGGGAGGATGAAAATGACCTAAATGTTCAACCAATGACACAAAATCACTTATTGGATGCACAAGATTGGTTCAAACCCCTAATTGGATTAGAATAAGCCTAGAGAGGACGAAAATGACCTAAATGTTCAACCAATGACACAAAATCACTTATTGGATGCACAAGATTGGTTAAAAACCCTAATTGGATTAGAATACACCTAGGGAGGTCGAAAATGACCTTAACGTTAAGTCAATGACACAAAATCACTTATTGGATGCACAAGATTGGTTAAGAACCCTAACTGGAATAGAATAAGCCTAGGAAGGACGAAAATGACCTAAATGTTCAACCAATGACACAAAATCACTAATTGGATGCACAACATTGGTTAAAAACCCTAATTGGATTAGAATAAGCCTAGGGAGGACGAAAATGACCTAAATGTTCAACTAATGACACAAAATCACTTATTGGATGCACAAGATTGGTTCAAAACCCTAATTGGATTAGAATAGGCCTAGAGAGGACGAAAATGACCTAAATGTTAAACGAATGACACAAAATCACTTATTGGATGCACAAGATTGGTTAAAACCCTTATTTGGATTAGAATAAGCCTATGGAGGACAAAAATTAACTTAATGTTCAACCAATGACACAAAATCACTTATTGGATGCACATGATTGGTTAAAAACACGAATTTGATTAGAATAAGCCTCGGGAGGACAAAAATTACCTAAATGTTCAACCAATGACACAAAATCACTTATTGGATGCACAAGATTGGATAAAAACCCTAATTGGATTAGAATAAGCCTAGGGAGGACGAAAATGACCTAAATGTTCAACCAATGACACAAAATCACTTATTGGATGCACAAGATTGGTTAAAAACCCTAATTGGATTAGAATAAGCCTAGGGAGGACGAAAATGACCTAAATGTTCAACCAATGATACAAAATCACTTATTGGATTCACAAGATTGGTTCATAACCCTAATTGGATTAGAATAAGCCTTGGGAGGAAGAAAAATGACCTAAATGTCCAACGAATGACACAAAATCACTTATTGGATGCACTAGATTGGTTAAAACCCTTATTTGGATTAGAATAAGCCTAGGGAGGACGAAAATGACCTAAATGTTCAACCAATGACACAAAATCACTTATTGGATGCACAAGATTGGTTAAAAACCCTAATTAGATTAGAATTAGCCTAGGGAGGACGAAAAATGACCTAAATGTTCAACCAATGACACAAAATAACTTATTGGATGCATAAGATTGGTTAAAAACCCTAATTGAATTAGAATAAGCCTAGGGAGGACGAAAATGACCTAAATGTTCAACCAATGACACGAAATCACTTATTGGATGCACAAGATTGGTTAAGAACCCTAATTAGATTAGAATAAGCCTAAGGAGGACGAAAATGACCTAAATGTTCAACCAATGACACAAAATCACTTTTCGGATGCACAAGATTGGTTAAAACCCTTATTTGGATTAGAATAAGCCTAGGGAGGACGAAAATTACCTAAATGTTCAACCAATGACACAAAATCACTTATTGGATGCACAAGATGGGTTAAAAACCCGAATTGGATTAGAATAAGCCTAGGGAGGAATTAAATTACCTAAATGTTCAACCAATGACACAAAATCACCTATTGGATGCACAAGATTGGTTAAAAACCCTAATTAGATTAGAATACGCATAGGGAGGATAAAAATGACCTAAATGTTTAACCAATGACACAAAATCACTAATTGGATGCAAAAGATTTATTAAAAACCCTAATTGGATAAGAATAAGCTTAGGGAGGACGAAAATGACCTAAATGTTCAACCAATGATACAAAATCACTTATTGGATTCACAAGATTGGTTAAAAACCCAAATTGGATAAGAATAAGCTTTTGGAGGAAGAAAATGACCTAACTGTTCAACCAATGACATAAAATCACTTATTCGATGCACAAGATTGGTTAAAAACCCTAATTGGATTAGAATAAGCCTAGTGGAACCCAAAATGACCGAAATGTTCAACCAATGACACAAAATCACTTATTGGATGCACAAGATTTGTTAAAAACACTAATTGGATTAGAATAAGCCTAGGGAAGACGAAATTGACCTTAATGTTCAACCAACGACACAAAATCATTTATTGGATCCACAAGATTATTTCAAAACCATAATTGGATTAAAATAAGCCTAGAGAGGACGAAAATGACCTAAATGTTCAACCAATGACACAAAATCACTTATTGGATGCACAAGATTGGTTAAAAACCCTAATTAGATTAGAATTAGCCTAGGGAGGACGAAAAATGACCTAAATGTTCAACCAATGACACAAAATAACTTATTGGATGCATAAGATTGGTTAAAAACCCTAATTGAATTAGAATAAGCCTAGGGAGGACGAAAATGACCTAAATGTTCAACCAATGACACGAAATCACTTATTGGATGCACAAGATTGGTTAAGAACCCTAATTAGATTAGAATAAGCCTAAGGAGGACGAAAATGACCTAAATGTTCAACCAATGACGCAAAATCACTTTTTGGATGCACAAGATTGGTTAAAACCCTTATTTGGATTAGAATAAGCCTAGGGAGGACGAAAATTACCTAAATGTTCAACCAATGACACAAAATCACTTATTGGATGCACAAGATGGGTTAAAAACCCGAATTGGATTAGAATAACCCTAGGGAGGATGCAAATTACCTAAATGTTCAACCAATGACACAAAATCACTTATTGGATGCACAAGATTGGTTAAAAACCCTAATTAGATTAGAATACGCATAGGGAGGATAAAAATGACCTAAATGTTCAACCAATGACACAAAATAACTAATTGGATGCACAAGATTTGTTAAAAACCCTAATTGGATAAGAATAAGCATAGGGAGGACGAAAAAGACCTAAATGTTCAACCAATGATACAAAATCACTTATTGGATTCACAAGATTGGTTAAAAACCCTAATTGGATTAGAATAAGCCTTTGGAGGAAGAAAATGACCTAACTGTTCAACCAATGACACAAAATCACTTATTCGTTGCACAAGATTGGTTAAAAACCCTAATTGGATTAGAATAAGCCTAATGGAACCGAAAATGACCTAAATGTTCAACCAATGACACAAATCACTTATTGGATGCACAAGATTGGTTAAAAACACTAATTGGATTAGAATAAGCCTAGGGAAGACGAAATTGACCATAATGTTCAACCAACGACACAAAATCACTTATTGGATGCACAAGATTATTTCAAAACCATAATTGGATTAAAATAAGCCTACAGAGGACGAAAATGACCTAAATGTTCAACGAATGACACAAAATCACTTATTGGATGCACAAGATTAATTAAAACCCTTATTTGGATTAGAATAAGCCTAGGGAGGACGAAAATGACCTAAATGTTTAACCAATGTCACAAAATCACTTATTGGATGCACAAGATTGGTTAAAAACCCTAATTAGATTAGAATTAGCCTAGGGAGGACGAAAAATGACCTAAATGTTCAACCAATGACACAAAATAACTTATTGGATGCATAAGATTGGTTAAAAACCCTAATTTAATTAGAATAAGCCTAGGGAGGACGAAAATGACCTAAATGTTCAACCAATGACACAAAATCACTTATTGGATGCCCAAGATTGGTTAAAAACCCTAATTGGATTAGAATAAGCCTAGGGAGGACGGAAATGACCTAAATGTTCAACCAATGAGACAAAATCACTTATTGGATGCACAAGATTGGTTAAAAACCCTAATTAGATTAGAATAAGCCTAGGGAGGATGAAAATGACCTAAATGTTCAACCAATGACACAAAATCACTTATTGGATGCACAAGATTGGTTAAAAACCCTAATTGGATAAGAATAAGCCTAGGGAGGACGAAAATGACCTAAATGTTCAACCAATGATACAAAATCACTTATTGGATTCACAAGATTGGTTCATAACCCTAATTGGATTAGAATAAGCCTTTGGAGGAACAAAATCACCTAACTGTTCAACCAATGAAACAAAATCACTTATTCGATGCACAAGATTGGTTAAAAACCCTAATTGGATTAGAATAAGCCTAGGGGAACCGAAAATGACCTAAATGTTCAACCAATGACACAAAATCACTTATTGGATGCACAAGATTGGTTAAAAACACTAATTGGATTAGAATAAGCCTAGGGAAGACGAAATTGACCATAATGTTCAACCAACGACACACAATCATTTATTGGATGCACAAGATTATTTCAAAACCATAATTGGATTAAAATAAGCCTAGAGAGGACGAAAATGACCTAAATGTTCAACAAATGACACAAAATCACTTATTGGATGCACAAGATTAATTAAAACCCTTATTTGGATTAGAATAAGCCTAGGGAGGACGAAAATTACCTAAATGTTCAACCAATGACACAAAATCACTTATTGGATGCACAAGATTGGTTAAAAACCCTAATTAGATTAGAATACGCATAGGGAGGATAAAAATGACCTAAATGTTCAACCAATGACACAAAATCACTAATTGGATGCACAAGATTTGTTAAAAACCCTAATTGGATAAGAATAAGCATAGGGAGGACGAAAAAGACCTAAATGTTCAACCAATGATACAAAATCACTTATTGGATTCACAAGATTGGTTAAAAGCCCTAATTGGATTAGAATAAGCCTTTGGAGGAAGAAAATGACCTAACTGTTCAACCAATGACACAAAATCACTTATTCGATGCAAAAGATTGGTTAAAAACCCTAATTGGATTAGAATAAGCCTAGGGGAACCGAAAATGACCTAAATGTTCAACCAATGACACAAATCACTTATTGGATGCACAAGATGGGTTAAAAACACTAATTGGATTAAAATAAGCCTAGGGAAGACGAAATTGACCTTAATGTTCAACCAACGACACAAAATCACTTATTGGATGCACAAGATTATTTCAAAACCATAATTGGATTAAAATAAGCCTATAGAGGACGAAAATGACCTAAATGTTCAACGAATGACACAAAATCACTTATTTGATGCACAAGATTAATTAAAACCCTTATTTGGATTAGAATAAGCCTAGGGAGGACGAAAATGACCTAAATGTTCAACCAATGACACAAAATCACTTATTGGATGCACAAGATTGGTTAAAAACCCTAATTAGATTAGAATAAGCCTAGGGAGGACGAAAATGACCTAAATGTTCAACCAATGACACAAAATCACTTATTGGATGCACAAGATTGGTTAAAAACCCTAATTGGATTAGAATAAGCCTAGGGAGGACGAAAATGACCTAAATGTTCAACCAATGATACAAAATCACTTATTGGATTCACAAGATTGGTTCATAACCCTAATTGGATTAGAATAAGCCTTGGGAGGAAGAAAAATGACCTAAATGTCCAACGAATGACACAAAATCACTTATTGGATGCACTAGATTGGTTAAAACCCTTATTTGGATTAGAATAAGCCTAGGGAGGACGAAAATTACCTAAATGTTCAACCAATGACACAAAATCACTTATTGGATGCACAAGATTGGTTAAAAACCCTAATTGGATAAGAATAAGCCTAGGGAGGACGAAAATGACCTAAATGTTCAACCAATGACACAAAATCACTTATTGGATGCACAAGATTGGTTAAAAACCCTAATTGGACGAGAATAAGCCTAGGGAGGACGAAAATGACCTAAATGTTCAACCAATGACACAAAATCACTTATTGGATGCACAAGATTGGTTAAAAACCCTAATTGGACGAGAATCAACTTTTAGAGGACATAAATGACCTAAATGTTCAACCAATGACACAAATGTACTTATTGGATGCACAAGATTGGTTAAAAACCCTAATTGGACGAGAATAAGCCTTGGGAGGACGAAAATGACCTAAATGTTCAACCAATGACACAAAATCACTTATTGGATGCACAAGATTGGTTAAAAACCCTAATTGGGCGAGAATAAGCCTTGGGAGGACGAAAATGACCTAAATGTTCAACCAATGACACAAATGTACTTATTGGATGCACAAGATTGGTTAAAAACCCTAATTGGACGAGAATAAGCCTTGGGAGGATGAAAATGACCTAAATGTTCAACCAATGACACAAATGTACTTATTGGATGCACAAGATTGGTTAAAAACCCTAATTGGACGAGAATAGGCCTTGGGAGGACTAAAATGACCTAAATGTTCAACCAATGACAAAAATCTACTTATTGGATGCACAAGATTGGTTAAAAACCCTAATTGGACGAGAATAAGCCTTGGGAGGACGAAAATGACCTAAATGTTC
Organism: Cicer chorassanicum; assembly: GCA_037974735.1. Lineage (NCBI taxonomy): Eukaryota > Viridiplantae > Streptophyta > Magnoliopsida > Fabales > Fabaceae > Cicer > Cicer chorassanicum. The sequence continues at coordinate 46,342,911 of JBBPBP010000001.1, forward strand.
AACCAATGACACAAATGTACTTATTGGATGCACAAGATTGGTTAAAAACCCTAATTGGACGAGAATAAGCCTTGGGAGGACGAAAATGACCTAAATGTTCAACCAATGACACAAAATCACTTATTGGATGCACAAGATTGGTTAAAAACCCTAATTGGACGAGAATAAGCCTTGGGAGGATGAAAATGACCTAAATGTTCAACCAATGAAACAAAATCACTTATTGGAAGCACAAGATTGGTTAAAAACCCTAATTGGACGAGAATAAGCCTTGGGAGGACGAAAATGACCTAAATGTTCAACCAATGACACAAATGTACTTATTGGATGCACAAGATTGGTTAAAAACCCTAATTGGACGAGAATAAGCCTTGGGAGGACGAAAAGGACCTAAATGTTCAACCAATGACACAAACGTACTTATTGGATGCACAAGATTGGTTAAAAACCCTAATTGGACGAGAATAAGCCTTGGGAGGACGAAAATGACCTAAATGTTCAACCAATGACACAAAATCACTTATTGGATGCACAAGATTGGTTAAAAACCCTAATTGGACGAGAATAAGCCTTGGGAGGATGAAAATGACCTAAATGTTCAACCAATGACACAAAATCACTTATTGGATGCAGAAGATTGGTTAAAAACCCTAATTGGACGAGAATAAGCCTTGGGAGGACGAAAATGATCTAAATGTTCAACCAATGACACAAAATCACTTATTGGATGCACAAGATTGGTTAAAAACCCTAATTGGACGAGAATAAGCCTTGGGAGGACGAAAATGACCTAAATGTTCAACCAATGACACAAAATCACTTATTGGATGCACAAGATTGGTTAAAAACCCTAATTGGACGAGAATAAGCCTTGGGAGGACAAAAATGACTTAAATGTTCAACCAATGACACAAATGTACTTATTGGATGCACAAGATTGGTTAAAAACCCTAATTGGACGAGAATAAGCCTTGGGAGGACGAAAATGACCTAAATGTTCAACCAATGACACAAAATCACTTATTGGATGCACAAGATTGGTTAAAAACCCTAATTGGACGAGAATAAGCCTTGGGAGGACGAAAATGACCTAAATGTTCAACCAATGACACAAAATCACTTATTGGATGCACAAGATTGGTTAAAAACCCTACTTGGGCGAGAATAAGCCTTGGGAGGACGAAAATGACCTAAATGTTCAACCAATGACACAAAATCACTTATTGGATGCACAAGATTGGTTAAAAACCCTAATTGGACGAGAATAAGCCTTGGGAGGACGAAAATGACCTAAATGTTCAACCAATGACACAAAATCACTTATTGGATGCACAAGATTGGTTAAAAACCCTAATTGGACGAGAATAAGCCTTGGGAGGACGAAAATGACCTAAATGTTCAACCAATGACACAAAATCACTTATTGGATGCACAAGATTGGTTAAAAACCCTAATTGGCCGAAAATAAGCCTTGGGAGGACGAAAATGACCTAAATGTTCAACCAATGACACAAATGTACTTATTGGATGCACAAGATTGCTTAAAAACCCTAATTGGACGAGAATAAGCCTTAGGAGGACGAAAACGACCTAAAAGTTCAACGAATGACACAAATGTACTTATTGGATGCACAAGATTGGTTAAAAACCCTAATTGGACGAGAATAAGCCTTGGGAGGACGAAAATGACCTAAATGTTCAACCAATGACACAAAATCACTTATTGGATGCACAAGATTGGTTAAAAACCCTAATTGGACGAGAATAAGCCTAGGGATGACGAAAATGACCTAAATGTTCAACCAATGACACAAAATCACTTATTAGATGCACAAGATTGGTTATAACCCTAATTGGACGAGAATAAGCCTTGGGAGGACAAAACTGACCTAAATGTCCAACCAATAACACAAAATCACTTCTTGGATCCACAAGATTGGTTAAAAACCCTATTTGGATGAGAATAAGGCTAGGGAGGACGAAAATGACCTAAATGTTTAAAAAATGACACAAATGTACTTATTAAATGCACAAGATTGGTTAAAAACCCTAATTGGACGAGAATAAGCCTAGGGAGGACGAAAATGACCTATATGTTCAACCAATGACACAAATGTACTTACTGGATGCACAAGATTGGTTAAAAACCCTAATTGGAAGAGAAT
>JBBPBP010000001.1:46345178-46366054 GCA_037974735.1 Cicer chorassanicum
GAGAATAAGCCTAGGGATGACGAAAATGACCTAAATGTTCAACCAATGACACAAAATCACTTATTGGATGCACAAGATTGGTTATAACCCTTATTGGACGAGAATAAACCTAGGGAGGACGAAAATGACCTAAATGTTCAACCATTGACACAAAATCACTTATTGGATGCACAAGATTGGTTAAAAACCCTAATTGGACGAGAATAAGCCTTGGGAGGACGAAAATGAACTAAATGTTCAACCAATGACACAAAATCACTTATTGGATGCACAAGATTGGTTAAAAACCCTAATTGGACAAGAATAAGCCTTAGGAGTACGAAAATGACCTAAATATTCAACCAATGACACAAATGTAGTTATTGGATGCACAAGATTGGTTAAAAACCCTAATTGGAAGAGAATAAGCCTTGGGAGGAAGAAAATGACCTAAATGTTCAACCAATGACACAAAATCTTTTATTGGATGCACAAGATTGGTTAAAAACCTTAATTGGACGAGAATAAGCCAAGGGAGGACGAAAATGACCTAAATGTTCAACCAATGACACAAATGTACTTATTGGATGCACAAGATTTTTTAAAAATCCTAATTGGATTTGAATACGCCTAGGGAGGACGAAAATGACCTAAATGTTCAACCAATGACACAAAATCACTTATTGGATGCACAAGATTGGTTAAAAACCCTAATTGGACGAAAATAAGCCTTGGGAGGACGAAAATGACCTAAATGTTCAACCAATGACACAAATGTACTTATTCGATGCACAAGATTGGTTAAAAACTCTAATTGCACGAGAATAAGCCCTTGGAGGACGAAAAATGACCTAAATGTTCAAACAATGACATAAAATCACTTATTGGATGAACAAGATTGGTTAAAAACCCTAATTGGACGAGAATAAGCCTAGGGAGGACGAAAATGACCTAAATGTTCAACCAATGACACAAAATCACTTATTGGATGCACAAGATTGGTTAAAAACCCTAATTGGACAAGAATAAGCCTAGGGAGAACGAAAATGACCTAAATGTTTAACCAATGACACAAAATCACTTATTGGATGCATAACATTGGTTAAAAACCCTAATTGGACGAGAATAAGCCCTGGGAGTACGAAAATGACCTAAATGTTCAACCAATGACACAAATGTACTTATTGGATGCCCAAGATTTGTTAAAAACCCTAATTGGACGAGAATAAGCCTAGGGAGGACGAAAATGACCTAAATGTTCAACCAAAGACACAAAAACACTTATTGGATGCACAAGATTGGTTAAAAACCCTAATTGGACGAGAATAAGCCTAGGGAGGACGAAAATGACCTAAATGTTCAACCAATGACACAAAATCACTTATTGGATGCACAAGATTGGTTAAAAACCCTAATTGGACGAGAATAAGACTAGGGTGGACAAAAATGACATAAATGTTCAACCAATGACATAAAATCACTTGTTGGATGCACAAGATTGGTTAAAAACCCTAATTGGACGAGAATAAGCCTTGGGAGGACGAAAATGACCTAAATGTTCAACCAATGACACAAAATCACTTATTGGATGCACAAGATTGGTTAAAAACCCTAATTGGACAAGAATAAGCCTTGGGAGAACGAAACTGACCTAAATGTTCAACCAATGACACAAAATCACTTATTGGATGCACAAGATTGGTTAAAAACCCTAATTGGACGAGAATAAGCCTTGGGAGGACGAAAATGACCTAAATGTTCAACCAATGACACAAAATCACTTATTGGATGCACAAGATTGGTTAAAAACCCCAATTGGACGAGAATAAGCTTTGGGAGGACGAAAATGACCTAAATGTTCAACCAATGACACAAATGTACTTATTGGATGCACAAGATTGGTTAAAAACCCTAATTGGAAGAGAATAAGCCTTTGGAGGACGAAAATGACCTAAATGTTCAACCAAAGACACAAATGTACTTATTGGATGCACAAGATTGGTTAAAAACCCTAATTGGACGAGAATAAGCCTTGGGAGAACGAAAATGACCTAAATGTTCAACCAATGACACAAAATCACTTATTGGATGCACAAGATTGGTTAAAAACCCTTATTGGACGATAATAAGCCTAGGGAGGACGAAAATGACCTAAATGTTCAACCAATGACACAAAATCACTTATTGGATGCAGAAGATTGCTTAAAAACCCTAATTGGACGAGAATAAGCCTTGGGAGGACAAAAATGACCTAAATGTTCAACCAATGACACAAAATCACTTATAGGATCCACAAGATTGGTTAAAAACCCTATTTGGATGAGAATAAGCCTAGGGATGACGAAAATGACCTAAATGTTCAAAAAATGACACAAATGTACTTATTAAATGCACAAGATTGGTTAAAAACCCTTATTGGACGAGAATAAGCCTAGGGAGGACGAAAATGACCTAAATGTTCAACCAATGACACAAATGTACTTACTGGATGCACAAGATTGGTTAAAAACCCTAATTGGAAGAGAATAAGCCTTGGGAGGACGAAAATGACCTAAATGTTCATTCAATGACACAAATGTACTTATTGGATGCACAACATTGGTTAAAAACCCTAATTGGATGAGAATAAGCATTGGGAGGACGAAAATGACCTAAATGTACAACCAATGACACAAAATCACTTATTGGATGCACAAGATTGGTTAAAAACCCTAATTGGACGAGAATAAGCCTAGGGATGACGAAAATGACCTAAATGTTCAACCAATGACACAAAATCACTTATTGGATGCACAAGATTGGTTAAAAACCCTAATTGGACGAGAATAAGTCTTGGGAGGACGAAAATGACCTAAATGTTCAACCAATGACACAAATGTACTTATTGGATGCACAAGATTGCTTAAAAACTCTAATTGGACGAGAAAAAGCCTTGGGAGGACGAAAATGACCTAAATGTTCAAACAATGACACAAAATCACTTATTGGATGCATGAGATTGGTTAAAAACCCTAATTGGACGAGAATAAGCCTTGGGAGGACGATAATGACCTAAATGTTCAACCAATGACACAAAATCACTTATTGGATGCACAAGATTTGTTAAAAACCCTAATTGGACGAGAATAAGCCTTGGGAGGACGAAAATGACCTAAATGTTCAACCAATGACACAAAATCACTTATTGGATGCACAAGATTGGTTAAAAACCCTAATTGGACGAGAATAAGCCTTAGGAGGACGAAAATGACCTAAATGTTCAACAAATGACACAAAATCACTAATTGGATGCACAAGATTGGTTAAAAACCCTAATTGGACGAGAATAAGCCTTGGGAGGACGAAAATGACCTAAATGTTCAACCAATGACACAAAATCACTTATTGGATGCACAAGATTGGTTAAAAACCCTAATTGGACGAGAATAAGCCATGTGAGGACGAAAATGACCTAAATGTTCAACCAATGACACAAAATCACTTATTGGATGCACAAGATTGGTTAAAAACCCTAATTGGACGAGAATAAGCCTTGGGAGGACGAAAATGACCTAAATGTTCAACCAATGACACAAAATCACTTATTGGATGCACAAGATTGGTTAAAAACCCTAATTGGACGAGAATAAGCCTTGGGTGGATGAAAATGACCTAAATGTTCAACCATTGACACAAAATCACTTATTGGATGCACAAGATTGGTTAAAAACCCTAATTGGACGAGAATAAGCCTTGGGAGGACGAAAATGACCTAAATGTTCAACCAATGACACAAAATCACTTATTGGATGCACAAGATTGGTTAAAAACCCTAATTGGACAAGAATAAGCCTTGGGAAGACGAAAATGACCTAAATGTTCAACCAATGACACAAAATCACTTCTTGGATGCACAAGATTGGTTAAAAACCCTAATTGGACGAGAATAAGCCTTGGGAGGACGAAAATGACCTAAATGTTCAACCAATGACACAAAATCACTTATTGGATGCACAAGATTGGTTAAAAACCCTAATTGGACGAGAATAAGCCTTGGGAGGACGAAAATGACCTAAATGTCCAACCAATGACACAAAATCACTTATTGGATGCACAAGATTGGTTAAAAACCCTAATTGGAAGAGAATAAGCCTTGGGAGGACGAAAATGACCTAAATGTTCAACCAATGACACAAAATCACTTATTGGATGCACAAGATTGCTTAAAAACCCTAATTGGACGAGAATAAGCCTTGGGAGGACAAAAATGACCTAAATGTTCAACCAATGACACAAAATCACTTATTGGATCCACAAGATTGGTTAAAAACCCTATTTGGATGAGAATAGGCCTAGGGACGACGAAAATGACCTAAATGTTCAAAAAATGACACAAATGTACTTATTAAATGCACAAGATTGGTTAAAAACCCTAATTGGACGAGAATAAGCCTAGGGAGGACGAAAATGACCTAAATGTTCAACCAATGACACAAATGTACTTACTGGATGCACAAGATTGGTTAAAAACCCTAATTGGAAGAGAATAAGCCTTGGGAGGACGAAAATGACCTAAATGTTCAACCAATGACACAAAATCACTTATTGGATGCACAAGATTGGTTAAAAACCCTAATTGGATTAGAATAAGCCTAGGGAGGACGAAAATGACCTAAATGTTCAACTAATGACACAAAATCACTTATTGGATGCCCAAGATTGGTTAAAAACCCTAATTGGATTAGAATAAGCCTAGGGAGGACGAAAATGACCTAAATGTTCAACCAATGACACAAAATCACTTATTGGATGCACAAGATTGGTTAAAAACCCTAATTGGATTAGAATAGGCCTACGGAGGAGGAAAATGATATAAATGATCAACCAATGACACAAAATCACTTATTGGATGCACAAGATTGGTTAAAAACCCTAATTGGATTAGAATAGGCCTACAGAGGAGGAAAATGATATAAATGATCAACTAATGACACAAAATCACTTATTGGATGAACAAGATTGGTTAATAACCCACATTGGATTAGAATAAGCCTAGGGACGACGAAAATGACCTAAATGTTAAGTTAATGACACAAAATCACTAATTGGATTCACAAGATTGGTTAAAAACCCTAATTCGATTACAATAAGCCTAGGGAGGACGAGAATGACCTAAATGTTCAACCAATGACACAAAATCACTTATTGGAAGCACAAGATTGGTTAAAAACCCTAATTGAATTAGAATAAGCCTAGGGAGGACGAAAATGACCTAAATGTTCAACCAATGACACAAAATCACTTATTGGATGCCCAAGATTGGTTAAAAACCCTAATTGGATTAGAATAAGCCTAGGGAGGACGGAAATGACCTAAATGTTCAACCAATGACACAAAATCACTTATTGGATGCACAAGATTATTTCAAAAACCATAATTGGATTAAAATAAGCCTAGAGAGGACGAAAATGACCTAAATGTTCAACGAATGACACAAAATCACTTATTGGATGCACAAGATTAATTAAAACCCTTATTTGGATTAGAATAAGCCTAGGGAGGACGAAAATTACCTAAATGTTCAACCAATGACACAAAATCACTTATTGGATGCACAAGATTGGTTAAAAACCCTAATTAGATTAGAATTAGCCTAGGGAGGACGAAAAATGACCTAAATGTTCAACCAATGACACAAAATAACTTATTGGATGCATAAGATTGGTTAAAAACCCTAATTGAATTAGAATAAGCCTAGGGAGGACGAAAATGACCTAAATGTTCAACCAATGACACGAAATCACTTATTGGATGCACAAGATTGGTTAAGAACCCTAATTAGATTAGAATAAGCCTAAGGAGGACGAAAATGACCTAAATGTTCAACCAATGACACAAAATCACTTTTCGGATGCACAAGATTGGTTAAAACCCTTATTTGGATTAGAATAAGCCTAGGGAGGACGAAAATTACCTAAATGTTCAACCAATGACACAAAATCACTTATTGGATGCACAAGATGGGTTAAAAACCCGAATTGGATTAGAATAAGCCTAGGGAGGAATTAAATTACCTAAATGTTCAACCAATGACACAAAATCACCTATTGGATGCACAAGATTGGTTAAAAACCCTAATTAGATTAGAATACGCATAGGGAGGATAAAAATGACCTAAATGTTTAACCAATGACACAAAATCACTAATTGGATGCACAAGATTTATTAAAAACCCTAATTGGATAAGAATAAGCTTAGGGAGGACGAAAATGACCTAAATGTTCAACCAATGATACAAAATCACTTATTGGATTCACAAGATTGGTTAAAAACCCAAATTGGATAAGAATAAGCCTTTGGAGGAAGAAAATGACCTAACTGTTCAACCAATGACATAAAATCACTTATTCGATGCACAAGATTGGTTAAAAACCCTAATTGGATTAGAATAAGCCTAGTGGAACCGAAAATGACCGAAATGTTCAACCAATGACACAAAATCACTTATTGGATGCACAAGATTGGTTAAAAACACTAATTGGATTAGAATAAGCCTAGGGAAGACGAAATTGACCTTAATGTTCAACCAACGACACAAAATCATTTATTGGATGCACAAGATTATTTCAAAACCATAATTGGATTAAAATAAGCCTAGAGAGGACGAAAATGACCTAAATGTTCAACGAATGACACAAAATCACTTATTGGATGCACAAGATTAATTAAAACCCTTATTTGGATTAGAATAAGCCTAGGGAGGACGAAAATTACCTAAATGTTCAACCAATGACACAAAATCACTTATTGGATGCACAAGATTGGTTAAAAACCCTAATTAGATTAGAATACGCATAGGGAGGATAAAAATGACCTAAATGTTCAACCAATGACACAAAATAACTAATTGGATGCACAAGATTTGTTAAAAACCCTAATTGGATAAGAATAAGCATAGGGAGGACGAAAAAGACCTAAATGTTCAACCAATGATACAAAATCACTTATTGGATTCACAAGATTGGTTAAAAACCCTAATTGGATTAGAATAAGCCTTTGGAGGAAGAAAATGACCTAACTGTTCAACCAATGACACAAAATCACTTATTCGATGCACAAGATTGGTTAAAAACCCTAATTGGATTAGAATAAGCCTAATGGAACCGAAAATGACCTAAATGTTCAACCAATGACACAAATCACTTATTGGATGCACAAGATTGGTTAAAAACACTAATTGGATTAGAATAAGCCTAGGGAAGACGAAATTGACCTTAATGTTCAACCAACGACACAAAATCACTTATTGGATGCACAAGATTATTTCAAAACCATAATTGGATTAAAATAAGCCTACAGAGGACGAAAATGACCTAAATGTTCAACGAATGACACAAAGTCACTTATTGGATGCACAAGATTAATTAAAACCCTTATTTGGATTAGAATAAGCCTAGGGAGGACGAAAATGACCTAAATGTTCAACCAATGACACAAAATCACTTATTGGATGCACAAGATTGGTTAAAAACCCTAATTAGATTAGAATTAGCCTAGGGAGGACGAAAAATGACCTAAATGTTCAACCAATGACACAAAATAACTTATTGGATGCATAAGATTGGTTAAAAACCCTAATTGAATTAGAATAAGCCTAGGGAGGACGAAAATGACCTAAATGTTCAACCAATGACACAAAATCACTTATTGGATGCACAAGATTGGTTAAAAACCCTAATTGGATTAGAATAAGCCTAGGGAGGACGAAAATTACCTAAATGTTCAACCAATGACACAAAATCACTTATTGGATGCACAAGATTGGTTAAAAACCCTAATTGGATTAGAATACGCCTATGGAAGGGTAAAATGACCTTAATGTTCAACCAATGACACAAAATCACTTATTCGATGCACGAAAATTGGATTAGAATAAGCCTAGGGAGGACGAAAATTACCTAAATGTTCAACCAATGACACAAAATGACTTATTGGATAGAGAAGATTGGTTAATAACTCTAATTGGATTAGAATATGCCTACGGAGGACGAAAAAGACCTAAATGTTCAACCAATGACACAAAATCACTTATTGGATGCACAAGATTGGTTAAAAACCCTAATTGAATTAGAATAAGCCTAGGGAGGACGAAAATGACCTAAATGTTCAACCAATGACACGAAATCACTTATTGGATGCACAAGATTGGTTAAGAACCCTAATTAGATTAGAATAAGCCTAAGGAGGACGAAAATGACCTAAATGTTCAACCAATGACACAAAATCACTTTTCGGATGCACAAGATTGGTTAAAACCCTTATTTGGATTAGAATAAGCCTAGGGAGGACGAAAATTACCTAAATGTTCAACCAATGACACAAAATCACTTATTGGATGCACAAGATGGGTTAAAAACCCGAATTGGATTAGAATAAGCCTAGGGAGGAATTAAATTACCTAAATGTTCAACCAATGACACAAAATCACCTATTGGATGCACAAGATTGGTTAAAAACCCTAATTAGATTAGAATACGCATAGGGAGGATAAAAATGACCTAAATGTTTAACCAATGACACAAAATCACTAATTGGATGCACAAGATTTATTAAAAACCCTAATTGGATAAGAATAAGCTTAGGGAGGACGAAAATGACCTAAATGTTCAACCAATGATACAAAATCACTTATTGGATTCACAAGATTGGTTAAAAACCCAAATTGGATAAGAATAAGCCTTTGGAGGAAGAAAATGACCTAACTGTTCAACCAATGACATAAAATCACTTATTCGATGCACAAGATTGGTTAAAAACCCTAATTGGATTAGAATAAGCCTAGTGGAACCGAAAATGACCGAAATGTTCAACCAATGACACAAAATCACTTATTGGATGCACAAGATTGGTTAAAAACACTAATTGGATTAGAATAAGCCTAGGGAAGACGAAATTGACCTTAATGTTCAACCAACGACACAAAATCATTTATTGGATCCACAAGATTATTTCAAAACCATAATTGGATTAAAATAAGCCTAGAGAGGACGAAAATGACCTAAATGTTCAACCAATGACACAAAATCACTTATTGGATGCACAAGATTGGTTAAAAACCCTAATTAGATTAGAATTAGCCTAGGGAGGACGAAAAATGACCTAAATGTTCAACCAATGACACAAAATAACTTATTGGATGCATAAGATTGGTTAAAAACCCTAATTGAATTAGAATAAGCCTAGGGAGGACGAAAATGACCTAAATGTTCAACCAATGACACGAAATCACTTATTGGATGCACAAGATTGGTTAGGAACCCTAATTAGATTAGAATAAGCCTAAGGAGGACGAAAATGACCTAAATGTTCAACCAATGACGCAAAATCACTTTTTGGATGCACAAGATTGGTTAAAACCCTTATTTGGATTAGAATAAGCCTAGGGAGGACGAAAATTACCTAAATGTTCAACCAATGACACAAAATCACTTATTGGATGCACAAGATGGGTTAAAAACCCGAATTGGATTAGAATAACCCTAGGGAGGATGCAAATTACCTAAATGTATAACCAATGACACAAAATCACTTATTGGATGCACAAGATTGGTTAAAAACCCTAATTAGATTAGAATACGCATAGGGAGGATAAAAATGACCTAAATGTTCAACCAATGACACAAAATCACTAATTGGATGCACAAGATTTGTTAAAAACCCTAATTGGATAAGAATAAGCATAGGGAGGACGAAAATGACCTAAATGTTCAACCAATGATACAAAATCACTTATTGGATTCACAAGATTGGTTAAAAACCCTAATTGGATTAGAATAAGCCTTTGGAGGAAGAAAATGACCTAACTGTTCAACCAATGACATAAAATCACTTATTCGATGCACAAGATTGGTTAAAAACCCTAATTGGATTAGAATAAGCCTAGGGGAACCGAAAATGACCTAAATGTTCAATCAATGACACAAAATCACTTATTGGATGCACAAGATTGGTTAAAAACACTAATTGGATTAGAATAAGCCTTGGGAAGACGAAATTGACCTTAATGTTCAACCAACGACACAAAATCATTTATTGGTTGCACAAGATTATTTCAAAACCATAATTGGATTAAAATAAGCCTAGAGAGGACGAAAATGACCTAAATGCTCAACGAATGACACAAAATCACTTATTGGATGCACAAGATTGGTTAAAACCCTTATTTGGATTAGAATAAGCCTAGGGAGGACGAAAATTACCTAAATGTTCAACCAATGACACAAAATCACTTATTGGATGCACAAGATTGGTTAAAAACCCTACTTGGATAAGAATAAGCCTAGGGAGGACGAAAATGACCTAAATGTTCAACCAATGATAAAAAATCACTTATTGGATTCACAAGATTGGTTCATAACCCTAATTGGATTAGAATAAGCCTTTGGAGGAACAAAATCAACTAACTGTTCAACCAATGAAACAAAATCACTTATTCGATGCACAAGATTGGTTAAAAACCCTAATTGGATTAGAATAAGCCTAGGGGAACCGAAAATGACCTAAATGTTCAACCAATGACACAAAATCACTTATTGGATGCACAAGATTGGTTAAAAACACTAATTGGATTAGAATAAGCCTAGGGAAGACGAAATTGACCATAATGTTCAACCAACGACACACAATCATTTATTGGATGCACAAGATTATTTCAAAACCATAATTGGATTAAAATAAGCCTAGAGAGGACGAAAATGACCTAAATGTTCAACAAATGACACAAAATCACTTATTGGATGCACAAGATTAATTAAAACCCTTATTTGGATTAGAATAAGCCTAGGGAGGACGAAAATTACCTAAATGTTCAACCAATGACACAAAATCACTTATTGGATGCACAAGATTGGTTAAAAACCCTAATTAGATTAGAATACGCATAGGGAGGATAAAAATGACCTAAATGTTCAACCAATGACACAAAATCACTAATTGGATGCACAAGATTTGTTAAAAACCCTAATTGGATAAGAATAAGCATAGGGAGGACGAAAAAGACCTAAATGTTCAACCAATGATACAAAATCACTTATTGGATTCACAAGATTGGTTAAAAGCCCTAATTGGATTAGAATAAGCCTTTGGAGGAAGAAAATGACCTAACTGTTCAACCAATGACACAAAATCACTTATTCGATGCAAAAGATTGGTTAAAAACCCTAATTGGATTAGAATAAGCCTAGGGGAACCGAAAATGACCTAAATGTTCAACCAATGACACAAATCACTTATTGGATGCACAAGATGGGTTAAAAACACTAATTGGATTAAAATAAGCCTAGGGAAGACGAAATTGACCTTAATGTTCAACCAACGACACAAAATCACTTATTGGATGCACAAGATTATTTCAAAACCATAATTGGATTAAAATAAGCCTATAGAGGACGAAAATGACCTAAATGTTCAACGAATGACACAAAATCACTTATTTGATGCACAAGATTAATTAAAACCCTTATTTGGATTAGAATAAGCCTAGGGAGGACGAAAATGACCTAAATGTTCAACCAATGACACAAAATCACTTATTGGATGCACAAGATTGGTTAAAAACCCTAATTAGATTAGAATTAGCCTAGGGAGGACGAAAAATGACCTAAATGTTAAACCAATGACACAAAATAACTTATTGGATGCATAAGATTGGTTAAAAACCCTAGTTGAATTAGAATAAGCCTAGGGAGGACGAAAATGACCTAAATGTTCAACCAATGACACGAAATCACTTATTGGATGCACAAGATGGGTTAAAAACCCGAATTGGATTAGAATAAGCCTAGGGAGGAATTAAATTACCTAAATGTTCAACCAATGACACAAAATCACTTATTGGATGCACAAGATTGAGTAAAAACCCTAATTAGATTAGAATACGCACATGGAGGATAAAAATGACCTAAATGTTCAACCAATGACACAAAATCACTAATTGGATGCACAAGATTTATTAAAAACCCTAATTGGATAAGAATAAGCATAGGGAGGACGAAAATGACCTTAATGTTCAACCAATGATACAAAATCACTTATTGGATTCACAAGATTGGTTAAAAACCCAAATTGGATAAGAATAAGCCTTTGGAGGAAGAAAATGACCTAACTGTTCAACCAATGACATAAAATCACTTATTCGATGCACAAGATTGGTTAAAAACCCTAATTGGATTAGAATAAGCCTAGTGGAACCGAAATTGACCGAAATGTTCAACCAATGACACAAAATCACTTATTGGATGCACAAGATTGGTTAAAAACACTAATTGGATTAGAATAAGCCTAGGGAAGACGAAATTGACCTTAATGTTCAACCAACGACACAAAATCATTTATTGGATGCACAAGATTATTTCAAAACCATAATTGGATTAAAATAAGCCTAGAGAGGACGAAAATGACCTAAATGTTCAACCAATGACACAAAATCACTTATTGGATGCACAAGATTGGTTAAAAACCCTAATTAGATTAGAATTAGCCTAGGGAGGACGAAAAATGACCTAAATGTTCAACCAATGACACAAAATAACTTATTGGATGCATAAGATTGGTTAAAAACCCTAATTGAATTAGAATAAGCCTAGGGAGGACGAAAATTACCTAAATGTTCAACCAATGACACAAAATCACTTATTGGATGCACAAGATTGGTTAAAAACCCTAATTGGATAAGAATAAGCCTAGGGAGGACGAAAATGACCTAAATGTTCAACCAATGATACAAAATCACTTATTGGATTCACAAGATTGGTTCATAACCCTAATTGGATTAGAATAAGCCTTTGGAGGAACAAAATCACCTAACTGTTCAACCAATGAAACAAAATCACTTATTCGATGCACAAGATTGGTTAAAAACCCTAATTGGATTAGAATAAGCCTAGGGGAACCGAAAATGACCTAAATGTTCAACCAATGACACAAAATCACTTATTGGATGCACAAGATTGGTTAAAAACACTAATTGGATTAGAATAAGCCTAGGGAAGACGAAATTGACCATAATGTTCAACCAACGACACACAATCATTTATTGGATGCACAAGATTATTTCAAAACCATAATTGGATTAAAATAAGCCTAGAGAGGACGAAAATGACCTAAATGTTCAACAAATGACACAAAATCACTTATTGGATGCACAAGATTAATTAAAACCCTTATTTGGATTAGAATAAGCCTAGGGAGGACGAAAATTACCTAAATGTTCAACCAATGACACAAAATCACTTATTGGATGCACAAGATTGGTTAAAAACCCTAATTAGATTAGAATACGCATAGGGAGGATAAAAATGACCTAAATGTTCAACCAATGACACAAAATCACTAATTGGATGCACAAGATTTGTTAAAAACCCTAATTGGATAAGAATAAGCATAGGGAGGACGAAAAAGACCTAAATGTTCAACCAATGATACAAAATCACTTATTGGATTCACAAGATTGGTTAAAAGCCCTAATTGGATTAGAATAAGCCTTTGGAGGAAGAAAATGACCTAACTGTTCAACCAATGACACAAAATCACTTATTCGATGCAAAAGATTGGTTAAAAACCCTAATTGGATTAGAATAAGCCTAGGGGAACCGAAAATGACCTAAATGTTCAACCAATGACACAAATCACTTATTGGATGCACAAGATGGGTTAAAAACACTAATTGGATTAAAATAAGCCTAGGGAAGACGAAATTGACCTTAATGTTCAACCAACGACACAAAATCACTTATTGGATGCACAAGATTATTTCAAAACCATAATTGGATTAAAATAAGCCTATAGAGGACGAAAATGACCTAAATGTTCAACGAATGACACAAAATCACTTATTTGATGCACAAGATTAATTAAAACCCTTATTTGGATTAGAATAAGCCTAGGGAGGACGAAAATGACCTAAATGTTCAACCAATGACACAAAATCACTTATTGGATGCACAAGATTGGTTAAAAACCCTAATTAGATTAGAATTAGCCTAGGGAGGACGAAAAATGACCTAAATGTTCAACCAATGACACAAAATAACTTATTGGATGCATAAGATTGGTTAAAAACCCTAATTGAATTAGAATAAGCCTAGGGAGAACGAAAATGACCTAAATGTTCAACCAATGACACAAAATCACTTATTGGATGCCCAAGATTGGTTAAAAACCCTAATTGGATTAGAATAAGCCTAGGGAGGACGGAAATGACCTAAATGTTCAACCAATGACACAAAATCACTTATTGGATGCACAAGATTATTTCAAAAACCATAATTGGATTAAAATAAGCCTAGAGAGGACGAAAATGACCTAAATGTTCAACGAATGACACAAAATCACTTATTGGATGCACAAGATTAATTAAAACCCTTATTTGGATTAGAATAAGCCTAGGGAGGACGAAAATTACCTAAATGTTCAACCAATGACACAAAATCACTTATTGGATGCACAAGATTGGTTAAAAACCCTAATTAGATTAGAATACGCATAGGGAGGATAAAAATGACCTAAATGTTCAACCAATGACACAAAATCACTAATTGGATGCACAAGATTTGTTAAAAACCCTAATTGGATAAGAATAAGCATAGGGAGGACGAAAATGACCTAAATGTTCAACCAATGATACAAAATCACTTATTGGATTCACAAGATTGGTTAAAAACCCTAATTGGATTAGAATAAGCCTTTGGAGGAAGAAAATGACCTAACTGTTCAACCAATGACATAAAATCACTTATTCGATGCACAAGATTGGTTAAAAACCCTAATTGGATTAGAATAAGCCTAGGGGAACCGAAAATGACCTAAATGTTCAATCAATGACACAAAATCACTTATTGGATGCACAAGATTGGTTAAAAACACTAATTGGATTAGAATAAGCCTAGGGAAGACGAAATTGACCTTAATGTTCAACCAACGACACAAAATCATTTATTGGTTGCACAAGATTATTTCAAAACCATAATTGGATTAAAATAAGCCTAGAGAGGACGAAAATGACCTAAATGCTCAACGAATGACACAAAATCACTTATTGGATGCACAAGATTAATTAAAACCCTTATTTGGATTAGAATAAGCCTAGGGAGGACGAAAATTACCTAAATGTTCAATCAATGACACAAAATCACTTATTGGATGCACAAGATTGGTTAAAAACCCTAATTAGATTAGAATACGCATAGGGAGGATAAAAATGACCTAAATGTTCAACCAATGACACAAAATCACTAATAGGATGCACAAGATTGGTTCAAAAACCCTAATTGGATAAGAATAAGCATAGGGAGGAAGAAAATGACCTAACTGTTCAACCAATGACACAAAATCACTTATTCGATTCACAAGATTGGTTAAAAACCCTAATTGGATTTGAATAAGCCTAGGGAAACTGAAAATGACCTAAATGTTCAACCAATGACACAAAATCACTTATTGGATGCACAAGATTGGTTAAAAACCCTAATTGGATAAGAATAAGCCTAGGGAGGACGAAAATGACCTAAATGTTCAACCCATGATACAAAATCACTTATTGGATTCACAAGATTGGTTCATAACCCTAATTGGATTAGAATAAGCCTTGGGAGGACGAAAATGATCTAAATGTCCAACGAATGACACAAAATCACTTATTGGATGGACAAGATTGGTTAAAACCCTTATTTGGATTAGGATAACCCTAGGGAGGACGAAAATTACCTAAATGTTCAACCAATGACACAAAATCACTTATTGGATGCATAAGATTGGTTAAAAACCCTAATTGGATAAGAATAAGCCTAGGGAGGACGAAAATGACCTAAATGTTCAACCAATGATACAAAATCACTTATTAGATTCACAAGATTGGTTCATAACCCTAATTGGATTAGAATAAGCCTTTGGAGGAACAAAATGACCTAACTGTTCAACCAATGACACAAAATCACTTATTCGATGCACAAGATTGGTTAAAAACCCTAATTTGATTAGAATAAGCCTAGGGGCACTGAAATGACCTAAATGTTAAACCAATGACACAAAATCACTTATTGGATGCACAAGATTGGTTAAAAACACTAATTGGATTAGAATAAGCCTAGGGAAGACGAAATTGACCTTAATGTTCAACCAACGACACAAAATCATTTATTGGATGCACAAGATTATTTCAAAACCATAATTGGATTAAAATAAGCCTAGAGAGGACGAAAATGACCTAAATGTTCAACGAATGACACAAAATCACTTATTGGATGCACAAGATTGGTTAAAAACCCTAATAGGATTAGAATAAGCTTAAGGAAGACAAAAAATGACCTTAATGTTCAACCAATGACACAAAATCACTTATTGGATGCACAAGATTGGTTAAAAACCCTAATTGGATTAGAATACGCCTATAGAAGACGAAATTGACCTTAATGTTCAACCAATGACTCAAAATCACTTATTCGATGCACAAGATTGGTTTAAAACCCTAATTGGATTAGAATACGCAAAGGGAGGATAAAAATGACCTAAATGTTCAACCAATGACACAAAATCACTAATTGGGTGCACAAGATTTGTTAAAAACCCTAATTGGATAAGAATAAGCATAGGGAGGACGAAAATGACCTAAATGTTCAACCAATGATACAAAATCACTTATTGGATTCACAAGATTTGTTAAAAACCCTAATTGGATAAGAATAAGCCTAGGGAGGACGAAAATGACCTAAATGTTCAACCAATGATACAAAATCACTTATTGGATTCAATGGATTGGTTCATAACCCTAATTGGATTAGAATAAGCCTTGGGAGGAAGAAAATGACCTAACTGTTCAACCAATGACACAAAATCACTTATTCGATGCCAAGATTGGTTAAAACCCTAATTGGATTAGAATAAGCCTAGGGGCACTGAATAGGGAGGACGAAAATGACCTAAATGTTCAACCAAAGACACAAAATCCCTTATTGGATGCACAAGATTAGTTCAAACCCTAATTGGATTAGAATAAGCCTAGGGAGGAAGAAAATGACCTAAATGTTCAATGAATGACAGAAAATCACTTATTGGATGCCAAATATTGGTTAAAAACCCTAATTGGATTAGAATAAGCCTAGGGAGGACGAAAATTGCCTAAATGTTCAACCAATGACGCAAAATCACTTATTGTATGCACAAGATTGGCTAAAAACCCGAATTGGATTAGAATAAGCCTAGGGAGGACGAAAATTACCTAAATGTTCAACCAATGACACAAAATGACTTATTGGATAGAGAAGATTGGTTAATAACCCTAATTGGATTAGAATACGCCTAAGGAGAACGAAAAAGACCTAAATGTTCAACCAATGACACAAAATAACTTATTGGATGCATAAGATTGGTTAAAAACCCTAATTAGATTAGAATAAGCCTAAGGAGGACGAAAATGACCTAAATGGTCAACCAATGACACAAAATAACTTTTTGGATGCACAAGATTGGTTAAAACCCTTATTTGGATTAGAATAAGCCTAGGGAGGACGAAAATTACCTAAATGTTCAACCAATGACACAAAATCACTTATTGGATGCACAAGATGGGTTAAAAACCCGAATTGCATTAGAATAAGCCTAGGGAGGACGAAAATTACCTAAATGTTCAACCAATGACACCAAATACCTTATTGGATGCACAAGATTGGTCAAAAAACCCTAATTGGATTAGAATTAGCCTAGGGAGGATGAAAAATGACCTAAATGTTCAACCAATGACACAAAATAACTTATTATATGCATAAGATTGGTTAAAAACCCTAATTGAATTAGAATAAGCCTAGGGAGGACAAAAATGACCTAAATGTTCAACCAATGACACTAAATCACTTATTGGATGCACAAGATTGGTTAAGAATCCTAATTAGATTAGAATAAGCCTAAGGAGGACGAAAATGACCTAAATGTTCAACCAATGACACAAAATCACTTTTTGGATGCACAAGATTAATTAAAACCCTTATTTGGATTAGAATAAGCCTAGGGAGGACGAAAATGACCTAAATGTTCAACCAATGACACAAAATCACTTATTGGATGCACAAGATTGGTTAAAAACCCTAATTAGATTATAATACGCATAGGGAGGATAAAAATGACCTAAATGTTCAACCAATGACACAAAATAACTAATTGGATGCACAAGATTTGTTAAAAACCCTAATTGGATAAGAATAAGCATAGGGAGGACGAAAAAGACCTAAATGTTCAACCAATGGTACAAAATCACTTATTGGATTCACAATATTGGTTAAAAACCCTAATTGGATTAGAATAAGCCTTTGGACGAAGAAAATGACCTAACTGTTCAACCAATGACACAAAATCACTTATTCGATGCACAAGATTAGTTAAAAACCCTAATTGGATTAGAATAAGCCTAGGGGAACCGAAAATGACCTAAATGTTCAACCAATGACACAAAATCACTTATTGGATGCACAAGATTGGTTAAAAACACTAATTGGATTAGAATAAGCCTAGGGAAGACGAAATTGACCTTAATGTTCAACCAACGACACAAAATCATTTATTGGATGCACAAGATTATTTCAAAACCATAATTGGATTAAAATAAGCCTAGAGAGGACGAAAATAACCTAAATGTTCAACGAATGACACAAAATCACTTATTGGATGCACAAGATTAATTTAAACCCTTATTTGGATTAGAATATGCCTAGGGAGGACGAAAATTACCTAAATGTTCAACCAATGACACAAAATCACTTATTGGATGCACAAGATTGGTTAAAAACCCTAATTAGATTAGAATACGCATAGGGAGGATAAAAATGACCTAAATGTTCAACCATTGACACAAAATCACTAGTTGGGTGCACAAGATTTGTTAAAAACCCTAATTGGATAAGAATAAGCATAGGGAGGACGAAAATGACCTAAATGTTCAACCAATGACACAAAATCACTTATTCGATGCACAAGATTGGTTAAAAACCCTAATTGGATTAGAATAAGCCTAGGGGAACCGAAAATGACCTAAATGTTCAACCAATGACACAAAATCACTTATTGGATGCACAAGATTGGTTAAAAACCCGAATTGGATTAGAATAAGCCTAGGGAAGATGAAATTGACCTTAATGTTCAACCAATGACACAAAATCATTTATTGGATGCACAAGATTATTTCAAAACCATAATTGGATTAAAATAAGGGTAGAGAGGACGAAAATGACCTAAATGTTCAACGAATGACACAAAATCACTTATTGGATGCTCAAGATTAATTAAAACCCTTATTTGGATTAGAATAAGCCTAGGGAGGACGAAAATTACCTAAATGTTCAACCAATGACACAAAATCACTTATTAGATGCACAAGATTGGTTAAAAACCCGAATTGGATTAGAATAAGCCTAAGGAGGACGAAATTTACCTTAATGTTCAACCAATGACACAAAATACCTTATTGAATGCACAAGATTGGTTAAAAACCCTAATTGGATTAGAATACGCAAAGGGAGGATAAAAATGACCGAAATGTTCAACCAATGATACAAAATCACTAATTGGATGCCAAATATAGTTTAAGAGCCCTAATTGGATTAGAATATGTCTAACAAGGACGAAAATGACCTAAATGTTCAACCAATGACACAAAATCACTTATTGGATGCCCAAGATTGGTTAAAAACCCTAATTGGATTAGAATAAGCCTAGGGAGGACGGAAATGACCTAAATGTTCAACCAATGACACAAAATCACTTATTGGATGCACAAGATTGGTTAAAAACCCTAATTGGATTAGAATAAGCCTAGGGAGGATGAAAATGACCTAAATGTTCAACCAATGACACAAAATCACTTATTGGATGCACAACATTGGTTAAAAACCCTAATTGGATTAGAATACGCCTAGGGAAGATGAAATTGACCTTAATGTTCAACCAATGACACAAAATCATTTATTGGATGCATAACATTGGTTCAAAACCATAATTGGATTAAAATAAGCCTAGAGAGGACGAAAATAACCTAAATGTCCAACGAATGACACAAAATCACTTATTGGATGCACAAGATTGGTTAAAACCCTTATTTGGATTAGAATAAGCCTAGGGAGGACGAAAATTACCTAAATGTTCAACCAATGACACAAAATCACTTATTGGATGCACAAAATTGGTTAAAAACCCTAATTGGATAAGAATAAGCCTAGGGAGGACGAAAATGACCTAAATGTTCAACCAATGATACAAAATCACTTATTGGATTCACAAGATTGGTTCATAACCCTAATTGGATTAGAATAAGCCTTGGGAGGAAGAAAATGACCTAACTGTTCAACCAATGACACAAAATCACTTATTCGATGCCAATATTGGTTAAAACCCTAATTGGATTAGAATAAGCCTAGGGGCACTGAAAATGACCTAAATGTTAAACCAATGACACAAAATCACTTATTGGATGCACAAGATTGGTTAAAAACCCTAATTGGATTAGAATAAGCCTAGGAAGGACAAAAATGACCTAAATGTTCAACCAATGACACAAAATCACTTATTGGATGCACAAGATTAGTTCAAACCCTAATTGGATTAGAATAAGCCTAGGGAGGAAGAAAATGACCTAAATGTTCAACGAATGACAGAAAATCACTTATTCGATGCCAAATATTGTTTAAAAGCCCTAATTGGATTAGAATATGTTTCACGAGCACGAAAATGACCAAAATGTTCAACCAATGATACAAAATCACTTATTGGATGCCCAAGATTGGTTAAAAACCCTAATTGGATTAGAATTAGCCTAGGGAGGACGGAATTGACCTAAATATTCAACGAATGACACAAAATCACTTATTGGAAGCACAAGA
>JBBPBP010000001.1:46370549-46389373 GCA_037974735.1 Cicer chorassanicum
AAAACCCTTATTTGGATTAGAATAAGCCTAGGGAGGACGAAAATTACCTAAATGTTCAACCAATGACACAAAATCACTTATTGGATGCACAAGATTGGTTAAAAACCCTAATTGGATAAGAATAAGCCTAGGGAGGACGAAAATGACCTAAATGTTCAACCAATGATACAAAATCACTTATTGGATTCACAAGATTGGTTCATAACCCTAATTGGATTAGAATAAGCCTTGGGAGGAAGAAAATGACCTAACTGTTTAACCAATGACACAAAATCACTTATTCGATGCCAATATTGGTTAAAACCCTAATTGGATTAGAATAAGCCTAGGGGCACTG
This sequence comes from Cicer chorassanicum, assembly GCA_037974735.1. Lineage (NCBI taxonomy): Eukaryota > Viridiplantae > Streptophyta > Magnoliopsida > Fabales > Fabaceae > Cicer > Cicer chorassanicum. The sequence continues at coordinate 46,370,887 of JBBPBP010000001.1, forward strand.
AAAATGACCTAAATGTTAAACCAATGACACAAAATCACTTATTGGATGCACAAGATTGGTTAAAAACCCTAATTGGATTAGAATAAGCCTAGGAAGGACGAAAATGACCTAAATGTTCAACCAATGGCACAAAATCACTTATTGGATGCACAAGATTAGTTCAAACCCTAATTGGATTAGAATAAGCCTAGGGAGGAAGAAAATGACCTAAATGTTCAACGAATGACAAAAAATCACTTATTCGATGCCAAATATTGTTTAAAAGCCCTAATTGGATTAGAATATGTTTCACGAGCACGAAAATGACCAAAATGTTCAACCAATGATACAAAATCACTTATTGGATGCCCAAGATTGGTTAAAAACCTTAATTGGATTAGAATTAGCCTAGGGAGGACGGAATTGACCTAAATATTCAACGAATGACACAAAATCACTTATTGGAAGCACAAGATTGGTTAAAACCCTTATTTGGATTAGAATAAGCCTAGGGAGGACGAAAATAACCTAAATGTTCAACCAATGACACAAAATCATTTATTGGATGCACAAGATTGGTTAAAAACCCTAATTGGATTAGAATAAGCCTAGGGAGGACGAAAATTGCCTAAATGATCAACCAATGACGCAAAATCACTTATTGTATGCACAAGATTGGCTAAAAACCCGAATTGGATTAGAATAAGCCTAGGGAGGACGAAAATTACCTAAATGTTCAACCAATGACACAAAATGACTTATTGGATAGAGAAGATTGGTTAATAACCCTAATTGGATTAGAATACGCCTAAGGAGGACGAAAAAGACCTAAATGTTCAACCAATGACACAAAATCACTTATTGGATGCACAAGATTGGTCAAAAAACCCTAATTGGATTAGAATTAGCCTAGAGAGGACGAAAAATGACCTAAATGTTCAACCAATGACACAAAATAACTTATTGGATGCATAAGATTGGTTAAAAACCCTAATTGAATTAGAATAAGCCTAGAGAGAACAAAAATGACCTAAATGTTCAACCAATGACACGAAATCACTTATTGGATGCACAAGATTGGTCAAAAAACCCTAATTGGATTAGAATTAGCCTAGAGAGGACGAAAATGACCTAAATGTTCAACCAATGATACAAAATCACTTATTGGATTCACAAGATTGGTTCATAACCCTAATTGGATTAGAATAAGCCTTGGGAGGAAGAAAATGACCTAACTGTTCAACCAATGACACAAAATCACTTATTCGATGCCAATATTGGTTAAAACCCTAATTGGATTAGAATAAGCCTAGGGGCACTGAAAATGACCTAAATGTTAAACCAATGACACAAAATCACTTATTGGATGCACAAGATTGGTTAAAAACCCTAATTGGATTAGAATAAGCCTAGGAAGGACAAAAATGACCTAAATGTTCAACCAATGACACAAAATCACTTATTGGATGCACAAGATTAGTTCAAACCCTAATTGGATTAGAATAAGCCTAGGGAGGAAGAAAATGACCTAAATGTTCAACGAATGACAGAAAATCACTTATTCGATGCCAAATATTGTTTAAAAGCCCTAATTGGATTAGAATATGTTTCACGAGCACGAAAATGACCAAAATGTTCAACCAATGATACAAAATCACTTATTGGATGCCCAAGATTGGTTAAAAACCCTAATTGGATTAGAATTAGCCTAGGGAGGACGGAATTGACCTAAATATTCAACGAATGACACAAAATCACTTATTGGAAGCACAAGATTGGTTAAAACCCTTATTTGGATTAGAATAAGCCTAGGGAGGACGAAAATAACCTAAATGTTCAACCAATGACACAAAATCATTTATTGGATGCACAAGATTGGTTAAAAACCCTAATTGGATTAGAATAAGCCTAGGGAGGACGAAAATTGCCTAAATGATCAACCAATGACGCAAAATCACTTATTGTATGCACAAGATTGGCTAAAAACCCGAATTGGATTAGAATAAGCCTAGGGAGGACGAAAATTACCTAAATGTTCAACCAATGACACAAAATGACTTATTGGATAGAGAAGATTGGTTAATAACCCTAATTGGATTAGAATACGCCTAAGGAGGACGAAAAAGACCTAAATGTTCAACCAATGACACAAAATCACTTATTGGATGCACAAGATTGGTCAAAAAACCCTAATTGGATTAGAATTAGCCTAGAGAGGACGAAAAATGACCTAAATGTTCAACCAATGACACAAAATAACTTATTGGATGCATAAGATTGGTTAAAAACCCTAATTGAATTAGAATAAGCCTAGGGAGAACAAAAATGACCTAAATGTTCAACCAATGACACGAAATCACTTATTGGATGCACAAGATTGGTTAAGAACCCTAATTAGATTAGAATAAGCCTAAGGAGGACGGAAATGACCTAAATGTTCAACCAATGACACAAAATCACTTTTTGGATGCACAAGATTGGTTAAAACCCTTATTTGGATTAGAATAAGCCTAGGGAGGACGAAAATTACCTAAATGTTCAACCAATGACACAAAATCACTTATTGGATGCACAAGATGGGTTAAAAACCCGAATTGCATTAGAATAAGCCTAAGGAGGACGAAAATTACCTAAATGTTCAACCAATGACACCAAATACCTTATTGGATGCACAAGATTGGTTAAAAACCCTTATTGGATTAGAATACGCCTAGGGAAGACGAAAATTACCTTAATGTTCAACCAATGACACAAAATCACTTATTCGATGCACAAGATTGGTTAAAAACCCTAATTGGTTTAGAATAAGCTTACGGACGATGAAAATGACCTAAATGTTCAACCAATGACACTAAATCACTTATTGGATAGAGAAGATTGGTTAAAAACCCTAATTGGATTTGAATATGCCTAGGGAGGACGGAAAAGACTTAAATTTTCAACCAATGACACAAAATCACTTATTGGATGCACAAGATTGGTTAAAAACCTTAATTGGATTAGAATACGCATAGGGAGGATAAAAATGACCTAAATGTTCAACCAATGATACAAAATCACTAATTGGATGCCAAATATTGTTTAAGAGTCATAATTGGATTAGAATATGCCTAGGGAGGACGGAAAAGACTTAAATTTTCAACCAATGACACAAAATCACTTATTGGATGCACAAGATTGGTTAAAAACCCTAATTAGATTAGAATACGCATAGGGAGGATAAAAATGACCTAAATGTTCAACCAATGATACAAAATCACTTATTGGATGCCCAAGATTGGTTAAAAACCCTAATTGGATTAGATTAAGCCTAGGGAGGATGGAAATGACCTAAATATTCAACCAATGACACAAAATTACTTATTGGATGCACAAGATTGGTTAAAAACCCTAATTGGATTACAATAAGCCTAAGGAGGATGAAAATGACCTAAATGTTCAACCAATGACACAAAATCACTTACTGGATTCACAAGATTGGTTAAAAACCCTAATTGTATTAGAATAAGCCTAGGGAGGATGAAAATGACCTAAATGTTCAACCAATGACACAAAATCATTTATTGGATGCACAAGATTCGTTCAAAACCATAATTGGATTAAAATAAGCCTAGAGAGGACGAAAATGACCTAAATGTCCAACGAATGACACAAAATCACTTATTGGATGCACAAGATTGGTTAAAACCCTTATTTGGATTAGAATAAGCCTAGGGAGGACGAACATTACCTAAATGTTCAACCAATGACCCAAAATCACTTATTGGATGTACAAGATTGGTTTAAAACCCTAATTGGATAAGAATAAGCCTAGGGAGGACGAAAATGACCTAAATATTCAACCAATGACACAAAATCACTTATTGGATTGACAAGATTGGTAAAAAAACCCTAATTGGATTAGAATAAGCCTAGGGAGGAAGAAAATGACCTAAATGTTCAACGAATGACACAAAATCACTTATTGGATGCCAAATATTGTTTAAAAGCCCTAATTGGATTAGAATATGTCTAACGAGGACGAAAATGATCTAAATGTTCAACCAATGATACAAAATCACTTATTGGATGCCTAAGATTGGTTAAAATTCCTATTTGGATTAGAATAAGCCTAGGGAGGACGGAATTGACCTAATAATTCAACGAATGACACAAAATCACTTATTGGAAGCACAAGATTGGTTAAAACCCTTATTTGGATTAGAATAAGCCTAGGGAGGACGAAAATAACCTAAATGTTCAACCAATGAAACAAAATCATTTATTGGATGCACAAGATTTGTTAAAAACCCTAATTAGATTAGAATACGCATAGGGAGGACAAAAATGACCTAAATGTTCAACCAATGAGACAAAATCACAAATTGGATGTTTTAGATTGGTTAAAAAACCTAATTGGATTAGAATAAGCCTAGAGAGGACGAAAATGACCTAAATGTTTAACCAATGACACAAAATCACTTATTGGATGCACAAGATTGGTTAAAAACCCGAATTGGATTAGAATAAGCCTAGGGAGGAAGAAAATTACCTAAATGTTCAACCAATGACACAAAAAACCTTATTGGATACACAAGATTGGTTAAAAACCCTAATTGGATTAGAATACGCCTAGCGAAGACGAAATTGACCTTAATGTTAAAACAATGACACAAAACCATTTATTGGATGCAAAGATTGGATCAAAACCATAATTGGATTAAAATAAGCCTAGAGAGGACGAAAATGACCTAAATGTTCAACGAATGACACAAAATAACATATTGGATGCACAAGATTAATTAAAACCCTTATTTGGATTAGAATAAGCCTAGGGAGGACGAAAATTACCTAAATGTTCAACCAATGACACAAAATCACTTATTGGATGCACAAGATTGGTTAAAAACCCGAATTGGATTAGAATAAGCCTAGGGAGGACGAAAATTTCCTAAATGTTCAACCAATGACACAAAATACCTTATTGGCTGCACAAGATTGGTTAAAAACCCTATTTGGATTAGAATACGCCTATAGAAGACGATATTTACCTTAATGTTCAACCAATGACTCAAAATCACTTATCCGATGCACAAGATTGGTTAAAAACCCTAATAAGATTAGAATAAGCCTAGGGAGGACGAAACTTGCCTAAATATTCAACCAATGACGCAAAATCACTTATTGTATGCACAAGATTGGCTAAAAACCCGAATTGGATTAGAATAAGCCTAGGGAGGACGAAAATTACCTAAATGTTCAACCAATGACACCAAATACCTTATTGGATGCACAAGATTGGTTAAAAACCCTTATTGGATTAGAATACGCCTAAGGAAGACGAAAATGACCTTAATGTTCAACCAATGACACAAAATCACTTATTCGATGCACAAGATTGGTTAAAAACCCTAATTAAATTAGAATAAGCTTACGAACGATGAAAATAACCTAAATGTTCAACCAATGACACAAAATCACTTATTGGATAGAGAAGGTTGGTTAAAAACCCAAATTGGATTAGAATACGCATAGGGAGGACGGAAAAGACTTAAATTTTCAACCAATGACACAAAATCACTTATTGGATGCACAAGATTGGTTAAAAACCCTAATTGGATTAGAATACGCATAGGGAGGATAAAAATGACCTAAATGTTCAACCAATGATGCAAAATTACTAATTGGATGCCAAATATTTTTTAAGAGTCCTAATTGGATTAGAATATGTTTAACGAGGACAAAAATGTCCTAAATGTTCAACCAATGACACAAAATGACTTAATGGATGCCCAAGATAGGTTAAAAACCCTAATTGGATTAGAATAAGCCTAGGGAGGATGGAAATGACCTAAATATTCAACCAATGAAACAAATTACTTATTGGATGCACAAGATTGGTTCAAAACCATAATTGGATTAAAATAAGCCTAGAGAGGACGAAAATGACCTAAATGTTCAACGAATGACACAAAATCACTTATTGGATGCACAAGATTAATTAAAACCCTTATTTGGATTAGAATAAGCCTAGGGAGGACGAAAATTACCTAAATGTTCAACCAATGACACAAAATCACTTATTGGATGCACAAGATTGGTTAAAAACCCGAATTGGATTAGAATAAGCCTAGGGACGACGAAAATTTCCAAAATGTTCAACCAATGACACAAAATACCTTATTGGATGCACAAGATTGGTTAAAAACCCTAATTGGATTAGAATACGCCTATAAAAGACGATATTTACCTTAATGTTCAACCAATGACTCAAAATCACTTATCCGACGCACAAGATTGGTTAAAAACCCTAATTGGATTAGAATAAGCCTAGGGAGGACGAAAATTGCCTAAATGTTCAACCAATGACGCAAAATCACTTATTGTATGCACAAGATTGGCTAAAAACCCGAATTGGATTAGAATAAGCCTAGGGAGGACGAAAATTACCTAAATGTTCAACCAATGACACAAAATGACTTATTGGATAGAGAAGATTGGTTAATAACCCTAATTGGATTAGAATACGCCTAAGGAGGAGGAAAAAGACCTAAATGTTCAACCAATGACACAAAATCACTTATTGGATGCACAAGATTGGTTAAAAACACTAATTGGATTAGAATTAGCCTAGGGAGGACGAAAAATGACCTAAATGTTCAACCAATGACACAAAATAACTTATTAGATGCATAAGATTGGTTAAAAACCCTATTTGAATTAGAATAAGCCTAGGGAGGACGAAAATGACCTAAATGTTCAACCAATGACACGAAATCACTTATTGGATGCACAAGATTGGTTAAGAACCCTAATTAGATTAGAATAAGCCTAAGGAGGACGAAAATGACCTAAATGTTCAACCAATGACACAAAATCACTTTTTGCATGCACAAGATTGGTTAAAACCCTTATTTGGATTAGAATAAGCCTAGGGAGGACGAAAATTACCTAAATGTTCAACCAATGACACAAAATCACTTATTGGATGCACAAGATGGGTTAAAAACCCGAATTGGATTAGAATAAGCCTAGGGAGGACGCAAATTACCTAAATGTTCAACCAATGACACCAAATACCTTATTGGATGCACAAGATTGGTTAAAAACCCTTATTGGATTAGAATACGCCTAAGGAAGACGAAAATGACCTTAATGTTCAACCAATGACACAAAATCACTTATTCGATGCACAAGATTGGTTAAAAACCCTAATTGGATTAGAATAAGCTTACGAACGATGAAAATGACCTAAATGTTCAACCAATGACACAAAATCACTTATTGGATAGAGAAGGTTGGTTAAAAACCCTAATTGGATTAGAATACGCCTAGGGAGGACGGAAAACACTTAAATTTTCAACCAATGACACAAAATCACTTATTGGATGCACAAGATTGGTTAAAAACCCTAATTGGATTAGAATACGCATAGCGAGGATAAAAATGACCTAAATGTTCAACTAATGATGCAAAATTACTAATTGGATGCCAAATATTGTTTAAGAGTCCTAATTGGATTAGAATATGTTTAACGAGAACGAAAATGACCTAAATATTCAACCAATGATACAAAATGACTTAATGGATGCCCAAGATTGGTTAAAAACCCTAATTGGATTAGAATAAGCCTAGGGATGACGCAAATGACCTAAATGTTCAACGAATGACACAAAATCACTTATTGGATGCACAAGATTAATTAAAACCCTTATTTGGATTAGAATAAGCCTAGGGAGGACGAAAATTACCTAAATGTTCAACCAATGACACAAAATCACTTATTGGATGCACAAGATTGGTTAAAAACCCGAATTGGATTAGAATAAGCCTAGGGAGGACGAAAATTACCTAAATGTTCAACCAATGACACAAAATACCTTATTGGATGCACAAGATTGGTTAAAAACCCTAATTGGATTAGAATACGCCTAGGGAAGACGAAATTGACCTTAATGTTCAACCAATGACACAAAATCATTTATTGGATGTACAAGATTGGTTCAAAACCATAATTGGATTAAAATAAGCCCAGAGAGGACGAAAATGACCTAAATGTTCAACGAATGACACAAAATCACTTATTGGATGCACAAGATTTGTTAAAACCCTTATTTGGATTAGAATAAGCCATGGGAGGACGAAAATTACCTAAATGTTCAACCAATGACACAAAATCACTTATTGGATGCACAAGATTGGTTAAAAACCCGAATTGGATTAGAATAAGCCTAGGGAGGACGAAAATTACCTAAATGTTCAACCAATGACACAAAATACCTTATTGGATGCACAAGATTGGTTAAAAACCCTAATTGAATTAGAATAAGCCTAGGGAGGATGAAAATGACCTAAATGTTCAACCAATGACACGAAATCACTTATTGATGCACAAGATTGGTTAAGAACCCTAATTAGATTAGAATAAGCCTAAGGAGGACGAAAATGACCTAAATGTTCAACCAATGACACAAAATCACTTATTGGATGCACAAGATTGGTTTAAACCCTTATATGGATTAGAATAAGCCTAGGGAGGACGAAAATTACCTAATTGTTCAACCAATGACACAAAATCACTTATTGGATGCACAAGATTGGTTAAAAACCCGAATAGGATTAGAATAAGCCTAAGGAGGACGAAAATTACCTAAATGTTCAACCAATGACACAAAATACCTTATTGGATGCACAAGATTGGTTAAAAACCCTAATTGGATTAGAATACGCCTAGGGAAGACGAAATTGACCTTAATATTCAACCAACGACATAAAATCACTTATTCGATGCACAAGGTTGGTTAAAAACCCTAATTGGATTAGAATAAGCCTAGGGAGGACGAAAATTGCCTAAATGTTCAACCAATGACGCAAAATGACTTATTGGATAGAGAAGATTGGTTAATAACCCTAATTGGATTAGAATACGCCTAAGGAGGAGGAAAAAGACCTAAATGTTCAACCAATGACACAAAATCACTTATTGGATGCACAAGATTGGTTAAAAACACTAATTGGATTAGAATTAGCCTAGGGAGGACGAAAAATGACCTAAATGTTCAACCAATGACACAAAATAACTTATTAGATGCATAAGGTTGGTTAAAAACCCTATTTGAATTAGAATAAGCCTAGGGAGGACGAAAATGACCTAAATGTTCAACCAATGACACGAAATCACTTATTGGATGCACAAGATTGGTTAAGAACCCTAATTAGATTAGAATAAGCCTAAGGAGGACGAAAATGACCTAAATGTTCAACCAATGACACAAAATCACTTTTTGCATGCACAAGATTGGTTAAAACCCTTATTTGGATTAGAATAAGCCTAGGGAGGACGAAAATTACCTAAATGTTCAACCAATGACACAAAATCATTTATTGGATGCACAAGATGGGTTAAAAACCCGAATTGGATTAGAATAAGCCTAGGGAGGACGCAAATTACCTAAATGTTCAACCAATGACACCAAATACCTTATTGGATGCACAAGATTGGTTAAAAACCCTTATTGGATTAGAATACGCCTAAGGAAGACGAAAATGACCTTAATGTTCAACCAATGACACAAAATCACTTATTCGATGCACAAGATTGGTTAAAAACCCTAATTGGATTAGAATAAGCTTACGAACGATGAAAATGACCTAAATGTTCAACCAATGACACAAAATCACTTATTGGATAGAGAAGGTTGGTTAAAAACCCTAATTGGATTAGAATACGCCTAGGGAGGACGGAAAACACTTAAATTTTCAACCAATGACACAAAATCACTTATTGGATGCACAAGATTGGTTAAAAACCCTAATTGGATTAGAATACGCATAGGGAGGATAAAAATGACCTAAATGTTCAACTAATGATGCAAAATTACTAATTGGATGCCAAATATTGTTTAAGAGTCCTAATTGGATTAGAATATGTTTAACGAGGACGAAAATGACCTAAATATTCAACCAATGACACAAAATGACTTAATGGATGCCCAAGATTGGTTAAAAACCCTAATTGGATTATAATAAGCCTAGGGAGGACGCAAATGACCTAAATGTTCAACGAATGACACAAAATCACTTATTGGATGCACAAGATTAATTAAAACCCTTATTTGGATTAGAATAAGCCTAGGGAGGACGAAAATTACCTAAATGTTCAACCAATGACACAAAATCACTTATTGGATGCACAAGATTGGTTAAAAACCCGAATTGGATTAGAATAAGCCTAGGGACGACGAAATTTTCCAAAATGTTCAACCAATGACACAAAATACCTTATTGGATGCACAAGATTGGTTAAAAACCCTAATTGGATTAGAATACGCCTATAAAAGACGATATTCACCTTAATGTTCAACCAATGACTCAAAATCACTTATCCGACGCACAAGATTGGTTAAAAACCCTAATTGGATTAGAATAAGCCTAGGGAGGACGAAAATTGCCTAAATGTTCAACCAATGACGCAAAATCACTTATTGTATGCACAAGATTGGCTAAAAACCCGAATTGGATTAGAATAAGCCTAGGGAGGACGAAAATTACCTAAATGTTCAACCAATGACACAAAATGACTTATTGGATAGAGAAGATTGGTTAATAACCCTAATTGGATTAGAATACGCCTAAGGAGGAGGAAAAATACCTAAATGTTCAACCAATGACACAAAATCACTTATTGGATGCACAAGATTGGTTAAAAACACTAATTGGATTAGAATTAGCCTAGGGAGGACGAAAAATGACCTAAATGTTCAACCAATGACACAAAATAACTTATTAGATGCATAAGATTGGTTAAAAACCCTATTTGAATTAGAATAAGCCTAGGGAGGACGAAAATGACCTAAATGTTCAACCAATGACACGAAATCACTTATTGGATGCACAAGATTGGTTAAGAACCCTAATTAGATTAGAATAAGCCTAAGGAGGACGAAAATGACCTAAATGTTCAACCAATGACACAAAATCACTTTTTGCATGCACAAGATTGGTTAAAACCCTTATTTGGATTAGAATAAGCCTAGGGAGGACGAAAATTACCTAAATGTTCAACCAATGACACAAAATCACTTATTGGATGCACAAGATGGGTTAAAAACCCGAATTGGATTAGAATAAGCCTAGGGAGGACGCAAATTACCTAAATGTTCAACCAATGACACCAAATACCTTATTGGATGCACAAGATTGGTTAAAAACCCTTATTGGATTAGAATACGCCTAAGGAAGACGAAAATGACCTTAATGTTCAACCAATGACACAAAATCACTTATTCGATGCACAAGATTGGTTAAAAACCCTAATTGGATTAGAATAAGCTTACGAACGATGAAAATGACCTAAATGTTCAACCAATGACACAAAATCACTTATTGGATAGAGAAGGTTGGTTAAAAACCCTAATTGGATTAGAATACACCTAGGGAGGACGGAAAACACTTAAATTTTCAACCAATGACACAAAATCACTTATTGGATGCACAAGATTGGTTAAAAACCCTAATTGGATTAGAATACGCATAGGGAGGATAAAAATGACCTAAATGTTCAACTAATGATGCAAAATTACTAATTGGATGCCAAATATTGTTTAAGAGTCCTAATTGGATTAGAATATGTTTAACGAGGACGAAAATGACCTAAATATTCAACCAATGACACAAAATGACTTAATGGATGCCCAAGATTGGTTAAAAACCCTAATTGGATTAGAATAAGCCTAGGGAGGACGCAAATGACCTAAATGTTCAACGAATGACACAAAATCACTTATTGGATGCACAAGATTAATTAAAACCCTTATTTCGATTAGAATAAGCCTAGGGAGGACGAAAATTACCTAAATGTTCAACCAATGACACAAAATCACTTATTGGATGCACAAGATTGGTTAAAAACCCGAATTGGATTAGAATAAGCCTAGGGACGACGAAAATTTCCAAAATGTTCAACCAATGACACAAAATACCTTATTGGATGCACAAGATTGGTTAAAAACCCTAATTGGATTAGAATACGCCTATAAAAGACGATATTTACCTTAATGTTCAACCAATGACTCAAAATCACTTATCCGACGCACAAGATTGGTTAAAAACCCTAATTGGATTAGAATAAGCCTAGGGAGGACGAAAATTGCCTAAATGTTCAACCAATGACGCAAAATCACTTATTGTATGCACAAGATTGGCTAAAAACCCGAATTGGATTAGAATAAGCCTAGGGAGGACGAAAATTACCTAAATGTTCAACCAATGACACAAAATGACTTATTGGATAGAGAAGATTGGTTAATAACCCTAATTGGATTAGAATACGCCTAAGGAGGAGGAAAAAGACCTAAATGTTCAACCAATGACACAAAATCACTTATTGGATGCACAAGATTGGTTAAAAACACTAATTGGATTAGAATTAGCCTAGGGAGGACGAAAAATGACCTAAATGTTCAACCAATGACACAAAATAACTTATTAGATGCATAAGATTGGTTAAAAACCCTATTTGAATTAGAATAAGCCTAGGGAGGACGAAAATGACCTAAATGTTCAACCAATGACACGAAATCACTTATTGGATGCACAAGATTGGTTAAGAACCCTAATTAGATTAGAATAAGCCTAAGGAGGACGAAAATGACCTAAATGTTCAACCAATGACACAAAATCACTTTTTGCATGCACAAGATTGGTTAAAACCCTTATTTGGATTAGAATAAGCCTAGGGAGGACGAAAATTACCTAAATGTTCAACCAATGACACAAAATCACTTATTGGATGCACAAGATGGGTTAAAAACCCGAATTGGATTAGAATAAGCCTAGGGAGGACGCAAATTACCTAAATGTTCAACCAATGACACCAAATACCTTATTGGATGCACAAGATTGGTTAAAAACCCTTATTGGATTAGAATACGCCTAAGGAAGACGAAAATGACCTTAATGTTCAACCAATGACACAAAATCACTTATTCGATGCACAAGATTGGTTAAAAACCCTAATTGGATTAGAATAAGCTTACGAACGATGAAAATTACCTAAATGTTCAACCAATGACACAAAATCACTTATTGGATAGAGAAGGTTGGTTAAAAACCCTAATTGGATTAGAATACGCCTAGGGAGGACGGAAAACACTTAAATTTTCAACCAATGACACAAAATCACTTATTGGATGCACAAGATTGGTTAAAAACCCTAATTGGATTAGAATACGCATAGGGAGGATAAAAATGACCTAAATGTTCAACTAATGATGCAAAATTACTAATTGGATGCCAAATATTGTTTAAGAGTCCTAATTGGATTAGAATATGTTTAACGAGGACGAAAATGACCTAAATGTTCAACCAATGACACAAAATGACTTAATGGATGCCCAAGATTGGTTAAAAACCCTAATTGGATTAGAATAAGCTTAGGGAGGACGGAAATGACCTAAATATTCAACCAATGAAACAAATTACTTATTGGATGCACAAGATTGGTTAAAAACCCTAATTGGATTAGAATAAGCCTAGGGAGGATGAAAATGACCTAAATGTTCAAACAATGACACAAAATCACTTATTGGATGCACAAGATTGGTTAAAACCCCGAATTGGATTAGAATAAGCCTAGGGAGGACGAAAATTTCCTAAATGTTCAACCAATGACACAAAATACCTTATTGAATGCACAAGATTGGTTAAAAACCCTAATTGGATTAGAATACGCCTATAGAAGACGATATTTACCTTAATGTTCAACTTATGACTCAAAATCACTTATTCGATGCACAAGATTGGTTAAAAACCCTAATTGGATTAGAATAAGCCTTGGGAGGACGAAAATTGCCTTAATGTTCAACCAATGACGCAAAATCACTTATTGTATGCACAAGATAGGCTAAAAACCCGAATTGGATTAGAATAAGCCTAGGGAGGACGAAAATCACCTAAATGTTCAACCAATGACACAAAATGACTTATTGGATAGAGAAGATTGGTTAATAACCCTAATTGGATTATAATACGCCTAAGGAGGACGAAAAAGACCTAAATGTTCAACCAATGACGCAAAATCACTTATTGTATGCACAAGACGAAAAATGACCTAAATGTTCAACCAATGACACAAAATAACTTATTGGATGCACAAGATTGGTTAAGAACCCTAATTAGATTAGAATAAGCCTAAGGAGGACGAAAATGGCCTAAATGTTCAACCAATGACACAAAATCACTTTTTGGATGCACAAGATTGGTTAAAACCCTTATTTGGATTAGAATAAGCCTAGGGAGGACGAAAATTACCTAAATGTTTAACCAATGACACAAAATCACTTATTGGATGCACAAGATGGGTTAAAAACCCGAATTGGATTAGAATAAGCCTAGGGAGGACGCAAATTACCTAAATGTTCAACCAATGACACTAAATACCTTATTGGATGCACAAGATTGGTTAAAAACCCTTATTGGATTAGAATACGCCTAGAGAAGACGAAAATGACCTTAATGTTCAGCCAATGACACAAAATCACTTATTCGATGCACAAGATTGGTTAAAAACCCTAATTGGATTAGAATACGCCTATAGAAGACGATATTTACCTTATTGTTCAACCAATGACTCAAAATCACTTATTCGATGCACAAGATTGGTTAAAAACCCTTATTGGATTGGAATAAGCCTAGGGAGGACGAAAATTGCCTAAATGTTCAACCAATGACGCAAAATCACTTATTGTATGCACAAGATTGGTTAAAAACCCTAATTGGATAAGAATAAGCCTAGGGAGGACGAAAATGACCTAAATGTTCAACCCATGATACAAAATCACTTATTGGATTCACAAGATTGGTTCATAACCCTAATTGGATTAGAATAAGCCTTGGGAGGACGAAAATGATCTAAATGTCCAACAAATGACACAAAATCACTTATTGGATGCACAAGATTGGTTAAAACCCTTATTTGGATTAGGATAACCCTAGGGAGGACGAAAATTACCTAAATGTTTAACCAATGACACAAAATCACTTATTGGATGCATAAGATTGGTTAAAAACCCTAATTGGATAAGAATAAGCCAAGGGAGGACGAAAATGACCTAAATGTTCAACCAATGATACAAAATCACTTATTAGATTCACAAGATTGGTTCATAACCCTAATTGGATTAGAATAAGCCTTTGGAGGAACAAAATGACCTAACTGTTCAACCAATGACACAAAATCACTTATTCGATGCACAAGATTGGTTAAAAACCCTAATTTGATTAGAATAAGCCTAGGGGCACTGAAATGACCTAAATGTTAAACCAATGACACAAAATCACTTATTGGATGCACAAGATTGGTTAAAAACACTAATTGGATTAGAATAAGCCTAGGGAAGACGAAATTGACCTTAATGTTCAACCAACGACACAAAATCATTTATTGGATGCACAAGATTATTTCAAAACCATAATTGGATTAAAATAAGCCTAGAGAGGACGAAAATGACCTAAATGTTCAACGAATGACACAAAATCACTTATTGGATGCACAAGATTGGTTAAAAACCCTAATTGGATTAGAATAAGCTTAATGAAGACAAAAAATGACCTTAATGTTCAACCAATGACACAAAATCACTTATTGGATGCACAAGATTGGTTAAAAACCCTAATTGGATTAGAATACGCCTATAGAAGACGAAATTGACCTTAATGTTCAACCAATGACTCAAAATCACTTATTCGATGCACAAGATTGGTTTAAAACCCTAATTGGATTAGAATACGCAAAGGGAGGATAAAAATGACCTAAATGTTCAACCAATGACACAAAATCACTAATTGGGTGCACAAGATTTGTTAAAAACCCTAATTGGATAAGAATAAGCATAGGGAGGACGAAAATGACCTAAATGTTCAACCAATGATACAAAATCACTTATTGGATTCACAAGATTTGTTAAAAACCCTAATTGGATAAGAATAAGCCTAGGGAGGACGAAAATGACCTAAATGTTCAACCAATGATACAAAATCACTTATTGGATTCAATGGATTGGTTCATAACCCTAATTGGATTAGAATAAGCCTTGGGAGGAAGAAAATGACCTAACTGTTCAACCAATGACACAAAATCACTTATTCGATGCCAAGATTGGTTAAAACCCTAATTGGATTAGAATAAGCCTAGGGGCACTGAATAGGGAGGACGAAAATGACCTAAATGTTCAACCAAAGACACAAAATCACTTATTGGATGCACAAGATTAGTTCAAACCCTAATTGGATTAGAATAAGCCTAGGGAGGAAGAAAATGACCTAAATGTTCAACGAATGACAGAAAATCACTTATTGGATGCCAAATATTGGTTAAAAACCCTAATTGGATTAGAATAAGCCTAGGGAGGACGAAAATTGCCTAAATGTTCAACCAATGACGCAAAATCACTTATTGTATGCACAAGATTGGCTAAAAACCCGAATTGGATTAGAATAAGCCTAGGGAGGACGAAAATTACCTAAATGTTCAACCAATGACACAAAATGACTTATTGGATAGAGAAGATTGGTTAATAACCCTAATTGGATTAGAATACGCCTAAGGAGAACGAAAAAGACCTAAATGTTCAACCAATGACACAAAATAACTTATTGGATGCATAAGATTGGTTAAAAACCCTAATTAGATTAGAATAAGCCTAAGGAGGACGAAAATGACCTAAATGGTCAACCAATGACACAAAATAACTTTTTGGATGCACAAGATTGGTTAAAACCCTTATTTGGATTAGAATAAGCCTAGGGAGGACGAAAATTACCTAAATGTTCAACCAATGACACAAAATCACTTATTGGATGCACAAGATGGGTTAAAAACCCGAATTGCATTAGAATAAGCCTAGGGAGGACGAAAATTACCTAAATGTTCAACCAATGACACCAAATACCTTATTGGATGCACAAGATTGGTCAAAAAACCCTAATTGGATTAGAATTAGCCTAGGGAGGATGAAAAATGACCTAAATGTTCAACCAATGACACAAAATAACTTATTATATGCATAAGATTGGTTAAAAACCCTAATTGAATTAGAATAAGCCTAGGGAGGACAAAAATGACCTAAATGTTCAACCAATGACACTAAATCACTTATTGGATGCACAAGATTGGTTAAGAATCCTAATTAGATTAGAATAAGCCTAAGGAGGACGAAAATGACCTAAATGTTCAACCAATGACACAAAATCACTTTTTGGATGCACAAGATTAATTAAAACCCTTATTTGGATTAGAATAAGCCTAGGGAGGACGAAAATGACCTAAATGTTCAACCAATGACACAAAATCACTTATTGGATGCACAAGATTGGTTAAAAACCCTAATTAGATTATAATACGCATAGGGAGGATAAAAATGACCTAAATGTTCAACCAATTACACAAAATCACTAATTGGATGCACAAGATTTGTTAAAAACCCTAATTGGATAAGAATAAGCATAGGGAGGACGAAACTGACCTAAATGTTCAACCAATGATACAAAATCACTTATTGGATTCACAAGATTGGTTAAAAACCCTAATTGGATTAGAATAAGCCTTTGGACGAAGAAAATGACCTAACTGTTCAACCAATGACACAAAATCACTTATTTGATGCACAAGATTAGTTAAAAACCCTAATTGGATTAGAATAAGCCTAGGGGAACCGAAAATGACCTAAATGTTCAACCAATGACACAAAATCACTTATTGGATGCACAAGATTGGTTAAAAACACTAATTGGATTAGAATAAGCCTAGGGAAGACGAAATTGACCTTAATGTTCAACCAA
This sequence comes from Cicer chorassanicum, assembly GCA_037974735.1. Taxonomy (NCBI): domain Eukaryota; kingdom Viridiplantae; phylum Streptophyta; class Magnoliopsida; order Fabales; family Fabaceae; genus Cicer; species Cicer chorassanicum. The sequence continues at coordinate 46,388,683 of JBBPBP010000001.1, forward strand.
CGACACAAAATCATTTATTGGATGCACAAGATTATTTCAAAACCATAATTGGATTAAAATAAGCCTAGAGAGGACGAAAATAACCTAAATGTTCAACGAATGACACAAAATCACTTATTGGATGCACAAGATTAATTAAAACCCTTATTTGGATTAGAATATGCCTAGGGAGGACGAAAATTACCTAAATGTTCAACCAATGACACAAAATCACTTATTGGATGCACAAGATTGGTTAAAAACCCTAATTAGATTAGAATACGCATAGGGAGGATAAAAATGACCTAAATGTTCAACCATTGACACAAAATCACTAGTTGGGTGCACAAGATTTGTTAAAAACCCTAATTGGATAAGAATAAGCATAGGGAGGACGAAAATGACCTAAATGTTCAACCAATGACACAAATCACTTATTGGATGCACAAGATGGGTTAAAAACCCGAATTGGATTAGAATAAGCCTAGGGAGGACGGAAATGACCTAAATATTCAACCAATGAAACAAATTACTTATTGGATGCACAAGATTGGTTAAAAACCCTAATTGGATTAGAATAAGCCTAGGGAGGATGAAAATGACCTAAATGTTCAAACAATGACACAAAATCACTTATTGGATGCACAAGATTGGTTAAAACCCCGAATTGGATTAGAATAAGCCTAGGGAGGACGAAAATTTCCTAAATGTT
>JBBPBP010000001.1:46394155-46408026 GCA_037974735.1 Cicer chorassanicum
GAAGACAAAAAATGACCTTAATGTTCAACCAATGACACAAAATCACTTATTGGATGCACAAGATTGGTTAAAAACCCTAATTGGATTAGAATACGCCTATAGAAGACGAAATTGACCTTAATGTTCAACCAATGACTCAAAATCACTTATTCGATGCACAAGATTGGTTTAAAACCCTAATTGGATTAGAATACGCAAAGGGAGGATAAAAATGACCTAAATGTTCAACCAATGACACAAAATCACTTATTCGATGCCAAGATTGGTTAAAACCCTAATTGGATTAGAATAAGCCTAGGGGCACTGAATAGGGAGGACGAAAATGACCTAAATGTTCAACCAAAGACACAAAATCACTTATTGGATGCACAAGATTAGTTCAAACCCTAATTGGATTAGAATAAGCCTAGGGAGGAAGAAAATGACCTAAATGTTCAACGAATGACAGAAAATCACTTATTGGATGCCAAATATTGGTTAAAAACCCTAATTGGATTAGAATAAGCCTAGGTAGGACGAAAATTGCCTAAATGTTCAACCAATGACGCAAAATCACTTATTGTATGCACAAGATTGGCTAAAAACCCGAATTGGATTAGAATAAGCCTAGGGAGGACGAAAATTACCTAAATGTTCAACCAATGACACAAAATGACTTATTGGATAGAGAAGATTGGTTAATAACCCTAATTGGATTAGAATACGCCTAAGGAGAACGAAAAAGACCTAAATGTTCAACCAATGACACAAAATAACTTATTGGATGCATAAGATTGGTTAAAAACCCTAATTAGATTAGAATAAGCCTAAGGAGGACGAAAATGACCTAAATGTTCAACCAATGACACAAAATCACTTTTTGGATGCACAAGATTGGTTAAAACCCTTATTTGGATTAGAATAAGCCTAGGGAGGACGAAAATTACCTAAATGTTCAACCAATGACACAAAATCACTTATTGGATGCACAAGATGGGTTAAAAACCCGAATTGCATTAGAATAAGCCTAAGGAGGACGAAAATTACCTAAATGTTCAACCAATGACACCAAATACCTTATTGGATGCACAAGATTAATCAAAAAACCCTAATTGGATTAGAATTAGCCTAGGGAGGATGAAAAATGACCTAAATGTTCAACCAATGACACAAAGAAACTTATTATATGCATAAGATTGGTTAAAAACCCTAATTGAATTAGAATAAGCCTAGGGAGGACAAAAATGACCTAAATGTTCAACCAATGACACTAAATCACTTATTGGATGCACAAGATTGGTTAAGAATCCTAATTAGATTAGAATAAGCCTAAGGAGGACGAAAATGACCTAAATGTTCAACCAATGACACAAAATCACTTTTTGGATGCACAAGATTAAGTAAAACCCTTATTTGGATTAGAATAAGCCTAGGGAGGACGAAAATGACATAAATGTTCAACCAATGACACAAAATCACTTATTGGATGCACAAGATTGGTTAAAAACCCTAAATAGATTATAATACGCATAGGGAGGATAAAAATGACCTAAATGTTCAACCAATGACACAAAATCACTAATTGGATGCACAAGATTTGTTAAAAACCCTAATTGGATAAGAATAAGCATAGGGAGGACGAAACTGACCTAAATGTTCAACCAATGATACAAAATCACTTATTGGATTCACAAGATTGGTTAAAAACCCTAATTGGATTAGAATAAGCCTTTGGACGAAGAAAATGACCTAACTGTTCAACCAATGACACAAAATCACTTATTCGATGCACAAGATTAGTTAAAAACCCTAATTGGATTAGAATAAGCCTAGGGGAACCGAAAATGACCTAAATGTTCAACCAATGACACAAAATCACTTATTGGATGCACAAGATTGGTTAAAAACACTAATTGGATTAGAATAAGCCTAGGGAAGACGAAATTGACCTTAATGTTCAACCAACGACACAAAATCATTTATTGGATGCACAAGATTATTTCAAAACCATAATTGGATTAAAATAAGCCTAGAGAGGACGAAAATAACCTAAATGTTCAACGAATGACACAAAATCACTTATTGGATGCACAAGATTAATTTAAACCCTTATTTGGATTAGAATATGCCTAGGGAGGACGAAAATTACCTAAATGTTCAACCAATGACACAAAATCACTTATTGGATGCACAAGATTGGTTAAAAACCCTAATTAGATTAGAATACGCATAGGGAGGATAAAAATGACCTAAATGTTCAACCATTGACACAAAATCACTAGTTGGGTGCACAAGATTTGTTAAAAACCCTAATTGGATAAGAATAAGCATAGGGAGGACGAAAATGACCTAAATGTTCAACCAATGACACAAAATCACTTATTCGATGCACAAGATTGGTTAAAAACCCTAATTGGATTAGAATAAGCCTAGGGGAACCGAAAATGACCTAAATGTTCAACCAATGACACAAAATCACTTATTGGATGCACAAGATTGGTTAAAAACCCGAATTGGATTAGAATAAGCCTAGGGAAGATGAAATTGACCTTAATGTTCAACCAATGACACAAAATCATTTATTGGATGCACAAGATTATTTCAAAACCATAATTGGATTAAAATAAGCGTAGAGAGGACGAAAATGACCTAAATGTTCAACGAATGACACAAAATCACTTATTGGATGCTCAAGATTAATTAAAACCCTTATTTGGATTAGAATAAGCCTAGGGAGGACGAAAATTACCTAAATGTTCATCCAATGACACAAAATCACTTATTAGATGCACAAGATTGGTTAAAAACCCGAATTGGATTAGAATAAGCCTAAGGAGGACGAAATTTACCTTAATGTTCAACCAATGACACAAAATACCTTATTGAATGCACAAGATTGGTTAAAAACCCTAATTGGATTAGAATACGCAAAGGGAGGATAAAAATGACCGAAATGTTCAACCAATGATACAAAATCACTAATTGGATGCCAAATATAGTTTAAGAGCCCTAATTGGATTAGAATATGTCTAACAAGGACGAAAATGACCTAAATGTTCAACCAATGACACAAAATCACTTATTGGATGCCCAAGATTGGTTAAAAACCCTAATTGGATTAGAATAAGCCTAGGGAGGACGGAAATGACCTAAATGTTCAACCAATGACACAAAATCACTTATTGGATGCACAAGATTGGTTAAAAACCCTAATTGGATTAGAATAAGCCTAGGGAGGATGAAAATGACCTAAATGTTCAACCAATGACACAAAATCACTTATTGGATGCACAACATTGGTTAAAAACCCTAATTGGATTAGAATACGCCTAGGGAAGATGAAATTGACCTTAATGTTCAACCAATGACACAAAATCATTTATTGGATGCATAACATTGGTTCAAAACCATAATTGGATTAAAATAAGCCTAGAGAGGACGAAAATAACCTAAATGTCCAACGAATGACACAAAATCACTTATTGGATGCACAAGATTGGTTAAAACCCTTATTTGGATTAGAATAAGCCTAGGGAGGACGAAAATTACCTAAATGTTCAACCAATGACACAAAATCACTTATTGGATGCACAAGATTGGTTAAAAACCCTAATTGGATAACAATAAGCCTAGGGAGGACGAAAATGACCTAAATGTTAAACAAATGATACAAAATCACTTATTGGATTCACAAGATTGGTTCAAAACAGTAATTGGATTAGAATAAGCCTTGGGAGGAAGAAAATGACCTAACTATTCAACCAATGACACAAAATCACTTATTCGATGCCAAGATTGGTTAAAACCCTAATTGGATTAAAATAAGCCTAGCGGCACTGAAAATGACGTAAATGTTAAACCAATGACACAAAATCACTTATTGGATGCCCAAGATTGGTTAAAAACCCTAATTGGATTAGAATAAGCCTAGGGAGGACGGAAATGACCTAAATGTTCAACCAATGACACAAAATCACTTATTGGATGCACAAGATTGGTTAAAAACCCTAATTGGATTAGAATAAGCCTAGGGAGGATGAAAATGACCTAAATGTTCAACCAATGACACAAAATCACTTATTGGATGCACAACATTGGTTAAAAACCCTAATTGGATTAGAATACGCCTAGGGAAGATGAAATTGACCTTAATGTTCAACCAATGACACAAAATCATTTATTGGATGCATAACATTGGTTCAAAACCATAATTGGATTAAAATAGGCCTAGAGAGGACGAAAATAACCTAAATGTCCAACGAATGACACAAAATCACTTATTGGATGCACAAGATTGGTTAAAACCCTTATTTGGATTAGAATAAGCCTAGGGAGGACGAAAATTACCTAAATGTTCAACCAATGACACAAAATCACTTATTGGATGCACAAGATTGGTTAAAAACCCTAATTGGATAAGAATAAGCCTAGGGAGGACGAAAATGACCTAAATGTTCAACCAATGATACAAAATCACTTATTGGATTCACAAGATTGGTTCATAACCCTAATTGGATTAGAATAAGCCTTGGGAGGAAGAAAATGACCTAACTGTTCAACCAATGACACAAAATCACTTATTCGATGCCAATATTGGTTAAAACCCTAATTGGATTAGAATAAGCCTAGGGGCACTGAAAATGACCTAAATGTTAAACCAATGACACAAAATCACTTATTGGATGCACAAGATTGGTTAAAAACCCTAATTGGATTAGAATAAGCCTAGGAAGGACGAAAATGACCTAAATGTTCAACCAATGGCACAAAATCACTTATTGGATGCACAAGATTAGTTCAAACCCTAATTGGATTAGAATAAGCCTAGGGAGGAAGAAAATGACCTAAATGTTCAACGAATGACAAAAAATCACTTATTCGATGCCAAATATTGTTTAAAAGCCCTAATTGGATTAGAATATGTTTCACGAGCACGAAAATGACCAAAATGTTCAACCAATGATACAAAATCACTTATTGGATGCCCAAGATTGGTTAAAAACCTTAATTGGATTAGAATTAGCCTAGGGAGGACGGAATTGACCTAAATATTCAACGAATGACACAAAATCACTTATTGGAAGCACAAGATTGGTTAAAACCCTTATTTGGATTAGAATAAGCCTAGGGAGGACGTAAATAACCTAAATGTTCAACCAATGACACAAAATCATTTATTGGATGCACAAGATTGGTTAAAAACCCTAATTGGATTAGAATAAGCCTAGGGAGGACAAAAATTGCCTAAATGATCAACCAATGACGCAAAATCACTTATTGTATGCACGAGATTGGCTAAAAACCCGAATTGGATTAGAATAAGCCTAGGGAGGACGAAAATTACCTAAATGTTCAACCAATGACACAAAATGACTTATTGGATAGAGAAGATTGGTTAATAACCCTAATTGGATTAGAATACGCCTAAGGAGGACGAAAAAAACCTAAATGTTCAACCAATGACACAAAATCACTTATTGGATGCACAAGATTGGTCAAAAAACCCTAATTGGATTAGAATTAGCCTAGAGAGGAAGAAAAATGACCTAAATGTTCAACCAATGACACAAAATAACTTATTGGATGCATAAGATTGGTTAAAAACCCTAATTGAATTAGAATAAGCCTAGGGAGAACAAAAATGACCTAAATGTTCAACCAATGACACGAAATCACTTATTGGATGCACAAGATTGGTTAAGAACCCTAATTAGATTAGAATAAGCCTAAGGAGGACGAAAATGACCTAAATGTTCAACCAATGACACAAAATCACTTTTTGGATGCACAAGATTGGTTAAAACCCTTATTTGGATTAGAATAAGCCTAGGGAGGACGAAAATTACCTAAATGTTCAACCAATGACACAAAATCACTTATTGGATGCACAAGATGGGTTAAAAACCCGAATTGCATTAGAATAAGCCTAAGGAGGACGAAAATTACCTAAATGTTCAACCAATGACACCAAATACCTTATTGGATGCACAAGATTGGTTAAAAACCCTTATTGGATTAGAATACGCCTAGGGAAGACGAAAATGACCTTAATGTTCAACCAATGACACAAAATCACTTATTCGATGCACAAGATTGGTTAAAAACCCTAATTGGATTAGAATAAGCTTACGGACGATGAAAATGATCTAAATGTTCAACCAATGACACTAAATCACTTATTGGATAGAGAAGATTGGTTAAAAACCCTAATTGGATTTGAATACGCCTAGGGAGGACGGAAAAGACTTAAATTTTCAACCAATGACACAAAATCACTTATTGGATGCACAAGATTGGTTAAAAACCCTAATTGGATTAGAATACGCATAGGGAGGATAAAAATGACCTAAATGTTCAACCAATGATACAAAATCACTAATTGGATGCCAAATATTGTTTAAGAGTCATAATTGGATTAGAATATGTCTAACGAGGACGAAAATGACCTAAATGTTCAACCAATGATACAAAATCACTTATTGGATGCCCAAGATTGGTTAAAAACCCTAATTGGATTAGATTAAGCCTAGGGAGGATGGAAATGACCTAAATATTCAACCAATGACACAAAATTACTTATTGGATGCACAAGATTGGTTAAAAACCCTAATTGGATTACAATAAGCCTAAGGAGGATGAAAATGACCTAAATGTTCAACCAATGACACAAAATCACTTACTGGATTCACAAGATTGGTTAAAAACCCTAATTGTATTAGAATAAGCCTAGGGAGGATGAAAATGATCTAAATGTTCAACCAATGACACAAAATCATTTATTGGATGCACAAGATTCGTTCAAAACCATAATTGGATTAAAATAAGCCTAGAGAGGACGAAAATGACCTAAATGTCCAACGAATGACACAAAATCACTTATTGGATGCACAAGATTGGTTAAAACCCTTATTTGGATTAGAATAAGCCTAGGGAGGACGAACATTACCTAAATGTTCAACCAATGACCCAAAATCACTTATTGGATGTACAAGATTGGTTCAAAACCCTAATTGGATAAGAATAAGCCTAGGGAGGACGAAAATGACCTAAATATTCAACCAATGACACAAAATCACTTATTGGATTGACAAGATTGGTAAAAAACCCTAATTGGATTAGAATAAGCCTAGGGAGGAAGAAAATGACCTAAATGTTCAAAGAATGACACAAAATCACTTATTGGATGCCAAATATTGTTTAAAAGCCCTAATTGGATTAGAATATGTCTAACGAGGACGAAAATGATCTAAATGTTCAACCAATGATACAAAATCACTTATTGGATGCCCAAGATTGGTTAAAATTCCTATTTGGATTAGAATAAGCCTAGGGAGGACGGAATTGACCTAATAATTCAACGAATGACACAAAATCACTTATTGGAAGCACAAGATTGGTTAAAACCCTTATTTGGATTAGAATAAGCCTAGGGAGGACGAAAATAACGTAAATGTTCAACCAATGAAACAAAATCATTTATTGGATGCACAAGATTTGTTAACAACCCTAATTAGATTAGAATACGCATAGGGAGGACAAAAATGACCTAAATGTTCAACCAATGAGACAAAATCACAAATTGGATGTTTTAGATTGGTTAAAAAACCTAATTGGATTAGAATAAGCCTAGAGAGGACGAAAATGACCTAAATGTTTAATCAATGACACAAAATCACTTATTGGATGCACAAGATTGGTTAAAAACCCGAATTGGATTAGAATAAGCCTAGGGAGGAAGAAAATTACCTAAATGTTCAACCAATGACACAAAAAACCTTATTGGATACACAAGATTGGTTAAAAACCCTAATTGGATTAGAATACGCCTAGCGAAGACGAAATTGACCTTAATGTTAAAACAATGACACAAAACCATTTATTGGATGCAAAGATTGGCTCAAAACCATAATTGGATTAAAATAAGCCTAGAGAGGACGAAAATGACCTAAATGTTCAACGAATGACACAAAATAACTTATTGGATGCACAAGATTAATTAAAACCCTTATTTGGATTAGAATAAGCCTAGGGAGGACGAAAATTACCTAAATGTTCAACCAATGACACAAAATCACTTATTGGATGCACAAGATTGGTTAAAAACCCGAATTGGATTAGAATAAGCCTAGGGAGGACGAAAATTTCCTAAATGTTCAACCAATGACACAAAATACCTTATTGGCTGCACAAGATTGGTTAAAAACCCTAATTGGATTAGAATACGCCTATAGAAGACGATATTTACCTTAATGTTCAACCAATGACTCAAAATCACTTATCCGATGCACAAGATTGGTTAAAAACCCTAATTAGATTAGAATAAGCCTAGGGAGGACGAAACTTGCCTAAATATTCAACCAATGACGCAAAATCACTTATTGTATGCACAAGATTGGCTAAAAACCCGAATTGGATTAGAATAAGCCTAGGGAGGACGAAAATTACCTAAATGTTCAACCAATGACACCAAATACCTTATTGGATGCACAAGATTGGTTAAAAACCCTTATTGGATTAGAATACGCCTAAGGAAGACGAAAATGACCTTAATGTTCAACCAATGACACAAAATCACTTATTCGATGCACAAGATTGGTTAAAAACCCTAATTAAATTAGAATAAGCTTACGAACGATGAAAATAACCTAAATGTTCAACCAATGACACAAAATCACTTATTGGATAGAGAAGGTTGGTTAAAAACCCTAATTGGATTAGAATACGCATAGGGAGGACGGAAAAGACATAAATTTTCAACCAATGACACAAAATCACTTATTGGATGCACAAGATTGGTTAAAAACCCTAATTGGATTAGAATACGCATAGGGAGGATAAAAATGACCTAAATGTTCAACTAATGATGCAAAATTACTAATTGGATGCCAAATATTGTTTAAGAGTCCTAATTGGATTAGAATATGTTTAACGAGGACGAAAATGACCTAAATGTTCAACCAATGACACAAAATGACTTAATGGATGCCAAAGATAGGTTAAAAACCCTAATTGGATTAGAATAAGCCTAGGGAGGACGGAAATGACCTAAATGTTCAACGAATGACACAAAATCACTTATTGGATGCACAAGATTAATTAAAACCCTTATTTGGATTAGAATAAGCCTAGGGAGGACGAAAATTACCTAAATGTTCAACCAATGACACAAAATCACTTATTGGATGCACAAGATTGGTTAAAAACCCGAATTGGATTAGAATAAGCCTAGGGACGACGAAAATTTCCAAAATGTTCAACCAATGACACAAAATACCTTATTGGATGCACAAGATTGGTTAAAAACCCTAATTGGATTAGAATACGCCTATAAAAGACGATATTTACCTTAATGTTCAACCAATGACTCAAAATCACTTATCCGACGCACAAGATTGGTTAAAAACCCTAATTGGATTAGAATAAGCCTAGGGAGGACGAAAATTGCCTAAATGTTCAACCAATGACGCAAAATCACTTATTGTATGCACAAGATTGGCTAAAAACCCGAATTGGATTAGAATAAGCCTAGGGAGGACGAAAATTACCTAAATGTTCAACCAATGACACAAAATGACTTATTGGATAGAGATGATTGGTTAATAACCCTAATTGGATTAGAATACGCCTAAGGAGGAGGAAAAAGACCTAAATGTTCAACCAATGACACAAAATCACTTATTGGATGCACAAGATTGGTTAAGAACCCTAATTAGATTAGAATAAGCCTAAAGAGGACGAAAATGACCTAAATGTTCAACCAATGACACAAAATCACTTTTTGCATGCACAAGATTGGTTAAAACCCTTATTTGGATTAGAATAAGCCTAGGGAGGACGATAATTACCTAAATGTTCAACCAATGACACAAAATCACTTATTGGATGCACAAGATGGGTTAAAAAACCGAATTGGATTAGAATAAGCCTAGGGAGGACGCAAATTACCTAAATGTTCAACCAATGACACCAAATACCTTATTGGATGCACAAGATTGGTTAAAAACCCTTATTGGATTAGAATACGCCTAAGGAAGACGAAAATGACCTTAATGTTCAACCAATGACACAAAATCACTTATTTGATGCACAAGATTGGTTAAAAACCCTAATTGGATTAGAATAAGCTTACGAACGATGAAAATGACCTAAATGTTCAACCAATGACACAAAATCACTTATTGGATAGAGAAGGTTGGTTAAAAACCCTAATTGGATTAGAATACGCCTAGGGAGGACGGAAAACACTTAAATTTTCAACCAATGACACAAAATCACTTATTGGATGCACAAGATTGGTTAAAAACCCTAATTGGATTAGAATACGCATAGCGAGGATAAAAATGACCTAAATGTTCAACTAATGATGCAAAATTACTAATTGGATGCCAAATATTGTTTAAGAGTCCTAATTGGATTAGAATATGTTTAACGAGAACGAAAATGACCTAAATATTCAACCAATGATACAAAATGACTTAATGGATGCCCAAGATTGGTTAAAAACCCTAATTGGATTAGAATAAGCCTAGGGATGACGCAAATGACCTAAATGTTCAACGAATGACACAAAATCACTTATTGGATGCACAAGATTAATTAAAACCCTTATTTGGATTAGAATAAGCCTAGGGAGGACGAAAATTACCTAAATGTTCAACCAATGACACAAAATCACTTATTGGATGCACTAGATTGGTTAAAAACCCGAATTGGATTAGAATAAGCCTAGGGACGACGAAAATTTCCAAAATGTTCAACCAATGACACAAAATACCTTATTGGATGCACAAGATTGGTTAAAAACCCTAATTGGATTAGAATACGCCTATAAAAGACGATATTTACCTTAATGTTCAACCAATGACTCAAAATCACTTATCCGACGCACAAGATTGGTTAAAAACCCTAATTGGATTAGAATAAGCCTAGGGAGGACGAAAATTGCCTAAATGTTCAACCAATGACGCAAAATGACTTATTGGATAGAGAAGATTGGTTAATAACCCTAATTGGATTAGAATACGCCTAAGGAGGAGGAAAAAGACCTAAATGTTCAACCAATGACACAAAATCACTTATTGGATGCACAAGATTGGTTAAAAACACTAATTGGATTAGAATTAGCCTAGGGAGGACGAAAAATGACCTAAATGTTCAACCAATGACACAAAATAACTTATTAGATGCATAAGGTTGGTTAAAAACCCTATTTGAATTAGAATAAGCCTAGGGAGGACGAAAATGACCTAAATGTTCAACCAATGACACGAAATCACTTATTGGATGCACAAGATTGGTTAAGAACCCTAATTAGATTAGAATAAGCCTAAGGAGGACGAAAATGACCTAAATGTTCAACCAATGACACAAAATCACTTTTTGCATGCACAAGATTGGTTAAAACCCTTATTTGGATTAGAATAAGCCTAGGGAGGACGAAAATTACCTAAATGTTCAACCAATGACACAAAATCACTTATTGGATGCACAAGATGGGTTAAAAACCCGAATTGGATTAGAATAAGCCTAGGGAGGACGCAAATTACCTAAATGTTCAACCAATGACACCAAATACCTTATTGGATGCACAAGATTGGTTAAAAACCCTTATTGGATTAGAATACGCCTAAGGAAGACGAAAATGACCTTAATGTTCAACCAATGACACAAAATCACTTATTCGATGCACAAGATTGGTTAAAAACACTAATTGGATTAGAATAAGCTTACGAACGATGAAAATGACCTAAATGTTCAACCAATGACAAAAAATCACTTATTGGATGCCCAAGATTGGTTAAAACCCTTATTGGATTAGAATAAGCCTAGGGAGGACAGAAATGACCTAAATATTCAACGAATGAAACAAAATCACTTATTGGAAGCACAAGATTGGTTAAAATCCCTTATTTGGATTAGAATATGCCCAGGGAGGACGAAAAAGACCTAAATGTTCAACAATTCACACAAAATCACTTATTGGATGCACAAGATTGGTTAAAAACCCTAATTGGATTAGAATACGCATAGGGAGGATAAAAATGACCTAAATGTTCAACTAATGATGCAAAATTACTAATTGGATGCCAAATATTGTTTAAGAGTCCTAATTGGATTAGAATATGTTTAACGAGGACGAAAATGACCTAAATGTTCAACCAATGACACAAAATGACTTAATGGATGCCCAAGATTGGTTAAAAACCCTAATTGGATTAGAATAAGCCTAGGGAGGACGGAAATGACCTAAATATTCAACCAATGAAACAAATTACTTATTGGATGCACAAGAATGGTTAAAAACCCTAATTGGATTAGAATAAGCCTAGGGAGGATGAAAATGACCTAAATGTTCAAACAATGACACAAAATCACTTATTGGATGCACAAGATTGGTTAAAACCCCGAATTGGATTAGAATAAGCCTAGGGAGGACAAAAATTTCCTAAATGTTCAACCAATGACACAAAATACCTTATTGAATGCACAAGATTGGTTAAAAACCCTAATTGGATTAGAATACGCCTATAGAAGACGATATTTACCTTAATGTTCAACTTATGACTCAAAATCTTTTATTCGATGCACAAGATTGGTTAAAAACCCTAATTGGATTAGAATAAGCCTTGGGAGGACGAAAATTGCCTAAATGTTCAACCAATGACGCAAAATAACTTATTGTATGCACAAGATTGGCTAAAAACCCGAATTGGATTAGAATAAGCCTAGGGAGGACGAAAATCACCTAAATGTTCAACCAATGACACAAAATGACTTATTGGATAGAGAAGATTGGTTAATAACCCTAATTGGATTATAATACGCCTAAGGAGGACGAAAAAGACCTAAATGTTCAACCAATGACACAAAATCACTTATTGGATGCACAAGATTGGTTAAAAACCCTAATTGGATTAGAATTAACCTAGGAAGGACGAAAAATGACCTAAATGTTCAACCAATGACACAAAATAACTTATTGGATGCACAAGATTGGTTAAGAACCCTAATTAGATTAGAATAAGCCTAAGGAGGACGAAAATGGCCTAAATGTTCAACCAATGACACAAAATCACTTTTTGGATGCACAAGATTGGTTAAAACCCTTATTTGGATTAGAATAAGCCTAGGGAGGACGAAAATTACCTAAATGTTTAACCAATGACACAAAATCACTTATTGGATGCACAAGATGGGTTAAAAACCCGAATTGGATTAGAATAAGCCTAGGGAGGACGCAAATTACCTAAATGTTCAACCAATGACACCAAATACCTTATTGGATGCACAAGATTGGTTAAAAACCCTTATTGGATTAGAATACGCCTAAGGAAGACGAAAATGACCTTAATGTTCAACCAATGACACAAAATCACTTATTCGATGCACAAGATTGGTTAAAAACACTAATTGGATTAGAATAAGCTTACGAACGATGAAAATGACCTAAATGTTCAACCAATGACACAAAATCACTTACTGGATAGAGAAGGTTGGTTAAAAACCCTAATTGGATTAGAATACGCCTAGGGAGGACGGAAAACACTTAAATTTTCAACCAATGACACAAAATCACTTATTGGATGCACAAGATTGGTTAAAAACCCTAATTGGATTAGAATACGCATAGGGAGGATAAAAATGACCTAAATGTTCAACTAATGATGCAAAATTACTAATTGGATGCCAAATATTGTTTAAGAGTCCTAATTGGATTAGAATATGTTTAACGAGGACGAAAATGACCTAAATGTTCAACCAATGACACAAAATGACTTAATGGATGCCCAAGATTGGTTAAAAACCCTAATTGGATTAGAATAAGCCTAGGGAGGACGGAAATGACCTAAATATTCAACCAATGAAACAAATTACTTATTGGATGCACAAGA
>JBBPBP010000001.1:46408036-46429009 GCA_037974735.1 Cicer chorassanicum
TGGTTAAAAACCCTAATTGGATTAGAATAAGCCTAGGGAGGATGAAAATGACCTAAATGTTCAAACAATGACACAAAATCACTTATTGGATGCACAAGATTGGTTAAAACCCCGAATTGGATTAGAATAAGCCTAGGGAGGACAAAAATTTCCTAAATGTTCAACCAATGACACAAAATACCTTATTGAATGCACAAGATTGGTTAAAAACCCTAATTGGATTAGAATACGCCTATAGAAGACGATATTTACCTTAATGTTCAACTTATGACTCAAAATCTTTTATTCGATGCACAAGATTGGTTAAAAACCCTAATTGGATTAGAATAAGCCTTGGGAGGACGAAAATTGCCTAAATGTTCAACCAATGACGCAAAATAACTTATTGTATGCACAAGATTGGCTAAAAACCCGAATTGGATTAGAATAAGCCTAGGGAGGACGAAAATCACCTAAATGTTCAACCAATGACACAAAATGACTTATTGGATAGAGAAGATTGGTTAATAACCCTAATTGGATTATAATACGCCTAAGGAGGACGAAAAAGACCTAAATGTTCAACCAATGACACAAAATCACTTATTGGATGCACAAGATTGGTTAAAAACCCTAATTGGATTAGAATTAACCTAGGAAGGACGAAAAATGACCTAAATGTTCAACCAATGACACAAAATAACTTATTGGATGCACAAGATTGGTTAAGAACCCTAATTAGATTAGAATAAGCCTAAGGAGGACGAAAATGGCCTAAATGTTCAACCAATGACACAAAATCACTTTTTGGATGCACAAGATTGGTTAAAACCCTTATTTGGATTAGAATAAGCCTAGGGAGGACGAAAATTACCTAAATGTTTAACCAATGACACAAAATCACTTATTGGATGCACAAGATGGGTTAAAAACCCGAATTGGATTAGAATAAGCCTAGGGAGGACGCAAATTACCTAAATGTTCAACCAATGACACCAAATACCTTATTGGATGCACAAGATTGGTTAAAAACCCTTATTGGATTAGAATACGCCTAAAGAAGACGAAAATGACCTTAATGTTCAGCCAATGACACAAAATCACTTATTCGATGCACAAGATTGGTTAAAAACCCTAATTGGATTAGAATAAGCTTACGGACGATGAAAATGACCTAAATGTTCAACCAATGACACAAAATCACTTATTGGATAGAGAAGGTTGGTTAAAGACCCTAATTGGATTAGAATACGCCTAGGGAAGACGGAAAAGACTTAAATTTTCAACAAATGACACAAAATCACTTATTGGATGCACAAGATTGGTTAAAAACCCTAATTGCATTAGAATACGCATAGGGAGGATAAAAATGACCTAAATGTTCAACCAATGATGCAAAATTACTAATTGGATGCCAAATATTGTTTAAGAGTCCTAATTGGATTAGAATATGTTTAACGAGGACGAAAATGACCTAAATGTTCAACCAATGACACAAAATGACTTATTGGATGCCCAAGATTGTTTAAAAACCCTAATTGGATTAGAATAAGCCTAGGGAGGACGGAAATGACCTAAATAATCAACCAATGAAACAAATTACTTATTGGATGCACAAGATTGGTTAAAAACCCTAATTGAATTAGAATAAGCCTAGGGAGGATGAAAATGACCTAAACGTTCAACCAATGACACAAAATCACTTATTGGATGCACAACATTGGTTAAAAACGCTAATTGGATTAGAATACGCCTACGGAGGACGAAAATTACCTAAATGTTCAACCAATGACACAAAATCACTTATTGGATGCACAAGATGGGTTAAAAACCCGAATTGGATTAGAATAAGCCTAGGGAGGACGCAAATTACCTAAATGTTCAACTAATGACACCAAATACCTTATTGGATGCACAAGATTGGTTAAAAACCCTTATTGGATTAGAATACGCCTAAGGAAGACGAAAATGACCTTAATGTTCAACCAATGACACAAAATCACTTATTCGATGCACAAGATTGGTTAAAAACACTAATTGGATTAGAATAAGCTTACGAACGATGAAAATGACCTAAATGTTCAACCAATGACACAAAATCACTTACTGGATAGAGAAGGTTGGTTAAAAACCCTAATTGGATTAGAATACGCCTAGGGAGGACGGAAAACACTTAAATTTTCAACCAATGACACAAAATCACTTATTGGATGCACAAGATTGGTTAAAAACCCTAATTGGATTAGAATACGCATAGGGAGGATAAAAATGACCTAAATGTTCAACTAATGATGCAAAATTACTAGTTGGATGCCAAATATTGTTTAAGAGTCCTAATTGGATTAGAATATGTTTAACGAGGACGAAAATGACCTAAATGTTCAACCAATGACACAAAATGACTTAATGGATGCCCAAGATTGGTTAAAAACCCTAATTGGATTAGAATAAGCCTAGGGAGGACGGAAATGACCTAAATATTCAACCAATGAAACAAATTACTTATTGGATGCACAAGATTGGTTAAAAACCCTAATTGGATTAGAATAAGCCTAGGGAGGATGAAAATGACCTAAATGTTAAAACAATGACACAAAATCACTTATTGGATGCACAAGATTGGTTAAAACCCCGAATTGGATTAGAATAAGCCTAGGGAGGACGAAAATTTCCTAAATGTTCAACCAATGACACAAAATACCTTATTGAATGCACAAGATTGGTTAAAAACCCTAATTGGATTAGAATACGCCTATAGAAGACGATATTTACCTTAATGTTCAACTTATGACTCAAAATCATTTATTCGATGCACAAGATTGGTTAAAAACCCTAATTGGATTAGAATAAGCCTTGGGAGGACGAAAATTGCCTAAATGTTCAACCAATGACGCAAAATCACTTATTGTATGCACAAGATTGGCTAAAAACCCGAATTGGATTAGAATAAGCCTAGGGAGGACGAAAATCACCTAAATGTTCAACCAATGACACAAAATGACTTATTGGATAGAGAAGATTGGTTAATAACCCTAATTGGATTATAATACGCCTAAGGAGGACGAAAAAGACCTAAATGTTCAACCAATGACACAAAATCACTTATTGGATGCACAAGATTGGTTAAAAACCCTAATTGGATTAGAATTAACTTAGGAAGGACGAAAAATGACCTAAATGTTCAACCAATGACACAAAATAACTTATTGGATGCACAAGATTGGTTAAGAACCCTAATTAGATTAGAATAAGCCTAAGGAGGACGAAAATGGCCTAAATGTTCAACCAATGACACAAAATCACTTTTTGGATGCACAAGATTGGTTAAAACCCTTATTTGGATTAGAATAAGCCTAGGGAGGACGAAAATTACCTAAATGTTTAACCAATGACACAAAATCACTTATTGGATGCACAAGATGGGTTAAAAACCCGAATTGGATTAGAATAAGCCTAGGGAGGACGCAAATTACCTAAATGTTCAACCAATGACACCAAATACCTTATTGGATGCACAAGATTGGTTAAAAACCCTTATTGGATTAGAATACGCCTAGAGAAGACGAAAATGACCTTAATGTTCAGCCAATGACACAAAATCACTTATTCGATGCACAAGATTGGTTAAAAACCCTAATTGGATTAGAATAAGCTTACGGACGATGAAAATGACCTAAATGTTCAACCAATGACACAAAATCACTTATTGGATAGAGAAGGTTGGTTAAAGACCCTAATTGGATTAGAATACGCCTAGGGAAGACGGAAAAGACTTAAATTTTCAACAAATGACACAAAATCACTTATTGGATGCACAAGATTGGTTAAAAACCCTAATTGCATTAGAATACGCATAGGGAGGATAAAAATGACCTAAATGTTCAACCAATGATGCAAAATTACTAATTGGATGCCAAATATTGTTTAAGAGTCCTAATTGGATTAGAATATGTTTAACGAGGACGAAAATGACCTAAATGTTCAACCAATGACACAAAATGACTTATTGGATGCCCAAGATTGTTTAAAAACCCTAATTGGATTAGAATAAGCCTAGGGAGGACGGAAATGACCTAAATAATCAACCAATGAAACAAATTACTTATTGGATGCACAAGATTGGTTAAAAACCCTAATTGAATTAGAATAAGCCTAGGGAGGATGAAAATGACCTAAACGTTCAACCAATGACACAAAATCACTTATTGGATGCACAACATTGGTTAAAAACCCTAATTGGATTAGAATACGCCTACGGAGGACGAAAATTACCTAAATGTTCAACCAATGACACAAAATCACTTGTAGGATGCACAAGATTGGATAAAAACCCTAATTGGATTAGAATAAGCCTAGGGAGGACGAAAATGACCTAAATATTCAACCAATGAAACAAATTACTTATTGGATGCACAAGATTGGTTAAAAACCCTAATTGGATTAGAATAAGCCTAGGGAGGATGAAAATGACCTAAATGTTCAACCAATGACACAAAATCACTTATTAGATGCACAACATTGGTTAAAAACCCTAATTGGATTAGAATAAGCCCAGGGAGGACGAAAATCACCTAAATGTTCAACCAATGACACAAAATACCTTATTGGATGCACAAGATTGGTTAAAAACCCCATTTGGATTAGAATACGCCTAGGGAAGACGAAATTGACCTTAATGTTCAACCAATGACACAAAATCACTTATTCGATGCAAAAGATTGGTTAATATCCCTAATTGGATTAGAATACGCCTAGGGAGGACGAAGAAGACCTAAATGTTCAACCAATGACACAAAATCACTTATTGGATGCACAAGATTCGTTAAAAACCCTAATTGGATTAGAATTAGCCTAAGGAGGAAGAAAATGACCTAAATGTTCAACCAATGACACAAAATAACTTATTGGATGCACAAGATTGGTTAAAAACCCTAATTGAATTAGAATAAGCCTAGTGAGGACGAAAATGACCTAAATGTTCAACCAATGACATGAAATCACTTATTGGATGCACAAGATTGGTTAAGAACCCTATTGGATTAGAATACGCCTAGGGAAGACGAAAATGACCTTAATGTTCAAACAATGACACAAAATCACTTATTGGATGCACAAGATTCGTTAAAAACCCTAATTGGATTAGAATTAGCCTAAGGAGGAAGAAAATGACCTAAATGTTCAACCAATGACACAAAATAACTTATTGGATGCACAAGATTGGTTAAAAACCCTAATTGAATTAGAATAAGCCTAGTGAGGACGAAAATGACCTAAATGTTCAACCAATGACATGAAATCACTTATTGGATGCACAAGATTGGTTAAGAACCCTATTGGATTAGAATACGCCTAGGGAAGACGAAAATGACCTTAATGTTCAAACAATGACACAAAATCACTTATTCGATGCACAAGATTGGTTAAAAACCCTAATTGGATTAGAATAAGCCTACGGACGATGAAAATGACCTAAATGTTCAACCAATGACACAAAATCACTTTTTGATAGAGAAGATTGGTTAAAAACCCTAATTGGATTAGAATACGCCTAGGGAGGACGGAAAAGACTTAAATTTTCAACCAATGACACAAAATCACTTATTGGATGCACAAGATTGGTTAAAAACCCTAATTGGATTAGAATACGCATAGGGAGGATAAAAATGACCTAAATGTTCAACCAATGATACAAAATCACTAATTGGATGCCAAATATTGTTTAAGAGTCCTAATTGGATTAGAATATGTTTAACGAGGACGAAAATGACCTAAATGATCTACCAATGACACAAAATGACTTATTGGATGCACAAGATTTGTTAAAAACCCTAATTCGATTAGAATACCCATAAGGAGGATAAAAATGACCTAAATGTTCAACCAATGATGCAAAATCACTAATTGGATGCCAAATATTGTTTAAGAGTCCTATTTGGATTAGAATATGTTTAACGAGGACGAAAATGACTAAAATGTTCAACCAATGACACAAAATCACTTATTGGATGCACAAGATTGGTTAAAACCCCGAATTGGATTAGAATAAGCCTAGGGACGACGAAAATTTCTTAAATGTTCAACCAATGACACAAAATACCTTATTGGATGCACAAGATTGGTTAAAAACCCTAATTGGTTTAGAATACGCCTATAGAAGACGATATTTACCTTAATGTTCAACCAATGACTCAAAATCACTTATTCGATGCACAAGATTGGTTAAAAACCCTAATTGGATTAGAATAAGCCTAGGGAGGACGAAAATTGCCTAAATGTTCAACCAATGACACAAAATCACTTATTAGATGCACAACATTGGTTAAAAACCCTAATTGGATTAGAATACGCCTACGGAGGACGAAAATTACCTAAATGTTCAACCAATGACACAAAGTCACTTGTAGGATGCACAAGATTGGATAAAAACCCTAATTGGATTAGAATAAGCCTAGGGAGGACGAAAATGACCTAAATATTCAACCAATGAAACAAATTACTTATTGGATGCACAAGATTGGTTAAAAACCGTAATTGGATTAGAATAAGCCTAGGGAGGATGAAAATGACCTAAATGTTCAACCAATGACACAAAATCACTTATTAGATGCACAACATTGGTTAAAAACCCTAATTGGATTAGAATAAGCCTAGGGAGGACGAAAATTACCTAAATGTTCAACCAATGACACAAAATACCTTATTGGATGCACAAGATTGGTTCAAAACCCCAATTGGATTAGATTACGCCTATGGAAGACGAAATTGACCTTAATGTTCAACCAATGACACAAAATCACTTATTCGATGCAAAAGATTGGTTAAAAATCCTAATTGGATTAGAATAAGCATAGGGAGGACGAAAATTGCTTAAATGTTCAACCAATGACGCAAAATCAATTATTGGATGCACAAGATTGGTTAAAACCCCTAATTGGATTAGAATAAGCCTAGGGAGGACGAAAATTACCTAAATGGTCAACCAATGACACAAAATACCTTATTGGATGCACAAGATTGGTTAAAAACCCCATTTGGATTAGAATACGCCTAGGGAAGACGAAATTGACCTTAATGTTCAACCAATGACACAAAATCACTTATTCGATGCAAAAGATTGGTTAAAAACCCTAATTGGATTAGAATAAGCCAAGGGAGGACGAAAATTGCCTAAATGTTCAACCAATGACGCAAAATCACTTATAGTTTGCACAAGATTGGCTAAAAACCCGAATTGGATTAGAATAAGCCTAGGGAGGACGAAAATTACCTAAATGTTCAACCAATGACACAAAATGACTTATTGGATAGAGAAGATTGGTTAATAACCCTAATTGGATTAGAATACGCCTAGGGAGGACGAAAAAGACCTAAATGTTCAACCAATGACACAAAATCACTTATTGGATGCACAAGATTGGTTAAAAACCCTGATTGGATTAGAATTAGCCTAGGGAGGACGAAAATGACCTAAATGTTCAACCAATGACACAAAATAACTTATTGGATGCATAAGATTGGTTAAAAACCCTAATTGAATTAGAATAAGCCTAGGGAGGACGAAAATGACCTATATGTTCAACCAATGACACGAAATCATTTATTGGATGCACAAGATTGGTTAAGAACCCTCATTAGATTAGAATAAGCCTAAGGAGGACGAAAATGACCTAAATGTTCAACCAATGACACAAAATCACTTATTGGATGCACAAGATTGGTTAAAACCCTTATTTGGATTAGAATAAGCCTAGGGAGGACGAAAATTACCTAAATGTTCAACCAATGACACAAAATCACTTATTGGATGCACAAGATGGGTTAAAAACCCGAATTGGATTAGAATAAGCCTAGGGGGGACGAAAATTACCTAAATGTTCAACCAATGACACAAAATGACTTATTGGATAGAGAAGATTGGTTAATATCCCTAATTGGATTAGAATACGCCTAGGGAGGACGAAGAAGACCTAAATGTTCAACCAATGACACAAAATCACTTATTGGATGCACAAGATTCGTTAAAAACCCTAATTGGATTAGAATTAGCCTAAGGAGGAAGAAAATGACCTAAATGTTCAACCAATGATACAAAATAACTTATTGGATGCACAAGATTGGTTAAAAACCCTAATTGAATTAGAATAAGCCTAGGGAGGACGAAAATGACCTAAATGTTCAACCAATGACATGAAATCACTTATTGGATGCACAAGATTGGTTAAGAACCCTATTGGATTAGAATACGCCTAGGGAAGACGAAAATGACCTTAATGTTCAAACAATGACACAAAATCACTTATTCGATGCACAAGATTGGTTAAAAACCCTAATTGGATTAGAATAACCCTACGGACGATGAAAATGACCTAAATGTTCAACCAATGACACAAAATCACTTTTTGATAGAGAAGATTGGTTAAAAACCCTAATTGGATTAGAATAAGCCTAGGGAGGACGGAAAAGACTTAAATTTTCAACCAATGACACAAAATCACTTATTGGATGCACAAGATTGGTTAAAAAACCTAATTGGATTAGAATACGCATAGGGAGGATAAAAATGACCTAAATGTTCAACCAATGATACAAAATCACTAATTGGATGCCAAATATTGTTTAAGAGTCCTAATTGGATTAGAATATGTTTAACGAGGACGAAAATGACCTAAATGTTCTACCAATGACACAAAATGACTTATTGGATGCACAAGATTTGTTAAAAACCCTAATTCGATTAGAATACCCATAAGGAGGACAAAAATGACCTAAATGTTCAACCAATGAGACAAAATTACAAATTGGATGCATTAGATTGGTTAAAAATCCTAATTGGATTAGAATAAGCCTAGGGAGGACGAAAATGACCTAAATGTTCAACCAATGACACAAAATCACTTATTGGATGCACAAGATTGGTTAATAACCCTAATTTGATTAGAATACGCATAAAGAGGACAAAAATGACCTAAATGTTCAACCAATGAGACAAAATCACAAATTGGATGCATTAGATTGGTTAAAAAACCTAATTGGATTAGAATAAGCCTAGGGAGGACGAAAATGACCTAAATGTTAACCCAATGACACAAAATCACTTATTGGATGCACAAGATTGGTTAAAAACCCGAATTGGATTAGAATAAGCCTAGGGAGGACGAAAATTACCTTAAGGTTCAACCAATGACACAAAATCACTTATTGGATGCACAAGATTGGTTCGAAACCCTAATTGGATTAGAATAAGCCTAGGGAGGAAGAAAATGACTTAAATATTCAACAAATGACACAAAATCACTTATTGGATGCCAAATATTGTTTAAAAGCCCTAATTGGATTAGAATATGTCTAACGAGGACGAAAATGACCTAAATGTTCAACCAATGACACAAAATCACTTATTGGATGCCCAAGATTGGTTAAAACCCTAATTGGATTAGAATAAGCCTAGGGAGGACAGAAATGACCTAAATATTCAACGAATGAAACAAAATCACTTATTGGAAGCACAAGATTGGTTAAAATCCCTTATTTGGATTAGAATAAGCCTAGAGAGGACGAAAATAACCTAAATGTTCAACCAATGACACAAAATCATTTATTGGATGCACAAGATTTGTTAAAAACCCTAATTGGATTAGAATACGCATAAGGAGGACAAAAATGACCTAAATGTTCAACCAATGAGACAAAATCACAAATTGGATGCATTAGATTGGTTAAAAAACCTAATTGGATTAGAATAAGCCTAGGGAGGACGAAAATGACCTAAATGTTCAACCAATGACACTAAATCACTTATTGGATGCACAAGATTGGTTAAAAACCCGAATTGGATTAGAATAAGCCTAGGGAGGACGAAAATTACCTAAATGTTCAACCAATGATACAAAATACCTTATTGGATGCACAAGATTGGTTAAAAACCCTAATTGGATTAGAATACGCCTAAGGAAGACGAAATTGACCTTAATGTTCAACCAATGACACAAAATCATTTATTGGATGCACAAGATTGGTTAAAAACCCTAATTGGATTAAAATAAGCCTAGAGAGGACGAAAATGACCTAAATGTTCAACGAATGACACAAAATCACTTATTGGATGCACAAGATTGGTTAAAACCCATATTTGGATTAGAATAAGCCTAGGGAGGATGAAAATTACCTTAATGTTCAACCAATGACACAAAATCACTTATTGGATGCACAAGATTGGTTGAAAACCCGAATTGGATTAGAATAAGCCTAGGGAGGACGAAAATTACCTAAATGTTCAACCAATGAAACAAAATACCTTATTGGATCCACAAGATTGGTTAAAAACCCTAATTGGATTAGAATACGCCTAGGGAAGACGAAATTGACCTTAATATTCAACCAATGACACAAAATCACTTATTCGATGCACAAGATTGGTTAAAAACCCTAATTGGATTAGAATAAGCCTAGGGAGGAGGAAAATTGCCTAAATGTTCAACCAATGACGCAAAATCACTTATTGGATGCACAAGATTGGCTAAAAACCTGAATTGGATTAGAATAAGCCTAGGGAGGACGAAAAATATCTAAATGTTCAACCAATGACACAAAATGACTTATTGGATAGAGAAGATTGGTTAATAACCCTAATTGGATTAGAATACGCCTAGGGAGGACGAAAAAGACCTAAATGTTCAACCAATGACACTAAATCACTTATTGGATGCACAAGATTGGTTAACAACCCGAATTCGATTAGAATAAGCCTAGGGAGGACGAAAATTACCTAAATGTTCAACCAATGATACAAAATACCTTATTGGATGCACAAGATTGGTTAAAAACCCTAATTGGATTAGAATACGCCTAAGGAAGACGAAATTGACCTTAATGTTCAACCAATGACACAAAATCATTTATTGGATGCACAAGATTGGTTAAAAACCCTAATTGGATTAAAATAAGCCTAGAGAGGACGAAAATGACCTAAATGTTCAACGAATGACACAAAATCACTTATTGGATGCACAAGATTGGTTAAAACCCATATTTGGATTAGAATAAGCCTAGGGAGGATGAAAATTACCTTAATGTTCAACCAATGACACAAAATCACTTATTGGATGCACAAGATTGGTTGAAAACCCGAATTGGATTAGAATAAGCCTAGGGAGGACGAAAATTACCTAAATGTTCAACCAATGAAACAAAATACCTTATTGGATCCACAAGATTGGTTAAAAACCCTAATTGGATTAGAATACGCCTAGGGAAGACGAAATTGACCTTAATATTCAACCAATGACACAAAATCACTTATTCGATGCACAAGATTGGTTAAAAACCCTAATTGGATTAGAATAAGCCTAGGGAGGAGGAAAATTGCCTAAATGTTCAACCAATGACGCAAAATCACTAATTGGATGCACAAGATTGGCTAAAAACCTGAATTGGATTAGAATAAGCCTAGGGAGGACGAAAAATATCTAAATGTTCAACCAGTGACACAAAATGACTTATTGGATAGAGAAGATTGGTTAATAACCCTAATTGGATTAGAATACGCCTAGGGAGGACGAAAAAGACCTAAATGTTCAACCAATGACACTAAATCACTTATTGGATGCACAAGATTGGTTAACAACCCGAATTCGATTAGAATAAGCCTAGGGAGGACGAAAATTACCTAAATGTTCAACCAATGATACAAAATACCTTATTGGATGCACAAGATTGGTTAAAAACCCTAATTGGATTAGAATACGCCTAAGGAAGACGAAATTGACCTTAATGTTCAACCAATGACACAAAATCATTTATTGGATGCACAAGATTGGTTAAAAACCCTAATTGGATTAAAATAAGCCTAGAGAGGACGAAAATGACCTAAATGTTCAACGAATGACACAAAATCACTTATTGGATGCACAAGATTGGTTAAAACCCATATTTGGATTAGAATAAGCCTAGGAAGGACGAAAATTACCTTAATGTTCAACCAATGACACAAAATCACTTATTGGATGCACAAGATTGGTTAAAAACCCGAATTGGATTAGAATAAGCCTAGGGAGGACGAAAATTACCTAAATGTTCAACCAATGACACAAAATACCTTATTGGATGCACAAGATTGGTTAAAAACCCAAATTGAATTAGAATAAGCCTAGGGAGGACGAAAATGACCTAAATGTTCAACCAATGACACGAAATCACTTGTTGGATGCACAAGATTGGTTAAGAACCCTAATTAGATTAGAATAAGCCTAAGGATGACGAAAATGACCTAAATGTTCAACCAATTACACAAAATCACTTATTGGATGCACAAGATTGGTTTAAACCCTTATTTGGATTAGAATAAGCCTAGGGAGGATGAAAATTACCTTAATGTTCAACCAATGACACAAAATCACTTATTGGATGCACAAGATTGGTTGAAAACCCGAATTGGATTAGAATAAGCCTAGGGAGGACGAAAATTACCTAAATGTTCAACCAATGAAACAAAATACCTTATTGGATCCACAACATTGGTTAAAAACCCTAATTGGATTAGAATACGCCTAGGGAAGACGAAATTGACCTTAATATTCAACCAATGACACAAAATCACTTATTCGATGCACAAGATTGGTTAAAAACCCTAATTGGATTAGAATAAGCCTAGGGAGGAGGAAAATTGCCTAAATGTTCAACCAATGACGCAAAATCACTTATTGGATGCACAAGATTGGCTAAAAACCTGAATTGGATTAGAATAAGCCTAGGGAGGACGAAAAATATCTAAATGTTCAACCAATGACACAAAATGACTTATTGGATAGAGAAGATTGGTTAATAACCCTAATTGGATTAGAATACGCCTAGGGAGGACGAAAAAGACCTAAATGTTCAACCAATGACACTAAATCACTTATTGGATGCACAAGATTGGTTAAAAACCCGAATTGGATTAGAATAAGCCTAGGGAGGACGAAAATTACCTAAATGTTCAACCAATGATACAAAATACCTTATTGGATGCACAAGATTGGTTAAAAACCCTAATTGGATTAGAATACGCCTAGGGAAGACGAAATTGACCTTAATGTTCAACCAATGACACAAAATCATTTATTGGATGCACAAGATTGGTTAAAAACCCTAATTGGATTAAAATAAGCCTAGAGAGGACGAAAATGACCTAAATGTTCAACGAATGACACAAAATCACTTATTGGATGCACAAGATTGGTTAAAACCTTTATTTGGATTAGAATAAGCCTAGGAAGGACGAAAATTACCTAAATGTTCAACCAATGACACAAAATCACTTATTGGATGCACAAGATTGGTTAAAAACCCTAATTCGATTTGAATACCCATAAGGAGGACAAAAATGACCTAAATGTTCAACCAATGAGACAAAATTACAAATTGGATGCTTTAGAGTGGTTAAAAATCCTAATTGGATTAGAATAAGCCTAGGGAGGACGAAAATGACCTAAATGTTCAACCAATGACACAAAATCACTTATTGGATGCACAAGATTGGTTAAAAACCCTAATTGGATTAGAATACGCATAAAGAGGACAAAAATGACCTAAATGTTCAACCAATGAGACAAAATCACAAATTGGATGCATTAGATTGGTTAAAAAACCTAATTGGATTAGAATAAGCCTAGGGAGGACGAAAATGACCTAAATGTTCAACCAATGACACAAAATCACTTATTGGATCCACAAGATTGGTTAAAAACCCGAATTGGATTAGAATAAGCCTAGGGAGGACGAAAATTACCTAAAGGTTCAACCAATGACACAAAATCACTTATTGGATGCACAAGATTGATTCGAAACCCTAATTGGATTAGAATAAGCCTAGGGAGGAAGAAAATGACTTAAATGTTCAACAAATTACACAAAATCACTTATTGGATGCCAAATATTGTTTAAAAGCCCTAATTGGATTAGAATATGTCTAAGGAGGACGAAAATGACCTAAATGTTCAACCAATGACACAAAATCACTTATTGGATGCCCAAGATTGGTTAAAACCCTTATTGGATTAGAATAAGCCTAGAGAGGACAGAAATGACCTAAATATTCAACGAATGAAACAAAATCACTTATTGGAAGCACAAGATTGGTTAAAATCCCTTATTTGGATTAGAATATGCCTAGGGAGGACGAAAAAGACCTAAATGTTCAACAATTCACACAAAATCACTTATTGGATGCACAAGATTGGTTAAAAACCCTAATTGGATTAGAATTAGCCTAGGGAGGACGAAAATGACCTAAATGTTCAACCAATGACACGAAATCATTTATTGGATGCACAAGATTGGTTAAGAACCCTAATTAGATTAGAATAAGCCTAAGGAGGACGAAAATGACTTAAATGTTCAACCAATGACACAAAATCACTTATTGGATGCACAAGATTGGTTAAAACCCTTATTTGGATTAGAATAAGCCTAGGGAGGACAAAAATTACCTAAATGTTCAACCAATGACACAAAATCACTTATTGGATGCACAAGATGGGTTAAAAACTTGAATTGGATTAGAATAAGCCTAGGGAGGACGAAAATTACCTAAATGTTCAACAAATGACACAAAATGACTTTTGGACAGAGAAGATTGGTTAATAACCCTAATTGGATTAGAATACGCCTAGGGAGGACGAAAAAGACCTAAATGTTCAACCAATTACACAAAATCACTTATTGGATGCACAAGATTCGTTAAAAACCCTAATTGGATTAGAATTAGCCTAGGGAGGAAGAAAATGACCTAAATGTTCAACCAATGACACAAAATAACTTATTGGATGCACAAGATTGGTTAAAAACCCTAATTGAATTAGAATAAGCCTAGGGAGGACGAAAATGACCTAAATGTTCAACCAATGACATGAAATCACTTATTGGATGCACAAGATTGGTTAAGATCCCTATTGGATTAGAATACGCCTAGGGAAGACGAAAATGACCTTAATGTTCAACCAATGACACAAAATCACTTATACGATGCACAAGATTGGTTAAAAACCCTAATTGGATTAGAATAAGCTTACGGACGATGAAAATGACCTAAATGTTCAACCAATGACACAAAATCACTTTTGGATAGAGAAGATTGGTTAAAAACCCTAATTGGATTAGAATATGCCTAGGGAGGACAGAAAAGAATTAAATTTTCAACCAATGACACAAAATCACTTATTGGATGCACAAGATTGGTTAAAAATCCAAATTGGATTAGAATACGCATAGGGAGGATAAAAATGACCTAAATGTTCAACCAATGATACAAAATCACTAATTGGATGCCAAATATTGTTTAAGAGTCCTAATTGGATTAGAATATGTTTAACGAGGACGAAAATGACCTAAATGTTCTACCAATGACACAAAATGACTTATTGGATGCACAAGATTTGTTAAAAACCCTAATTGGATTAGAATACCCATAAGGAGGACAAAAATGACCTAAATGTTCAACCAATGAGACAAAATCACAAATTAGATGCATTAGATTGGTTAAAAATCCTAATTGGATTAGAATAAGCCTAGGGAGGACGAAAAATGACCTAAATGTTCAACCAATGACACAAAATCACTTATTGGATGCACAAGATTGGTTAAAAACCCAAATTGGATTAGAATACGCATAAGGAGGACAAAAATGACCTAAATGTTCAACCAATTAGACAAAATCACAAATTGGATGCATTAGATTGGTTAAAAAACCTAATTGGATTAGAATAAGCCTAGGGAGGACGAAAATGACCTAAATGTTCAACAAATGACACAAAATCACTTATTGGATGCACAAGATTGGTTAAAAACCCGAATTGGATTAGAATAAGCCTAGGGAGGACGAAAATTACCTAAAGGTTCAACCAATGACACAAAATCACTTATTGGATGCACAAGATTGGTTCGAAACCCTAATTGGATTAGAATAAGCCTAGGGAGGAAGAAAATGACTTAAATGTTCAACAAATGACACAAAATCACTTATTGGATGCCAAATATTGTTTAAAAGCCCTAATTGGATTAGAATATGTCTAACGAGGACGAAAATGACCTAAATGTTCCACCAATGACACAAAATCACTTTTTGGATGCCCAAGATTGGTTAAAACCCTAATTGGATTAGAATAAGCCTAGGGAGGACAAAAATGACATAAATATTCAACGAATGAAACAAAATCACTTATTGGAAGCACAAGATTGGTTAAAATCCCTTATTTGGAGTAGAATAAGCCTAGAGAGGACGAAAATAACCTAAATGTTCAACCAATGACACAAAATCATTTATTGGATGCACAAGATTTGTTAAAAACCCTAATTGGATTAGAATACGCATAAGGAGGACAAAAATGACCTAAATGTTCAACCAATGAGACAAAATCACAAATTGGATGCATTAGATTGGTTAAAAAACCTAATTGGATTAGAATAAGCCTAGGGAGGACGAAAATGACCTAAATGTTCAACCAATGACACAAAATCACTTATTGGATCCACAAGATTGGTTAAAAACCCGAATTGGATTAGAATAAGCCTAGGGAGGACGAAAATTACCTATAGGTTCAACCAATGACACAAAATCACTTATTGGATGCACAAGATTGATTCGAAACCCTAATTGGATTAGAATAAGCCTAGGGAGGAAGAAAATGACTTAAATGTTCAACAAATGACACAAAATCACTTATTGGATGCCAAATATTGTTTAAAAGCCCTAATTGGATTAGAATATGTCTAAGGAGGACGAAAATGACCTAAATGTTCAACCAATGACACAAAATCACTTATTGGATGCCCAAGATTGGTTAAAACCCTTATTGGATTAGAATAAGCCTAGGGAGGACAGAAATGACCTAAATATTCAACGAATGAAACAAAATCACTTATTGGAAGCACAAGATTGGTTAAAATCCCTTATTTGGATTAGAATATGCCTAGGGAAGACGAAAAAGACCTAAATGTTCAACAATTCACACAAAATCACTTATTGGATGCACAAGATTGGTTAAAAACCCTAATTGGATTAGAATTAGCCTAGGGAGGACGAAAATGACCTAAATGTTCAACCAATGACACAAAATCACTTTTGGATAGAGAAGATTGGTTAAAAACCCTAATTGGATTATAATATGCCTAGGGAGGACAGAAAAGAATTAAATTTTCAACCAATGACACAAAATCACTTATTGGATGCACAAGATTGGTTAAAAATCCAAATTGGATTAGAATACGCATAGGGAGGATAAAAATGACCTAAATGTTCAACCAATGAGACAAAATCACAAATTGGATGCATTAGATTGGTTAAAAAACCTAATTGGATTAGAATAAGCCTAGGGAGGACGAAAATGACCTAAATGTTCAACCAATGACACTAAATCACTTATTGGATGCACAAGATTGCTTAAAAACCCGAATTGGATTAGAATAAGCCTAGGGAGGACGAAAATTACCTAAATGTTCAACCAATGATACAAAATACCTTATTGGATGCACAAGATTGGTTAAAAACCCTAATTTGATTAGAATACGCCTAGGGAAGACGAAATTGACCTTAATGTTCAACCAATGACACAAAATCATTTATTGGATGCACAAGATTGGTTAAAAACCCTAATTGGATTAAAATAAGCCTAGAGAGGACGAAAATGACCTAAATGTTCAACGAATGACACAAAATCACTTATTGGATGCACAAGATTGGTTAAAACCCTTATTTGGATTAGAATAAGCCTAGGAAGGACGAAAATTACCTTAATGTTCAACCAATGACACAAAATCACTTATTGGATGCACAAGATTGGTTAAAAACTCGAATTGGATTAGAATAAAACTAGGGAGGACGAAAAATACCTAAATGTTTGACCAATGACACAAAATACCTTATTGGATGCACAAGATTGGTTAAAAACCCAAATTGAATTAGAATAAGCCTAGGGAGGACGAAAATGACCTAAATGTTCAACCAATGACACAAAATCACTAATATGATGCACAAGATTGGTTAAAAACCCTAATTGGATTAGAATAAGCCTAGGGAGGACGAAAATGACCTAAATGTTCAACCAATGACACAAAATCACTTATTGGATGCACAAGATTGGTTTAAACCCTTATTTGGATTAGAATAAGCCTAGGGAGGACGAAAATTACCTAAATGTTCAACCAATGACACAAAATCACTTATTGGATGCACAAGATTGGTTAAAAACCCGAATTGGATTAGAATAAGCCTAGGGAGGACGAAAATTACCTAAATGTTCAACCAATGAAACAAAATACCTTATTGGATCCACAAGATTGGTTAAAAACCCTAATTGGATTAGAATACGCCTAGGGAAGACGAAATTGACCTTAATATTCAACCAATGACACAAAATCACTTATTCGATGCACAAGATTGGTTAAAAACCCTAATTGGATTAGAATATGCCTAGGGAGGAGGAAATTTGCCTAAATGTTCAACCAATGACGCAAAATCACTTATTGGATGCACAAGATTGGCTAAAAACCCGAATTGGATTAGAATAAGCCTAGGGAGGACGAAAAATACCTTAATGTTCAACCAATGACACAAAATGACTTATTGGATGCACAAGATTTATTAAAAACCCTAATTGGATTAGAATACGCCTAGGGAAGACGAAATTGACCTTAATGTTCAACCAATGACACAAAATCATTTATTGGATGCACAAGATTGGTTAAAAACCCTAATTGGATTAAAATAAGCCTAGAGAGGACGAAAATGACCTAAATGTTCAACGAATGACACAAAATCACTTATTGGATGCACAAGATTGGTTAAAACCTTTATTTGGATTAGAATAAGCCTAGGAAGGACGAAAATTACCTAAATGTTCAACCAATGACACAAAATCACTTATTGGATGCACAAGATTTGTTAAAAACTAGAATTGGATTAGAATAAGCCTAGGGAGGACGAAAATTACCTAAATGTTCAACCAATCACACAAAATACCTTATTGGATGGACAAGATTGGTTAAAAACCCAAATTGAATTAGAATAAGCCTAGGGAGGACGAAAATGACCTAAATCTTCAACCATTGACACGAAATCACTTATTGGATGCACAAGATTGGTTAAGACCCCTAATTAGATTAGAATAAGCCTAAGGAGGACGAAAATGACCTAAATGTTCAACCAATGACACAAAATCACTTATTGGATGCACAAGATTGGTTTAAACCCTTATTTGGATTAGAATAAGCCTAGGGAGGACGAAAATTACCTAAATGTTCAACCAATGACACAAAATCACCTATTGGATGCACAAGATTGGTTAAAAACCTGAATTGGATTAGAATAAGCCTAGGGATGACGAAAATTACCTAAATGTTCAACCAATGAAACAAAATACCTTATTGGATCCACAAGATTGGTTAAAAACCCTAATTGGATTAGAATACGGCTAGGGAAGACGAAATTGACCTTAATATTCAACCAATGACACAAAATCACTTTTTCGATGCACAACATTGGTTAAAAACCCTAATTGGATTAGAATAAGCCATGGGAGGAGGAAAATTGCCTAAATGTTCAACCAATGACGCAAAATCACTTATTGGATGCACAAGATTGGCTAAAAACCCGAATTGGATTAGAATAAGCCTAGGGAGGACGAAAATGACCTAAATGTTCAACCAATGACACAAAATCACTTATTGGATGCACAAGATTGGTTAAAAACCCTAATTGGATTAGAATACGCATGGGGAGGATAAAAATGACCTAAATGATCAACCAATGACACAAAATCACTAATTGGATGCACAAGATTGGTTAAAAACCCGAATTGGATAACAATAAGCCTGGGGAGGACGAAAATGACATAAATGTTCAACCAATGATACAAAATCACTTATTGGATTCAGAAGATTGGTTCAAAACCCTAATTGGATTTGCATAAGCCTTGGGAGGAAGAAAATGACCTAACTGTTCAACAAATGACACAAAATCACTTATTCGATGCACAAGATTGGTTAAAAACCCTAGTTGGATTAGAATAAGCCTAGGGGCACCGAAAATGACCTAAATGTTAAACCAATGACAAAAAATCACTTATTGGGTGCACAAGATTGGTTAAAAACCCTAATTGGATAAGAATAAGCCTAGGGAGGACGAAAATGACACAAAATCACTTATTGGATGCACAAGATTGGTTCGAAACCCTAATTGGATTAGAATAAGCCTAGGGAGGAAGAAAATGACCTAAATGTTCAACGAATGACACAAAATCACTTATTGGATGCCAAATATTGTTTAAAAGCCCTAATTGGATTAGAATATGTCTAACGAGGACGAAAATGACCTAAATGTTCAACCAATGACAATAAATCATTTATTGGATGCCCAAGATTGGTTAAACACCCTAATTGGATAAGAATAAGCCTAGGGAGGACGGAAATGACCTAAATATTCAACGAATGAAACAAAATCATTTATTGGATGCACAAGATTTGTTAAAAACCCTAATTGGATTAGAATACGCATAAGAAGCACAAAAATGACCTAAATGTTCAACCAATGAGACAAAATCACAAACTGGATGCATTAGATTGGTTGAAAAACCTATTTGGATTAGAATAAGCCTAGGGAGGACGAAAATGACCTAAATCTTCAACCAATGACACAAAATCACTTATTGGATGCACAAGATTGGTTAAAAACTCGAATTGGATTAGAATAAGCCTAGGGAGGACGAAAATGACCTAAATGTTCAACCAATGACACAAAATACCTTATTGGATGCACAAGATTGGTTAAAACCCTTATTTGGATTAGAATAAGCCTAGGGAGGACGAAAATTACCTAAATGTTCAACCAATGACACAAAATCACTTATTGGATGCACAAGATTGGTTAAAAACCCGAATTGGATTAGAATAAGCCTAGGGAGGACGAAAATTACCTAAATGTTCAACCAATGACACAAAATACCTTATTGGATGCACAAGATTGGT
>JBBPBP010000001.1:46429039-46460388 GCA_037974735.1 Cicer chorassanicum
CCTAAATGTTCAACCAATGACACAAAATCACTTATTGGATGCACAAGATTGGTTAAAAACCCGAATTGGATTAGAATAAGCCTAGGGAGGACAAAAATTACCTAAATGTTCAACCAATGACACAAAAGACCTTATTGGATCCACAATATTGGTTAAAAACCCTAATTGGATTAGAATACGCCAAGGGAAGACGAAATTGACCTTAATATTCAACCAATGACAGAAAATCACTTATTCGATGCACAAGATTGGTTAAAAACCCTAATTGGATTAGAATAAGCCTAGGGAGGAGGAAAATTGCCTAAATGTTCAACAAATGACGCAAAATCACTTATTGGATCCACAAGATTGGCTAAAAACCCGAATTGGATTAGAATAAGCCTAGGGAGGACAATAATTACATAAATGTTCAACCAATGACACAAAATGACTTATTGGATAGAGAAGATTGGTTAATAACCCTAATTGGATTAGAATAAGCCTAGGGAGGACGAAAATTACCTAAATGTTCAACCAATGACACCAAATACCTTATTGGATGCACAAGATTGGTTAAAAACCCTTTTTGGATTAGAATACGCCTAGGGAAGACGAAAATGACCTTAATGTTCAACCAATGACACAATCACTTATTCGATGCACAAGATTGGTTCAAAACCCTAATTGGATTAGACTAAGCTTACGGACGATGAAAATGACCTAAATGTTTAACCAATGAAACAAAATCACTTATTGGATAGAGAAGATTGGTTAAAAACCCTAATTGGATTAGAATACGCCTAGGGAGGACGGAAAAGACTTAAATTTTCAACCAATGACACAAAATAACTTATTGGATGCACAAGATTAGTTAAAAACCCTAATTGGATTACAATACGCATAGGGAGGATAAAAATGACCTAAATGTTCAACGAATGACACAAAATCACTTATTGGATGCCAAATATTGTTTAAAAGCCCTAATTGGATTAGAATATGTCTAACGAGGACGAAAATGACCTAAATGTTCAACCAATGACACAAAATCATTTATTGGATGCACAAGATTTGTTAAAAACCCTAATTGGATTAGAATACTCATAAGAAGGACAAAAATGACCTAAATGTTCAACAATTGAGACAAAATCACAAACTGGATGCATTAGATTGGTTAAAAAACCTAATTGGATTAGAATAAGCCTAGGGAGGACGAAAATGACATAAATCTTCAACCAATGACACAAAATCACTTATTGGATGCACAAGATTGGTTAAAAACCCGAATTGGATTAGAATAAGCCTAGGGAGGACGAAAATTACCTAAATGTTCAACCAATGACACAAAATACCTTATTGGATTCACAAGATTGGTTAAAAACCCTAATTGGATTAGAATACGCCTAGGGAAGACGAAATTGACCTTAATATTCAACCAATGACACAAAATCACTTATTCGATGCACAAGATTGGTTAAAAACCCTAATTGGATTAGAATAAGCCTAGGGAGGAGGAAAATTGCCTAAATGTTCAACAAATGACGCAAAATCACTTATTGGATGCACAAGATTGGCTAAAAACCCGAATTGGATTAGAATAAGCCTAGGGAGGACAAAAATTACCTAAATGTTCAACCAATGACACAAAATGACTTATTGGATAGAGAAGATTGGTTAATAACCCTAATTGGATTAGAATACGCCTAGGGAGGACGAAAAAGACCTAAATGTTGAACCAATGACACAAAATCACTTATTGGATGCACAAGATTGGTTAAAAACCCTAATTGGATTAGAATTAGCCTAAGGAGGACGAAAATGACCTAAATGTTCAACCAAAGACACAAAATAACTTATTGGATGCATAAGATTGCTTAAAAACCTAATTGAATTAGAATAAGCCTAGGGAGGAAGAAAACGACCTAAATGTTCAACCAATGACACAAAATCACTTATTGGATGCACAAGATGGGTTAAAAACCCGAATTGGATTAGAATAAGCCTAGGGAGGACGAAAATTACCAAAATGTTCAACCAATGACACAAAATACCTTATTGGATGCACAAGATTGGTTAAAAACCGTAATTGGATTAGAATACGCCTAGGGAAGGGTAAAATGACCTTAATGTTCAACCAATGACACAAAATCACTTATTCGATGCACAAGAATGGTTAAAAAATCCTAATTGGATTAGAATCAGTCTACGAACGATGAAAATGACCTAAATGTTCAACCAATGACACAAAAACACTTATTGGATAGAGAAGATTGGTTAAAAACCCTAATTGGATTAGAATACGCTTGGGGAGGACGAAAAAGACTTAAATTTTCAACCAATGACACAAAATCACTTATTGGATTCAAAAGATTTGTTAAAAACCCTAATTGGATTAGAATAAGCCTAGGGAGGATGAAAATTACCTAAATGTTCAACCAATGACACAAAATCACTTATTGGATGCACAAGATTGGTTAAAACCCCTAATTGGATTAGAATAAGCCTAAGGAGGACTAAAATGACCTAAATGTTCAACAACTGACACAAAATACCTTATTGGATGTACAAGATTGGTTAAAAACCCTAATTGGATTAGAATACGCCTAGGGAAGACCAAAATGGGCTTAATGTTCAACCAATGACAGAAAATTATTTAGTGGATGCACAAGATTGGTTCAAAACCATAATTGGATTAGAATAAGCCTAGAGAGGACGAAAATGACCTAAATGTTCAACGAATGACACAAAATCACTTATTGGATGCACAAGATTGGTTTAAACCCTTATTTGGATTAGGATAAGCCTAGGGAGGACGAAAATTACCTAAATGTTCAACCAATGACACAAAATACCTTATTGGATGCACAAGATTGGTTAAAAACCCTAATTGGAATAGAATACGCCTAGGGAGGACGAAAAAGACCTAAATGTTCAACCAATGACACAAAATCACTTATTGGATGCACAAGATTTGTTAAAAACCCTAATTGGATTAGAATTAGCCTAGGTAGAAAGAAAATGACCTAAATGTTCATCCGATGACACAAAATAACTTATTGGATGCATAAGATTGGTTAAAAACCCTAATTGAATTAGAATAGGCCTAGGGAGGACGAAAATGACCTAAATGTTCAACCAATGACACGAAATCACTTATTGGATGCACAAGATTGGTTAAGAACTCTAATTATATTAGAATAAGCTTAAGGAGGACGAAAATGACCTAAATGTTCAACCAATGACACAAAATCACTTATTGGATGCACAAGATGGGTTAAAAACCCGAATTGGATTAGAATAAGCCTAGGGAGGATGAAAATTACCAAAATGTTCAACCAATGACACAAAATACCTTATTGGATGCACAAGATTGGTTAAAAACCGTAATTGGATTAGAATATGCCTAGGGAAGGGTAAAATGACCTTAATGTTCAACCAATGACACAAAATCACTTATTCGATGCACAAGAATGGTTAAAAAATCCTAATTGGATTAGAATAAGCCTACGAACGATGAAAATGACCTAAATGTTCAACCAATGACACAAAAACACTTATTGGATAGAGAAGATTGGTTAAAAACCCTAATTGGATTAGAATACGCTTGGGGAGGACGAAAAAGACTTAAATTTTCAACCAATGACACAAAATCACTTATTGGATTCAAAAGA
This sequence comes from Cicer chorassanicum, assembly GCA_037974735.1. Lineage (NCBI taxonomy): Eukaryota > Viridiplantae > Streptophyta > Magnoliopsida > Fabales > Fabaceae > Cicer > Cicer chorassanicum. Next base: position 46,432,687 of record JBBPBP010000001.1, read on the forward strand.
TTTGTTAAAAACTCTAATTGGATTAGAATAAGCCTAGGGAGGATGAAAATTACCTAAATGTTCAACCAATGACACAAAATCACTTATTGGATGCACAAGATTGGTTAAAACCCCTAATTGGATTAGAATAAGCCTAAGGAGGACTAAAATGACCTAAATGTTCAACAACTGACACAAAATACCTTATTGGATGTACAAGATTGGTTAAAAACCCTAATTGGATTAGAATACGCCTAGGGAAGACCAAAATGGGCTTAATGTTCAACCAATGACAGAAAATTATTTAGTGGATGCACAAGATTGGTTCAAAACCATAATTGGATTAGAATAAGCCTAGAGAGGACGAAAATGACCTAAATGTTCAACGAATGACACAAAATCACTTATTGGATGCACAAGATTGGTTTAAACCCTTATTTGGATTAGGATAAGCCTAGGGAGGACGAAAATTACCTAAATGTTCAACCAATGACACAAAATACCTTATTGGATGCACAAGATTGGTTAAAAACCCTAATTGGAATAGAATACGCCTAGGGAGGACGAAAAAGACCTAAATGTTCAACCAATGACACAAAATCACTTATTGGATGCACAAGATTTGTTAAAAACCCTAATTGGATTAGAATTAGCCTAGGTAGAAAGAAAATGACCTAAATGTTCATCCGATGACACAAAATAACTTATTGGATGCATAAGATTGGTTAAAAACCCTAATTGAATTAGAATAGGCCTAGGGAGGACGAAAATGACCTAAATGTTCAACCAATGACACGAAATCACTTATTGGATGCACAAGATTGGTTAAGAACTCTAATTATATTAGAATAAGCTTAAGGAGGACGAAAATGACCTAAATGTTCAACCAATGACACAAAATCACTTATTGGATGCACAAGATTGGTTAAAAACCCTAATTGGATTAGAATAAGCCTAGGGAGGACAGAAATGACCTAAATATTCAACCAATGACACAAAATTACTTATTGGATGCACAAGATTGGATAAAAACCCTAATTGGATTAGAATAAGCCTAGGGAGGATGAAAATGACTTAAATGTTCAACCAATGACACAAAATCACTTATTGGATGCACAACATTGGTTAAAAACCCTAATTGGATTAGAATAAGCCTACGGAGGACGAAAATTACCTAAATGTTCAACCAATGACACAAAATCACTTGTTGGATGCACAAGATTGGATAAAAACCCTAATAGGATTAGAATAAGCCTAGGAAGGACGAAAATGACCTAAATGTTCAACCAATGACACAAAATCACTTATTGGATGCACAAGATTGGTTAAAAACCCTAGTTGGATTAGAATACGCATAGGGAGGATAAAAATGACCTAAATGATCAACCAATGACACAAAATCACTAATTGTATGTACAAGATTGGTTAAAAACCGTAATTGGATAACAATAAGCCTGGGGAGGACGAAAATGACCAAAATGTTCAACCAATGATACAAAATCACTTATTGGATTCAGAAGATTGGTTCAAAACCCTAATTGGATTAGAATAAGCCTTGGGAGGAAGAAAATGACCTAACAGTTCAACCAATGACACAAAATCACTTATTCGATGCACAAGATTGGTGAAAAACCCTAATTGGATTAGAATAAGCCTAGGGGCACCGAAAATGACCTAAATGTTAAACCAATGACCAAAAATCACTTATTGGATGCACAAGATTGGTTAAAAACCCTAATTGAATTAGAATAAGCCTAGGGAGGACGAAAATGACCTAAATGTTCAACCAATGACACAAAATCACTTATTGGATGCACAAGATTGGTTCGAAACCCTAATTGGATTAGAATAAGCCTAGTGAGGAAGAAAATGACCTAAATGTTCAACGAATGACACAAAATCACTTATTGGATGCCAAATATTGTTTAAAAGCCCTAATTGGATTAGAATATGTCTAACGAGGACGAAAATGATCTAAATGTTCAACCAATGACACAAAATCACTTATTGGATGCACAAGATTGGTTTAAACCCTTATTTGGATTAGAATAAGCCTAGGGAGGACGAAAATTACCTAAATGTTCAACCAATGACACAAAATCACTTATTGGATGCACAAGATTGGTTAAAAACCTGAATTGGATTAGAATAAGCCTAGGGATGACGAAAATTACCTAAATGTTCAACCAATGAAACAAAATACATTATTGGATCCACAAGATTGGTTAAAAACCCTAATTGGATTAGAATACGGCTAGGGAAGACGAAATTGACCTTAATATTCAACCAATGACACAAAATCACTTATTCGATGCACAACATTGGTTAAAAACCCTAATTGGATTAGAATAAGCCATGGGATGAGGAAAATTGCCTAAATGTTCAACCAATGACGCAAAATCACTTATTGGATGCACAAGATTGGCTAAAAACCCGAATTGGATTAGAATAAGCCTAGGGAGGACGAAAATGACCTAAATGTTCAACCAATGACACAAAATCACTTATTGGATGCACAAGATTGGTTAAAAACCCGAATTGGATTAGAATAAGCCTAGGGAGGACGAAAATTACCTAAATGTTCAACCAATGACACAAAATACCTTATTGGATGCACAAGATTGGTTAAAAACCGAAATTGAATTAGAATAAGCCTAGGGAGGACGAAAATGACCTAAATGTTCAACCAATGACACGAAATCACTTATTGGATGCACAAGATTGGTTAAGAACCCTAATATGATTAGAATAAGCCTAAGGAGGACGAAAAATGACCTAAATGTTCAACCAATGACACAATCACTTATTGGATGCACAAGATTGGTTTAAACCCTTATTTGGATTAGAATAAGCCTAGGGAGGACTAAAATTACCTAAATGTTCAACCAATGACACAAAATCACTTATTGGATGCACAAGATTGGTTAAAAACCCGAATTGGATTAGAATAAGCCTAGGGAGGACAAAAATTACCTAAATGTTCAACCAATGACACAAAAGACCTTATTGGATCCACAATATTGGTTAAAAACCCTAATTGGATTAGAATACGCCAAGGGAAGACGAAATTGACCTTAATATTCAACCAATGACACAAAATCACTTATTCGATGCACAAGAATGGTTAAAAAATCCTAATTGGATTAGAATAAGCCTACGAACGATGAAAATGACCTAAATGTTCAACCAATGACACAAAATCACTTATTGGATAGAGAAGATTGGTTAAAAACCCTAATTGGATTAGAATACGCTTGGGGAGGACGAAAAAGACTTAAATTTTCAACCAATGACACAAAATCACTTATTGGATTCAAAAGATTTGTTAAAAACCCTAATTGGATTAGAATAAGCCTAGGGAGGATGAAAATTACCTAAATGTTCAACCAATGACACAAAATCACTTATTGGATGCACAAGATTGGTTAAAACCCCTAATTGGATTAGAATAAGCCTAAGGAGGACTAAAATGACCTAAATGTTCAACAACTGACACAAAATACCTTATTGGATGTACAAGATTGGTTAAAAACCCTAATTGGATTAGAATACGCCTAGGGAAGACCAAAATGGGCTTAATGTTCAACCAATGACAGAAAATTATTTAGTGGATGCACAAGATTGGTTCAAAACCATAATTGGATTAGAATAAGCCTAGAGAGGACGAAAATGACCTAAATGTTAACCGAATGACACAAAATCACTTATTGGATGCACAAGATTGGTTAAAAACCCGAATTGGATTAGAATAAGCCTAGGTAGGACAAAAATTACCTAAATGTTCAACCAATGACACAAAAGACCTTATTGGATCCACAATATTGGTTAAAAACCCTAATTGGATTAGAATACGCCAAGGGAAGACGAAATTGACCTTAATATTCAACCAATGACACAAAATCACTTATTCGATGCACAAGATTGGTTAAAAACCCTAATTGGATTAGAATAAGCCTAGGGAGGAGGAAAATTTCCTAAATGTTCAACAAATGACGCAAAATCACTTATTGGATCCACAAGATTGGCTAAAAACCCGAATTGGATTAGAATAAGCCTAGGGAGGACAATAATTACATAAATGTTGAACCAATGACACAAAATGACTTATTGGATAGAGAAGATTGGTTAATAACCCTAATTGGATTAGAATAAGCCTAGGGAGGACGAAAATTACCTAAATGTTCAACCAATGACACCAAATACCTTATTGGATGCACAAGATTGGTTAAAAACCCTTATTGGATTAGAATACGCCTAGGGAAGACGAAAATGACCTTAATGTTCAACCAATGACACAATCACTTATTCGATGCACAAGATTGGTTCAAAACCCTAATTGGATTAGACTAAGCTTACGGACGATGATAATGACCTAAATGTTTAACCAATGAAACAAAATCACTTATTGGATAGAGAAGATTGGTTAAAAACCCTAATTGGATTAGAATACGCCTAGGGAGGACGGAAAAGACTTAAATTTTCAACCAATGACACAAAATAATTATTGGATGCACAAGATTAGTTAAAAACCCTAATTGGATTACAATACGCATAGGGAGGATAAAAATGACCTAAATGTTCAACGAATGACACAAAATCACTTATTGGATGCCAAATATTGTTTAAAAGCCCTAATTGGATTAGAATATGTCTAACGAGGACGAAAATGACCTAAATGTTCAACCAATGACACAAAATCATTTATTGGATGCACAAGATTTGTTAAAAACCCTAATTGGATTAGAATACGCATAAGAAGGACAAAAATGACCTAAATGTTTAACCAATGAGACAAAATCACAAACTGGATGCATTAGATTGGTTAAAAAACCTAATTGGATTAGAATAAGCCTAGGGAGGACGAAAATGACATAAATCTTCAACCAATGACACAAAATCACTTATTGGATGCACAAGATTGGTTAAAAACCCGAATTGGATTAGAATAAGCCTAGGGAGGACGAAAATTACCTAAATGTTCAACCAATGACACAAAATACCTTATTGGATCCACAAGATTGGTTAAAAACCCTAATTGGATTAGAATACGCCTAGGGAAGACGAAATTGACCTTAATATTCAACCAATGACACAAAATCACTTATTCGATGCACAAGATTGGTTAAAAACCCTAATTGGATTAGAATAAGCCTAGGGAGGAGGAAAATTGCCTAAATGTTCAACAAATGACGCAAAATCACTTATTGGATGCACAAGATTGGCTAAAAACCCGAATTGGATTAGAATAAGCCTAGGGAGGACAAAAATTACCTAAATGTTCAACCAATGACACAAAATGACTTATTGGATAGAGAAGATTGGTTAATAACCCTAATTGGATTAGAATACGCCTAGGGAGGACGAAAAAGACCTAAATGTTCAACCAATGTCACAAAATCACTTATTGGATGCACAAGATTGGTTAAAAACCCTAATTGGATTAGAATTAGCCTAAGGAGGACGAAAATGACCTAAATGTTCAACCAAAGACACAAAATAACTTATTGGATGCATAAGATTGCTTAAAAACCTAATTGAATTAGAATAAGCCTAGGGAGGAAGAAAACGACCTAAATGTTAAACCAATGACACAAAATCACTTATTGGATGCACAAGATGGGTTAAAAACCCGAATTGGATTAGAATAAGCCTAGGGAGGACGAAAATTACCTAAATGTTCAACCAATGACACAAAATACCTTATTGGATGCACAAGATTGGTTAAAAACCGTAATTGGATTAGAATACGCCTAGGGAAGGGTAAAATGACCTTAATGTTCAACCAATGACACAAAATCACTTATTCGATGCACAAGATTGGTTAAAAAATCCTAATTGGATTAGAATAAGCCTACGGACGATGAAAATGACCTAAATGTTCAACCAATGACACAAAATCACTTGTTGGATTCAAAAGATTTGTTAAAAACCCTAATTGGATTAGAATAAGCCTAGGGAGGATGAAAATTACCTAAATGTTCAACCAATGACACAAAATCACTTATTGGATGCACAAGATTGGTTAAAACCCCTAATTGGATTAGAATAAGCCTAAGGAGGACTAAAATGACCTAAATGTTCAACAACTAACACAAAATACCTTATTGGATGTACAAGATTGGTTAAAAACCCTAATTGGATTAGAATACGCCTAGGGAAGACCAAAATGGGCTTAATGTTCAACCAATGACAGAAAATTATTTAGTGGATGCACAAGATTGGTTCAAAACCATAATTGGATTAGAATAAGCCTAGAGAGGACGAAAATGACCTAAATGTTCAACGAATGACACAAAATCACTTATTGGATGCACAAGATTGGTTTAAACCCTTATTTGGATTAGGATAAGCCTAGGGAGGACGAAAATTACCTAAATGTTCAACCAATGACACAAAATACCTTATTGGATGCACAAGATTGGTTAAAAACCCTAATTGGAATAGAATACGCCTAGGGAGGACGAAAAATACCTAAATGTTCAACCAATGACACAAAATCACTTATTGGATGCACAAGATTGGTTAAAAACCCTAATTGGATTAGAATTAGCCTAGGGAGAAAGAAAATGACCTAAATGTTCATCCGATGACACAAAATAACTTATTGGATGCATAAGATTGGTTAAAAACCCTAATTGAATTAGAATAGGCCTAGGGAGGACGAAAATGACCTAAATGTTCAACCAATGACACGAAATCACTTATTGGATGCACAAGATTGGTTAAGAACTCTAATGATATTAGAATAAGCTTAAGGAGGACGAAAATGACCTAAATGTTCAACCAATGACACAAAATCACTTATTGGATGCACAAGATTGGTTAAAAACCCTAATTGGATTAGAATGAGCCTAGGGAGGACAGAAATGACCTAAATATTCAACCAATGACAAAATTACTTATTGGATGCACAAGATTGGATAAAAACCCTAATTGGATTAGAATAAGCCTAGGGAGGATGAAAATGACTTAAATGTTCAACCAATGACACAAAATCACTTATTGGATGCACAACATTGGTTAAAAACCCTAATTGGATTAGAATAAGCCTACGGAGGACGAAAATTACCTAAATGTTCAACCAATGACACAAAATCACTTGTTGGATGCACAAGATTGGATAAAAACCCTAATAGGATTAGAATAAGCCTAGGAAGGACGAAAATGACCTAAATGTTCAACCAATGACACAAAATCACTTATTGGATGCACAAGATTGGTTAAAAACCCTAGTTGGATTAGAATACGCATAGGGAGGATAAAAATGACCTAAATGATCAACCAATGACACAAAATCACTAATTGTATGTACAAGATTGGTTAAAAACCGTAATTGGATAACAATAAGCCTGGGGAGGACGAAAATGACCAAAATGTTCAACCAATGATACAAAATCACTTATTGGATTCAGAAGATTGGTTCAAAACCCTAATTGGATTAGAATAAGCCTTGGGAGGAAGAAAATGACCTAACAGTTCAACCAATGACACAAAATCACTTATTCGATGCACAAGATTGGTGAAAAACCCTAATTGGATTAGAATAAGCCTAGGGGCACCGAAAATGACCTAAATGTTAAACCAATGACCAAAAATCACTTATTGGATGCACAAGATTGGTTAAAAACCCTAATTGAATTAGAATAAGCCTAGGGAGGACGAAAATGACCTAAATGTTCAACCAATGACACAAAATCACTTATTGGATGCACAAGATTGGTTCGAAACCCTAATTGGATTAGAATAAGCCTAGTGAGGAAGAAAATGACCTAAATGTTCAACGAATGACACAAAATCACTTATTGGATGCCAAATATTGTTTAAAAGCCCTAATTGGATTAGAATATGTCTAACGAGGACGAAAATTATCTAAATGTTCAACCAATGACACAAAATCACTTATTGGATGCACAAGATTGGTTTAAACCCTTATTTGGATTAGAATAAGCCTAGGGAGGACGAAAATTACCTAAATGTTCAACCAATGACACAAAATCACTTATTGGATGCACAAGATTGGTTAAAAACCTGAATTGGATTAGAATAAGCCTAGGGATGACGAAAATTACCTAAATGTTCAACTAATGAAACAAAATACCTTATTGGATCCACAAGATTGGTTAAAAACCCTAATTGGATTAGAATACGGCTAGGGAAGACGAAATTGACCTTAATATTCAACCAATGACACAAAATCACTTATTCGATGCACAACATTGGTTAAAAACCCTAATTGGATTAGAATAAGCCATGGGAGGAGGAAAATTGCCTAAATGTTCAACCAATGACGCAAAATCACTTATTGGATGCACAAGATTGGCTAAAAACCCGAATTGGATTAGAATAAGCCTAGGGAGGACGAAAATGACCTAAATGTTCAACCAATGACACAAAATCACTTATTGGATGCACAAGATTGGTTAAAAACCCGAATTGGATTAGAATAAGCCTAGGGAGGACGAAAATTACCTAAATGTTCAACCAATGACACAAAATACCTTATTGGATGCACAAGATTGGTTAAAAACCGAAATTGAATTAGAATAAGCCTAGGGAGGACGAAAATGACCTAAATGTTCAACCAATGACACGAAATCACTTATTGGATGCACAAGATTGGTTAAGAACCCTAATATGATTAGAATAAGCCTAAGGAGGACGAAAAATGACCTAAATGTTCAACCAATGACACAATCACTTATTGGATGCACAAGATTGGTTTAAACCCTTATTTGGATTAGAATAAGCCTAGGGAGGACTAAAATTACCTAAATGTTCAACCAATGACACAAAATCACTTATTGGATGTACAAGATTGGTTAAAAACCCGAATTGGATTAGAATAAGCCTAGGGAGGACAAAAATTACCTAAATGTTCAACCAATGACACAAAAGACCTTATTGGATCCACAATATTGGTTAAAAACCCTAATTGGATTAGAATACGCCAAGGGAAGACGAAATTGACCTTAATATTCAACCAATGACACAAAATCACTTATTCGATGCACAAGATTGGTTAAAAACCCTAATTGGATTAGAATAAGCCTAGGGAGGAGGAAAATTGCCTAAATGTTCAACAAATGACGCAAAATCACTTATTGGATCCACAAGATTGGCTAAAAACCCGAATTGGATTAGAATAAGCCTAGGGAGGACAATAATTACATAAATGTTCAACCAATGACACAAAATGACTTATTGGATAGAGAAGATTGGTTAATAACCCTAATTGGATTAGAATAAGCCTAGGGAGGACGAAAATTACCTAAATGTTCAACCAATGACACCAAATACCTTATTGGATGCACAAGATTGGTTAAAAACCCTTATTGGATTAGAATTAGCCTAAGGAGGACGAAAATGACCTAAATGTTCAACCAATGACACAATCACTTATTCGATGCATAAGATTGCTTAAAAACCCTAATTGAATTAGAATAAGCCTAGGGAGGAAGGAAACGACCTAAATGTTCAACCAATGACACAAAATCACTTATTGGATGCACAAGATGGGTTAAAAACCCGAATTGGATTAGAATAAGCCTAGGGAGGACGAAAATTACCTAAATGTTCAACCAATGACACAAAATACCTTATTGGATGCACAAGATTGGTTAAAAACCGTAATTGGATTAGAATACGCCTAGGGAAGGGTAAAATGACCTTAATGTTCAACCAATGACACAAAATCACTTATTCGATGCACAAGATTGGTTAAAAAATCCTAATTGGATTAGAATAAGCCTACGGACGATGAAAATGACCTAAATGTTCAACCAATGACACAAAATCACTTATTGGATAGAGAAGATTGGTTAAAAACCCTAATTGGATTAGAATACGCTTGGGGAGGACGAAAAAGACTTAAATTTTCAACCAATGACACAAAATCACTTATTGGATTCAAAAGATTTGTTAAAAACCCTAATTGGATTAGAATAAGCCTAGGGAGGATGAAAATTACCTAAATGTTCAACCAATGACACAAAATCACTTATTGGATGCACAAGATTGGTTAAAACCCCTAATTGGATTAGAATAAGCCTAAGGAGGACTAAAATGACCTAAATGTTCAACAACTGACACAAAATACCTTATTGGATGTACAAGATTGGTTAAAAACCCTAATTGGATTAGAATACGCCTAGGGAAGACCAAAATGGGCTTAATGTTCAACCAATGACAGAAAATTATTTAGTGGATGCACAAGATTGGTTCAAAACCATAATTGGATTAGAATAAGCCTAGAGAGGACGAAAATGACCTAAATGTTCAACGAATGACACAAAATCACTTATTGGATGCACAAGATTGGTTTAAACCCTTATTTGGATTAGGATAAGCCTAGGGAGGACGAAAATTACCTAAATGTTCAACCAATGACACAAAATACCTTATTGGATGCACAAGATTGGTTAAAAACCCTAATTGGAATAGAATACGCCTAGGGAGGACGAAAAAGACCTAAATGTTCAACCAATGACACAAAATCACTTATTGGATGCACAAGATTGGTTAAAAACCCTAATTGGATTAGAATTAGCCTAGGGAGAAAGAAAATGACCTAAATGTTCATCCGATGACACAAAATAACTTATTGGATGCATAAGATTGGTTAAAAACCCTAATTGAATTAGAATAGGCCTAGGGAGGACGAAAATGACCTAAATGTTCAACCAATGACACGAAATCACTTATTGGATGCACAAGATTGGTTAAGAACTCTAATTATATTAGAATAAGCTTAAGGAGGACGAAAATGACCTAAATGTTCAACCAATGACACAAAATCACTTATTGGATGCACAAGATTGGTTAAAAACCCTAATTGGATTAGAATAAGCCTAGGGAGGACAGAAATGACCTAAATATTCAACCAATGACACAAAATTACTTATTGGATGCACAAGATTGGATAAAAACCCTAATTGGATTAGAATAAGCCTAGGGAGGATGAAAATGACTTAAATGTTCAACCAATGACACAAAATCACTTATTGGATGCACAACATTGGTTAAAAACCCTAATTGGATTAGAATAAGCCTACGGAGGACGAAAATTACCTAAATGTTCAACCAATGACACAAAATCACTTGTTGGATGCACAAGATTGGATAAAAACCCTAATAGGATTAGAATAAGCCTAGGAAGGACGAAAATGACCTAAATGTTCAACCAATGACACAAAATACCTTATTGGATGTACAAGATTGGTTAAAAACCCTAATTGGATTAGAATACGCCTAGGGAAGACCAAAATGTGCTTAATGTTCAACCAATGACAGAAAATTATTTAGTGGATGCACAAGATTGGTTCAAAACCATAATTGGATTAGAATAAGCCTAGAGAGGACGAAAATGACCTAAATGTTCAACGAATGACACAAAATCACTTATATGATGCACAAGATTGGTTTAAACCCTTATTTGGATTAGGATAAGCCTAGGGAGGACGAAAATTACCTAAATGTTCAACCAATGACACAAAATACCTTATTGGATGCACAAGATTGGTTAAAAACCCTAATTGGAATAGAATACGCCTAGGGAGGACGAAAAAGACCTAAATGTTCAACCAATGACACAAAATCACTTATTGGATGCACAAGATTGGTTAAAAACCCTAATTGGATTAGAATTAGCCTAGGGAGAAAGAAAATGACCTAAATGTTCATCCGATGACACAAAATAACTTATTGGATGCATAAGATTGGTTAAAAACCCTAATTGAATTAGAATAGGCCTAGGGAGGACGAAAATGACCTAAATGTTCAACCAATGACACGAAATCACTTATTGGATGCACAAGATTGGTTAAGAACTCTAATTATATTAGAATAAGCTTAAGGAGGACGAAAATGACCTAAATGTTCAACCAATGACACAAAATCACTTATTGGATGCACAAGATTGGTTAAAAACCCTAATTGGATTAGAATAAGCCTAGGGAGGACAGAAATGACCTAAATATTCAACCAATGACAAAATTACTTATTGGATGCACAAGATTGGATAAAAACCCTAATTGGATTAGAATAAGCCTAGGGAGGATGAAAATGACTTAAATGTTCAACCAATGACACAAAATCACTTATTGGATGCACAACATTGGTTAAAAACCCTAATTGGATTAGAATAAGCCTACGGAGGACGAAAATTACCTAAATGTTCAACCAATGACACAAAATCACTTGTTGGATGCACAAGATTGGATAAAAACCCTAATAGGATTAGAATAAGCCTAGGAAGGACGAAAATGACCTAAATGTTCAACCAATGACACAAAATCACTTATTGGATGCACAAGATTGGTTAAAAACCCTAGTTGGATTAGAATACGCATAGGGAGGATAAAAATGACCTAAATGATCAACCAATGACACAAAATCACTAATTGGATGTACAAGATTGGTTAAAAACCGTAATTGGATAACAATAAGCCTGGGGAGGACGAAAATGACCAAAATGTTCAACCAATGATACAAAATCACTTATTGGATTCAGAAGATTGGTTCAAAACCCTAATTGGATTTGAATAAGCCTTGGGAGGAAGAAAATGACCTAACAGTTCAACCAATGACACAAAATCACTTATTCGATGCACAAGATTGGTGAAAAACCCTAATTGGATTAGAATAAGCCTAGGGGCACCGAAAATGACCTAAATGTTAAACCAATGACCAAAAATCACTTATTGGATGCACAAGATTGGTTAAAAACCCTAATTGAATTAGAATAAGCCTAGGGAGGACGAAAATGACCTAAATGTTCAACCAATGACACAAAATCACTTATTGGATGCACAAGATTGGTTCGAAACCCTAATTGGATTAGAATAAGCCTAGTGAGGAAGAAAATGACCTAAATGTTCAACGAATGACACAAAATCACTTATTGGATGCCAAATATTGTTTAAAAGCCCTAATTGGATTAGAATATGTCTAACGAGGACGAAAATTATCTAAATGTTCAACCAATGACACAAAATCACTTATTGGATGCACAAGATTGGTTTAAACCCTTATTTGGATTAGAATAAGCCTAGGGAGGACGAAAATTACCTAAATGTTCAACCAATGACACAAAATCACTTATTGGATGCACAAGATTGGTTAAAAACCTGAATTGGATTAGAATAAGCCTAGGGATGACGAAAATTACCTAAATGTTCAACTAATGAAACAAAATACCTTATTGGATCCACAAGATTGGTTAAAAACCCTAATTGGATTAGAATACGGCTAGGGAAGACGAAATTGACCTTAATATTCAACCAATGACACAAAATCACTTATTCGATGCACAACATTGGTTAAAAACCCTAATTGGATTAGAATAAGCCATGGGAGGAGGAAAATTGCCTAAATGTTCAACCAATGACGCAAAATCACTTATTGGATGCACAAGATTGGCTAAAAACCCGAATTGGATTAGAATAAGCCTAGGGAGGACGAAAATGACCTAAATGTTCAACCAATGACACAAAATCACTTATTGGATGCACAAGATTGGTTAAAAACCCTAATTGGATTAGAATACGCATGGGGAGGATAAAAATGACCTAAATGATCAACCAATGACACAAAATCACTAATTGGATGCACAAGATTGGTTAAAAACCCGAATTGGATAACAATAAGCCTGGGGAGGACGAAAATGACCTAAATGTTCAACCAATGATACAAAATCACTTATTGGATTCAGAAGATTGGTTCAAAACCCTAATTGGATTAGAATAAGCCTACGGAGGACGAAAATTACCTAAATGTTCAACCAATGACACAAAATCACTTATTCGATGCACAAGATTGGTGAAAAACCCTAATTGGATTAGAATAAGCCTAGGGGCACCGAAAATGACCTAAATGTTAAACCAATGACCAAAAATCACTTATTGGATGCACAAGATTGGTTAAAAACCCTAATTGAATTAGAATAAGCCTAGGGAGGACGAAAATGACCTAAATGTTCAACCAATGACACAAAATCACTTATTGGATGCACAAGATTGGTTCGAAACCCTAATTGGATTAGAATAAGCCTAGTGAGGAAGAAAATGACCTAAATGTTCAACGAATGACACAAAATCACTTATTGGATGCCAAATATTGTTTAAAAGCCCTAATTGGATTAGAATATGTCTAACGAGGACGAAAATTATCTAAATGTTCAACCAATGACACAAAATCACTTATTGGATGCACAAGATTGGTTTAAACCCTTATTTGGATTAGAATAAGCCTAGGGAGGACGAAAATTACCTAAATGTTCAACCAATGACACAAAATCACTTATTGGATGCACAAGATTGGTTAAAAACCTGAATTGGATTAGAATAAGCCTAGGGATGACGAAAATTACCTAAATGTTCAACCAATGAAACAAAATACCTTATTGGATCCACAAGATTGGTTAAAAACCCTAATTGGATTAGAATACGGCTAGGGAAGACGAAATTGACCTTAATATTCAACCAATGACACAAAATCACTTATTCGATGCACAACATTGGTTAAAAACCCTAATTGGATTAGAATAAGCCATGGGAGGAGGAAAATTGCCTAAATGTTCAACCAATGACGCAAAATCACTTATTGGATGCACAAGATTGGCTAAAAACCCGAATTGGATTAGAATAAGCCTAGGGAGGACGAAAATGACCTAAATGTTCAACCAATGACACAAAATCACTTATTGGATGCACAAGATTGGTTAAAAACCCTAATTGGATTAGAATACGCATGGGGAGGATAAAAATGACCTAAATGATCAACCAATGACACAAAATCACTAATTGGATGCACAAGATTGGTTAAAAACCCGAATTGGATAACAATAAGCCTGGGGAGGACGAAAATGACCTAAATGTTCAACCAATGATACAAAATCACTTATTGGATTCAGAAGATTGGTTCAAAACCCTAATTGGATTAGCATAAGCCTTGGGAGGAAGAAAATGACCTAACTGTTCAACAAATGACACAAAATCACTTATTCGATGCACAAGATTGGTTAAAAACCCTAGTTGGATTAGAATAAGCCTAGGGGCACCGAAAATGACCTAAATGTTAAACCAATGACAAAAAATCACTTATTGGGTGCACAAGATTGGTTAAAAACCCTAATTGGATAAGAATAAGCCTAGGGAGGACGAAAATGACACAAAATCACTTATTGGATGCACAAGATTGGTTCGAAACCCTAATTGGATTAGAATAAGCCTAGGGAGGAAGAAAATGACCTAAATGTTCAACGAATGACACAAAATCACTTATTGGATGCCAAATATTGTTTAAAAGCCCTAATTGGATTAGAATATGTCTAACGAGGACGAAAATGACCTAAATATTCAACGAATGAAACAAAATCATTTATTGGATGCACAAGATTTGTTAAAAACCCTAATTGGATTAGAATACGCATAAGAAGCACAAAAATGACCTAAATGTTCAACCAATGAGACAAAATCACAAACTGGATGCATTAGATTGGTTAAAAAACCTAATTGGATTAGAATAAGCCTAGGGAGGACGAAAATGACCTAAATCTTCAACCAATGACACAAAATCACTTATTGGATGCACAAGATTGGTTAAAAACTCGAATTGGATTAGAATAAGCCTAGGGAGGACGAAAATGACCTAAATGTTCAACCAATGACACAAAATACCTTATTGGATGCACAAGATTGGTTAAAACCCTTATTTGGATTAGAATAAGCCTAGGGAGAACGAAAATTACCTAAATGTTCAACCAATGACACAAAATCACTTATTGGATGCACAAGATTGGTTAAAAACCCGAATTGGATTAGAATAAGCCTAGGGAGGACGAAAATTACCTAAATGTTCAACCAATGACACAAAATACCTTATTGGATGCACAAGATTGGTTAAAAACCGAAATTGAATTAGAATAAGCCTAGGGAGGACGAAAATGACCTAAATGTTCAACCAATGACACGAAATCACTTATTGGATGCACAAGATTGGTTAAGAACCCTAATATGATTAGAATAAGCCTAAGGAGGACGAAAAATGACCTAAATGTTCAACCAATGACACAATCACTTATTGGATGCACAAGATTGGTTTAAACCCTTATTTGGATTAGAATAAGCCTAGGGAGGACTAAAATTACCTAAATGTTCAACCAATGACACAAAATCACTTATTGGATGTACAAGATTGGTTAAAAACCCGAATTGGATTAGAATAAGCCTAGGGAGGACAAAAATTACCTAAATGTTCAACCAATGACACAAAAGACCTTATTGGATCCACAATATTGGTTAAAAACCCTAATTGGATTAGAATACGCCAAGGGAAGACGAAATTGACCTTAATATTCAACCAATGACACAAAATCACTTATTCGATGCACAAGATTGGTTAAAAACCCTAATTGGATTAGAATAAGCCTAGGGAGGAGGAAAATTGCCTAAATGTTCAACAAATGACGCAAAATCACTTATTGGATCCACAAGATTGGCTAAAAACCCGAATTGGATTAGAATAAGCCTAGGGAGGACAATAATTACATAAATGTTCAACCAATGACACAAAATGACTTATTGGATAGAGAAGATTGGTTAATAACCCTAATTGGATTAGAATAAGCCTAGGGAGGACGAAAATTACCTAAATGTTCAACCAATGACACCAAATACCTTATTGGATGCACAAGATTGGTTAAAAACCCTTATTGGATTAGAATACGCCTAGGGAAGACGAAAATGACCTTAATGTTCAACCAATGACACAATCACTTATTCGATGCACAAGATTGGCTCAAAACCCTAATTGGATTAGACTAAGCTTACGGACGATGAAAATGACCTAAATGTTTAACCAATGAAACAAAATCACTTATTGGATAGAGAAGATTGGTTAAAAACCCTAATTGGATTAGAATACGCCTAAGGAGGACGGAAAAGACTTAAATTTTCAACCAATGACACAAAATAACTTATTGGATGCACAAGATTAGTTAAAAACCCTAATTGGATTACAATACGCATAGGGAGGATAAAAATGACCTAAATGTTCAACGAATGACACAAAATCACTTATTGGATGCCAAATATTGTTTAAAAGCCCTAATTGGATTAGAATATGTCTAACGAGGACGAAAATGACCTAAATGTTCAACCAATGACACAAAATCATTTATTGGATGCACAAGATTTGTTAAAAACCCTAATTGGATTAGAATACGCATAAGAAGGACAAAAATGACCTAAATGTTCAACCAATGAGACAAAATCACAAACTGGATGCATTAGATTGGTTAAAAAACCTAATTGGATTAGAATAAGCCTAGGGAGGACGAAAATGACATAAATCTTCAACCAATGACACAAAATCACTTATTGGATGCACAAGATTGGTTAAAAACCCGAATTGGATTAGAATAAGCCTAGGGAGGACGAAAATTACCTAAATGTTCAACCATTGACACAAAATACCTTATTGGATCCACAAGATTGTTTAAAAACCCTAATTGGATTAGAATACGCCTATGGAAGACGAAATTGACCTTAATATTCAACCAATGACACAAAATCACTTATTCGATGCACAAGATTGGTTAAAAACCCTAATTGGATTAGAATAAGCCTAGGGAGGAGGAAAATTGCCTAAATGTTCAACAAATGACGCAAAATCACTTATTGGATGCACAAGATGGGCTAAAAACCCGAATTGGATTAGAATAAGCCTAGGGAGGACAAAAATTACCTAAATGTTCAACCAATGACACAAAATGACTTATTGGATAGAGAAGATTGGTTAATAACCCTAATTGGATTAGAATACGCCTAGGGAGGACGAAAAAGACCTAAATGTTGAACCAATGACACAAAATCACTTATTGGATGCACAAGATTGGTTAAAAACCCTAATTGGATTAGAATTAGCCTAAGGAGGACGAAAATGACCTAAATGTTCAACCAAAGACACAAAATAACTTATTGGATGCATAAGATTGCTTAAAAACCTAATTGAATTAGAATAAGCCTAGGGAGGAAGAAAACGACCTAAATGTTCAACCAATGACACAAAATCACTTGTTGGATGCACAAGATGGGTTAAAAACCCGAATTGGATTAGAATAAGCCTAGGGAGGACGAAAATTACCTAAATGTTCAACCAATGACACAAAATACCTTATTGGATGCACAAGATTGGTTAAAAACCGTAATTGGATTAGAATACGCCTAGGGAAGGGTAAAATGACCTTAATGTTCAACCAATGACACAAAATCACTTATTCGATGCACAAGATTGGTTAAAAAATCCTAATTGGATTAGAATAAGCCTACGGACGATGAAAATGACCTAAATGTTCAACCAATGACACAAAATCACTTATTGGATAGAGAAGATTGGTTAAAAACCCTAATTGGATTAGAATACGCTTGGGGAGGACGAAAAAGACTTAAATTTTCAACCAATGACACAAAATCACTTATTGGATTCAAAAGATTTGTTAAAAACCCTAATTGGATTAGAATAAGCCTAGGGAGGATGAAAATTACCTAAATGTTCAACCAATGACACAAAATCACTTATTGGATGCACAAGATTGGTTAAAACCCGTAATTGGATTAGAATAAGCCTAAGGAGGACTAAAATGACCTAAATGTTCAACAACTGACACAAAATACCTTATTGGATGTACAAGATTGGTTAAAAACCCTTATTGGATTAGAATACGCCTAGGGAAGACCAAAATGGGCTTAATGTTCAACCAATGACAGAAAATTATTTATTGGATGCACAAGATTGGTTCAAAACCATAATTGGATTAGAATAAGCCTAGAGAGGACGAAAATGACCTAAATGTTCAACGAATGACACAAAATCACTTATTGGATGCACAAGATTGGTTTAAACCCTTATTTGGATTAGGATAAGCCTAGGGAGGACGAAAATTACCTAAATGTTCAACCAATGACACAAAATACCTTATTGGATGCACAAGATTGGTTAAAAACCCTAATTGGAATAGAATACGCCTAGGGAGGACGAAAAAGACCTAAATGTTCAACCAATGACACAAAATCACTTATTGGATGCACAAGATTGGTTAAAAACCCTAATTGGATTAGAATTAGCCTAGGGAGAAAGAAAATGACCTAAATGTTCATCCGATGACACAAAATAACTTATTGGATGCATAAGATTGGTTAAAAACCCTAATTGAATTAGAATAGGCCTAGGGAGGACGAAAATGACCTAAATGTTCAACCAATGACACGAAATCACTTATTGGATGCACAAGATTGGTTAAGAACTCTAATTATATTAGAATAAGCTTAAGGAGGACGAAAATGACCTAAATGTTCAACCAATGACACAAAATCACTTATTGGATGCACAAGATTGGTTAAAAACCCTAATTGGATTAGAATAAGCCTAGGGAGGACAGAAATGACCTAAATATTCAACCAATGACACAAAATTACTTATTGGATGCACAAGATTGGATAAAAACCCTAATTGGATTAGAATAAGCCTAGGGAGGATGAAAATGACTTAAATGTTCAACCAATGACACAAAATCACTTATTGGATGCACAACATTGGTTAAAAACCCTAATTGGATTAGAATAAGCCTACGGAGGACGAAAATTACCTAAATGTTCAACCAATGAAACAAAATCACTTGTTGGATGCACAAGATTGGATAAAAACCCTAATAGGATTAGAATAAGCCTAGGAAGGACGAAAATGACCTAAATGTTCAACCAATGACACAAAATCACTTATTGGATGCACAAGATTGGTTAAAAACCCTAGTTGGATTAGAATACGCATAGGGAGGATAAAAATGACCTAAATGATCAACCAATGACACAAAATCACTAATTGGATGTACAAGATTGGTTAAAAACCGTAATTGGATAACAATAAGCCTGGGGAGGACGAAAATGACCAAAATGTTCAACCAATGATACAAAATCACTTATTGGATTCAGAAGATTGGTTCAAAACCCTAATTGGATTAGAATAAGCCTTGGGAGGAAGAAAATGACCTAACAGTTCAACCAATGACACAAAATCACTTATTCGATGCACAAGATTGGTGAAAAACCCTAATTGGATTAGAATAAGCCTAAGGGCACCGAAAATGACCTAAATGTTAAACCAATGACCAAAAATCACTTATTGGATGCACAAGATTGGTTAAAAACCCTAATTGAATTAGAATAAGCCTAGGAAGGACGAAAATGACCTAAATGTTCAACCAATGACACAAAATCACTTATTGGATGCACAAGATTGGTTCGAAACCCTAATTGGATTAGAATAAGCCTAGTGAGGAAGAAAATGACCTAAATGTTCAACGAATGACACAAAATCACTTATTGGATGCCAAATATTGTTTAAAAGCCCTAATTGGATTAGAATATGTCTAACGAGGACGAAAATGATCTAAATGTTCAACCAATGACAAAAAAATCACTTATTGGATGCCCAAGATTTGTTAAAAACCCTTATTGGATTAGAATAAGCCTAGGGAGGACGGAAATGACCTAAATATTCAACGAACGAAACAAAATCACTTATTGGAAGCACAAGATTGGTTAAAAATCCTTATTTGGATTAGAATAAGCCTAGGGAGGATGAAAATAACCTAAATGTTCAACCAATGACACAAAATCATTTATTGGATGCACAAGATTTGTTAAAAACCCTAATTGGATTAGAATACGCATAAAGAGGACAAAAATGACCTAAATGTTCAACAAATGAGACAAAATCACAAATTGGATGCATTAGATTGGTTAAAAAACCTAATTGGATTAGAATAAGCCTAGGGAGGACGAAAATGACCTAAATGTTCAACCAATGACACAAAATCACTTATTGGATGCACAAGATTGGTTAAAAACCCGTATTGGATTAGAATAAGCCTAGGGAGGACGAAAATTACCTAAGTGTTCAACCAATGACACAAAATACCTTATTGGATGCACAAGATTGGTTAAAAACCCTAGTTGGATTAGAATACGTCTTGGGAAGACGAAATTGACCTTAATGTTCAACCAATGACACAAAATCATTTATTGGATGTACAAGATTGGTTCAAAACCATAATTGGATTAAAATAAGTCTAGAGAGGACGAAAATGACTTAAATGTTCAACGAATGACACAAAACCACTTATTGGATGCACAAGATTTGTTAAAACCCTTATTTGGATTAGAATAAGCCATGGGAGGACGAAAATTACCTAAATGTTCAACCAATGACACAAAATCACTTATTGGATGCACAAGATTGGTTAAAAACCCGAATTGGATTAGAATAAGCCTAGGGAGGACGAAAATTACCTAAATGTTCAACCAATGACACAAAATACCTTATTGGATGCACAAGATTGGTTAAAAACCCTAATTGAATTAGAATAAGCCTAGGGAGGATGAAAATGACCTAAATGTTCAACCAATGACACGAAATCACTTATTGGATGCACAAGATTGGTTAAGAACCCTAATTAGATTAGAAGAAGCCTAAGGAGGACGAAAATGACCTAAATGTTCAACCAATGACACAAAATCACTTATTGGATACACAAGATTGGTTTAAACCCTTATATGGATTAGAATAAGCCTAGGGAGGACGAAAATTACCTAAATGTTCAACCAATGACACAAAATCACTTATTGGATGCACAAGATTGGTTCGAAACCCTAATTGGATTAGAATAAGCCTAGTGAGGAAGAAAATGACCTAAATGTTCAACGAATGACACAAAATCACTTATTGGATGCCAAATATTGTTTAAAAGCCCTAATTAGATTAGAATATGTCTAACGAGGACGAAAATGATCTAAATGTTCAACCAATGACACAAAATCACTTATTGGATGCCCAAGATTGGTTAAAAACCCTTATTGGATTAGAATAAGCCTAGGGAGGACGGAAATGACCTAAATATTCAACGAACGAAACAAAATCACTTATTGGAAGCACAAGATTGGTTAAAAATCCTTATTTGGATTAGAATAAGCCTAGGGAGGATGAAAATAACCTAAATGTTTAACCAATGACACAAAATCATTTATTGGATGCACAAGATTTGTTAAAAACCCTAATTGGATTAGAATACGCATAAAGAGGACAAAAATGACCTAACTGTTCAACAAATGAGACAAAATCACAAATTGGATGCATTAGATTGGTTAAAAAACCTAATTGGATTAGAATAAGCCTAGGGAGGACGAAAATGACCTAAATGTTCAACCAATGACACAAAATCACATATTGGATGCACAAGATTGGTTAAAAACCCGTATTGGATTAGAATAAGCCTAGGGAGGACGAAAATTACCTAAATGTTCAACCAATGACACAAAATACCTTATTGGATGCACAAGATTGGTTAAAAACCCTAATTGGATTAGAATACGTCTTGGGAAGACGAAATTGACCTTAATGTTCAACCAATGACACAAAATCATTTATTGGATGTACAAGATTGGTTCAAAACCATAATTGGATTAAAATAAGTCTAGAGAGGACGAAAATGACCTAAATGTTCAACGAATGACACAAAATCACTTATTGGATGCACAAGATTTGTTAAAACCCTTATTTGGATTAGAATAAGCCATGGGAGGACGAAAATTACCTAAATGTTCAACCAATGACACAAAATCACTTATTGGATGCACAAGATTGGTTAAAAACCCGAATTGGATTAGAATAAGCCTAGGGAGGACGAAAATTACCTAAATGTTCAACCAATGACACAAAATACCTTATTGGATGCACAAGATTGGTTAAAAACCCTAATTGAATTAGAATAAGCCTAGGGAAGATGAAAATGACCTAAATGTTCAACCAATGACACGAAATCACTTATTGGATGCACAAGATTTGTTAAAACCCTTATTTGGATTAGAATAAGCCATGGGAGGACGAAAATTACCTAAATGTTCAACCAATGACACAAAATCACTTATTGGATGCACAAGATTGGTTAAAAACCCGAATTGGATTAGAATAAGCCTAGGGAGGACGAAAATTACCTAAATGTTCAACCAATGACACAAAATACCTTATTGGATGCACAAGATTGGTTAAAAACCCTAATTGGATTAGAATACGCCTAGGGAAGACGAAATTGACCTTAATGTTCAACTAATGACACAAAATCATTTATTGGATGTACAAGATTGGTTCAAAACCATAATTGGATTAAAATAAGCCTAGAGAGGACGAAAATGACCTAAATTTTCAACGAATGACACAAAATCACTTATTGGATGCACAAGATTTGTTAAAACCCTTATTTGGATTAGAATAAGCCTAGGGAGGACGAAAATTACCTAAATGTTCAACCAATGACACAAAATCACTTATTGGATGCACAAGATTGGTTAAAAACCCGAATTGGATTAGAATAAGCCTAGGGAGGACGAAAATTACCTTAATGTTCAACCAATGACCCAAAATCACTTATTGGATGCACAAGATAGGATAAAATCCCGAATTGGATTAGAATAAGCCTAGGGAGGACGAAAATTACCTAAATGTTCAACCAATGACACAAAATACCATATTGGAGGCACAAGATTGGTTAAAAACCCTAATTGGATTAGAATACGCCTAGGGAAGGGTAAAATGACCTTAATGTTCAACCAATGACACAAAATCACTTATTCAATGCACAAGATTGGTTAAAAACCCTAATTGGATTAGAATAAGCCTACGGACGATGAAAATGACCTAAATGTTCAACCAATGACACAAAATCACTTATTGGATATAGAAGATTGGTTAAAAACCCTAATTGGATTAGAATACGCTTAGGGAGGACGAAAAAGACCTAAATGTTCAACCAATGACACAAAATC
Organism: Cicer chorassanicum; assembly: GCA_037974735.1. Taxonomy (NCBI): domain Eukaryota; kingdom Viridiplantae; phylum Streptophyta; class Magnoliopsida; order Fabales; family Fabaceae; genus Cicer; species Cicer chorassanicum. The sequence goes on from JBBPBP010000001.1 coordinate 46,456,539, forward strand.
ACTTATTGGATAGAGAAGATTGGTTAATAACCTTAATTGGATTAGAATACGCCTAGGGAGGTCGAAAAAGACCTAAATGTTCAACCAATGACACAAAATCACTTATTGGATGCACAAGATTGGTTAAAAACCCTAATTGGATTCGAATTTGCCTAGGGAGGACGAAAATTACCTAAATGTTCAACCAATGACACAAAATACCTTATTGGATGCACAAGATTGGTTAAAAACCCTAATTGAATTAGAATAAGCCTAGGGAGGATGAAAATGACCTAATTTTCAACCAATGACACGAAATCACTTATTGATGCACAAGATTGGTTAAGAACCCTAATTAGATTAGAATAAGCCTAAGGAGGACGAAAATGACCTAAATGTTCAACCAATGACACAAAATCACTTATTGGATACACAAGATTGGTTTAAACCCTTATATGGATTAGAATAAGCCTAGGGAGGACGAAAATTACCTAAATGTTCAACCAATGACACAAAATCACTTATTGGATGCACAAGATTGGTTCGAAACCCTAATTGGATTAGAATAAGCCTAGTGAGGAAGAAAATGACCTAAATGTTCAACGAATGACACAAAATCACTTATTGGATGCCAAATATTGTTTAAAAGCCCTAATTGGATTAGAATATGTCTAACGAGGACGAAAATGATCTAAATGTTCAACCAATGACACAAAATCACTTATTGGATGCCCAAGATTGGTTAAAAACCCTTATTGGATTAGAATAAGCCTAGGGAGGACGGAAATGACCTAAATATTCAACGAACGAAACAAAATCACTTATTGGAAGCACAAGATTGGTTAAAAATCCTTATTTGGATTAGAATAAGCCTAGGGAGGATGAAAATAACCTAAATGTTCAACCAATGACACAAAATCATTTATTGGATGCACAAGATTTGTTAAAAACCCTAATTGGATTAGAATATGCATAAAGAGGACAAAAATGACCTAAATGTTCAACAAATGAGACAAAATCACAAATTGGATGCATTAGATTGGTTAAAAACCCGAATTGGATTAGAATAAGCCTAGGGAGGACGAAAATTACCTAAATGTTCAACCAATGACACAAAATGACTTATTGGATAGAGAAGATTGGTTAATAACCCTAATTGGATTAGAATACGCCTAGGGAGGTCGAAAAAGACCTAAATGTTCAACCAATGACACAAAATCACTTATTGGATGCACAAGATTGGTTAAAAACCCTAATTGGATTAGAATTAGCCTAGGGAGGACGAAAATGAACTTAATGTTCAACCAATGACACAAAATAACTTATTGGATGCATAAGATTGCTTAAAAACCCTAATTGAATTAGAATAAGCCTAGGGAGGACGAAAAGGACCTAAATGTTCAACCAATGACACAAAATCACTTATTGGATGCACAAGATAGGTTAAAAACCCGAATTGGATTAGAATAAGCCTAGGGAGGACAAAAATTACCTAAATGTTCAACCAATGACACAAAATACCTTATTGGATGCACAAGATTGGTTAAAAACCCTAATTGGATTAGAATACGCCTAGGGAAGGGTAAAATGACCTTAATGTTCAACCAATGACACAAAATCACTTATTCAATGCACAAGATTGGTTAAAAACCCTAATTGGATTAGAATAAGCCTACGGACGATGAAAATGACCTAAATGTTCAACCAATGACACAAAATCACTTATTGGATGCACAAGATTGGTTCGAAACCCTAATTGGATTAGAATAAGCCTAGTGAGGAAGAAAATGACCTAAATGTTCAACAAATGACACAAAATCACTTATTGGATGCCAAATATTGTTTAAAAGCCCTAACTGGATTAGAATATGTCTAACGAGGACGAAAATGATCTAAATGTTCAACCAATGACACAAAATCACTTATTGGATGCCCAAGATTGGTTAAAAACCCTTATTGGATTAGAATAAGCCTAGGGAGGACGGAAATGACCTAAATATTCAACGAACGAAACAAAATCACTTATTGGAAGCACAAGATTGGTTAAAAATCCTTATTTGGATTAGAATAAGCCTAGGGAGGACGAAAATAACCTAAATGTTCAACCAATGACACAAAATCATTTATTAGATGCACAAGATTTGTTAAAAACCCTAATTGGATTAGAATACGCATAAAGAGGACAAAAATGACCTAAATGTTCAACAAATGAGACAAAATCACAAATTGGATGCATTAGATTGGTTAAAAAACCTAATTGGATTAGAATAATCCTAGGGAGGACGAAAATGACCTAAATGTTCAACCAATGACACAAAATCACTTATTGGATGCACAAGATTGGTTAAAAACCCGAATTGGATTAGAATAAGCCTAGGGAGGACGAAAATTACCTAAATGTTCAACCAATGACACAAAATACCTTATTGGATGCACAAGATTGGTTAAAAACCCTAATTGGATTAGAATACGCCTAGGGAAGACGAAATTGACCTTAATGTTCAACTAATGACACAAAATCATTTATTGGATGTACAAGATTGGTTCAAAACCATAATTGGATTAAAATAAGCCTAGAGAGGACGAAAATGACCTAAATGTTCAAAGAATGACACAAAATCACTTATTGGATTAGAATAAGCCTTGGGAGGAAGAAAATGACCTAACAGTTCAACCAATTACACAAAATCACTTATTCGATGCACAAGATTGGTTAAAAACCCTAATTGGATTAGAATAAGCCTAGGGTCACCGAAAATGACCTAAATGTTAAACCAATGACCAAAAATCACTTATTGGATGCACAAGATTGGTTAAAAACCCTAATTGGATTAGAATAAGCCTAGGGAGGACGAAAATGACCTAAATGTTCAACCAATGACACAAAATCACTTATTGGATGCACAAGATTGGTTCGAAACCCTAATTGGATTAGAATAAGCCTAGTGAGGAAGAAAATGACCTAAATGTTAACGAATGACACAAAATCACTTATTGGATGCCAAATATTGTTTAAAAGCCCTAATTGGATTAGAATATGTCTAACGAGGACGAAAATGATCTAAATGTTCAACCAATGACACAAAATCACTTATTGGATGCCCAAGATTGGTTAAAAACCCTTATTGGATTAGAATAAGCCTAGGGAGGACGGAAATGACCTAAATGTTCAACCAATGACACAAAATACCTTATTGGATGCACAAGATTGGTTAAAAACCCTAATTGGATTAGAATACGCCTAGGGAAGGGTAAAATGACCTTAATGTTCAACCAATGACACAAAATCACTTATTCAATGCACAAGATTGGTTAAAAACCCTAATTGGATTAGAATAAGCCTACGGACGATGAAAATGACCTAAATGTTCAACCAATGACACAAAATCACTTATTGGATGCACAAGATTGGTTCGAAACCCTAATTGGATTAGAATAAGCCTAGTGAGGAAGAAAATGACCTAAATGTTCAACAAATGACACAAAATCACTTATTGGATGCCAAATATTGTTTAAAAGCCCTAACTGGATTAGAATATGTCTAACGAGGACGAAAATGATCTAAATGTTCAACCAATGACACAAAATCACTTATTGGATGCCCAAGATTGGTTAAAAACCCTTATTGGATTAGAATAAGCCTAGGGAGGACGGAAATGACCTAAATATTCAACGAACGAAACAAAATCACTTATTGGAAGCACAAGATTGGTTAAAAATCCTTATTTGGATTAGAATAAGCCTAGGGAGGACGAAAATAACCTAAATGTTCAACCAATGACACAAAATCATTTATTGGATGCACAAGATTTGTTAAAAACCCTAATTGGATTAGAATACGCATAAAGAGGACAAAAATGACCTAAATGTT
>JBBPBP010000001.1:46460888-46471281 GCA_037974735.1 Cicer chorassanicum
CCAATGACACAAAATCACTTATTGGATGCACAAGATTGGTTCGAAACCCTAATTGGATTAGAATAAGCCTAGTGAGGATGAAAATGACCTAAATGTTCAACGAATGACACAAAATCACTTATTGGATGCCAAATATTGTTTAAAAGCCCTAATTGGATTAGAATATGTCTAACGAGGACGAAAATGATCTAAATGTTCAACCAATGACACAAAATCACTTATTGGATGCCCAAGATTGGTTAAAAACCCTTATTGGATTAGAATAAGCCTAGGGAGGACGGAAATGACCTAAATGTTCAACCAATGACACAAAATACCTTATTGGATGCACATGATTGGTTAAAAACCCTAATTGGATTAGAATACGCCTAGGGAAGACGAAATTGACCTTAATGTTCAACCAATGACACAAAATCATTTATTGGATGTACAAGATTGGTTCAAAACCATAATTGGATTAAAATAAGCCTAGAGAGGACGAAAATGACCTAAATATTCAACGAACGAAACAAAATCACTTATTGGAAGCACAAGATTGGTTAAAAATCCTTATTTGGATTAGAATAAGCCTAGGGAGGACGAAAATAACCTAAATGTTCAACCAATGACACAAAATCATTTATTGGATGCACAAGATTTGTTAAAAACCCTAATTGGATTAGAATACGCATAAAGAGGACAAAAATGACCTAAATGTTCAACAAATGAGACAAAATCACAAATTGGATGCATTAGATTGGTTAAAAAACCTAATTGGATTAGAATAATCCTAGGGAGGACGAAAATGACCTAAATGTTCAACCAATGACACAAAATCACTTATTGGATGCACAAGATTGGTTAAAAACCCGTATTGGATTAGAATAAGCCTAGGGAGGACGAAAATTACCTAAATGTTCAACCAATGACACAAAATACCTTATTGGATGCACAAGATTGGTTAAAAACCCTAATTGGATTAGAATACGCCTAGGGAAGACGAAATTGACCTTAATGTTCAACCAATGACACAAAATCATTTATTGGATGTACAAGATTGGTTCAAAACCATAATTGGATTAATATAAGCCTAGAGAGGACGAAAATGACCTAAATGTTCAACGAATGACACAAAATCACTTATTGGATGCACAAGATTTGTTAAAACCCTTATTTGGATTAGAATAAGCCTAGGGAGGACGAAAATTACCTAAATGTTCAACCAATGACACAAAATCACTTATTGGATGCACAAGATTGGTTAAAAACCCGAATTGGATTAGATTAAGCCTAGGGAGGACGAAAATTACCTAAATGTTCAACCAATGACACAAAATACCTTATTGGATGCACAAGATTGGTTAAAAACCCTAATTGAATTAGAATAAGCCTAGGGAGGATGAAAATGACCTAAATGTTCAACCAATGACACGAAATCACTTATTGGATGCACAAGATTGGTTAAGAACCCTAATTAGATTAGAATAAGCCTAAGGAGGACGAAAATGACCTAAATGTTCAACCAATGACACAAAATCACTTATTGGATACACAAGATTGGTTTAAACCCTTATATGGATTAGAATAAGCCTAGGGAGGACGAAAATTACCTAAATGTTCAACCAATGACACAAAATCACTTATTGGATGCACAAGATTGGTTCGAAACCCTAATTGGATTAGAATAAGCCTAGTGAGGAAGAAAATGACCTAAATGTTCAACGAATGACACAAAATCACTTATTGGATGCCAAATATTGTTTAAAAGCCCTAATTGGATTAGAATATGTCTAACGAGGACGAAAATGATCTAAATGTTCAACCAATGACACAAAATCACTTATTGGATGCCCAAGATTGGTTAAAAACCCTTATTGGATTAGAATAAGCCTAGGGAGGACGGAAATGACCTAAATATTCAACGAACGAAACAAAATCACTTATTGGAAGCACAAGATTGGTTAAAAATCCTTATTTGGATTAGAATAAGCCTAGGGAGGACGAAAATAACCTAAATGTTCAACCAATGACACAAAATCATTTATTGGATGCACAAGATTTGTTAAAAACCCTAATTGGATTAGAATACGCATAAAGAGGACAAAAATGACCTAAATGTTCAACAAATGAGACAAAATCACAAATTGGATGCATTAGATTGGTTAAAAAACCTAATTGGATTAGAATAATCCTAGGGAGGACGAAAATGACCTAAATGTTCAACCAATGACACAAAATCACTTATTGGATGCACAAGATTGGTTAAAAACCCGTATTGGATTAGAATAAGCCTAGGGAGGACGAAAATTACCTAAATGTTCAACCAATGACACAAAATACCTTATTGGATGCAAAAGATTGGTTAAAAACCCTAATTGGATTAGAATACGCCTAGGGAAGACGAAATTGACCTTAATGTTCAACCAATGACACAAAATCATTTATTGGATGTACAAGATTGGTTCAAAACCATAATTGGATTAAAATAAGCCTAGAGAGGACGAAAATGACCTAAATGTTCAACGAATGACACAAAATCACTTATTGGATGCACAAGATTTGTTAAAACCCTTATTTGGATTAGAATAAGCCTAGGGAGGACGAAAATAACCTAAATGTTCAACCAATGACACAAAATCATTTATTGGATGCACAAGATTTGTTAAAAACCCTAATTGGATTAGAATACGCATAAAGAGGACAAAAATGACCTAAATGTTCAACAAATGAGACAAAATCACAAATTGGATGCATTAGATTGGTTAAAAAACCTAATTGGATTAGAATAATCCTAGGGAGGACGAAAATGACCTAAATGTTCAACCAATGACAGAAAATCACTTATTGGATGCACAAGATTGGTTAAAAACCCGTATTGGATTAGAATAAGCCTAGGGAGGACGAAAATTACCTAAATGTTCAACCAATGACACAAAATACCTTATTGGATGCACAAGATTGGTTAAAAACCCTAATTGGATTAGAATACGCCTAGGGAAGACGAAATTGACCTTAATGTTCAACTAATGACACAAAATCATTTATTGGATGTACAAGATTGGTTCAAAACCATAATTGGATTAAAATAAGCCTAGAGAGGACGAAAATGACCTAAATGTTCAACGAATGACACAAAATCACTTATTGGATGCACAAGATTTGTTAAAACCCTTATTTGGATTAGAATAAGCCTAGGGAGGACGAAAATTACCTAAATGTTCAACCAATGACACAAAATCACTTATTGGATGCACAAGATTGGTTAAAAACCCGAATTGGATTAGAATAACCCTAGGGAGGACGAAAATTACCTAAATGTTCAACCAATGACACAAAATACCTTATTGGATGCACAAGATTGGTTAAAAACCCTAATTGGATTAGAATACGCCTAGGGAAGACGAAATTGACCTTAATGTTCAACTAATGACACAAAATCATTTATTGGATGTACAAGATTGGTTCAAAACCATAATTGGATTAAAATAAGCCTAGAGAGGACGAAAATGACCTAAATGTTCAACGAATGACACAAAATCACTTATTGGATTAGAATAAGCCTTGGGAGGAAGAAAATGACCTAACAGTTCAACCAATTACACAAAATCACTTATTCGATGCACAAGATTGGTTAAAAACCCTAATTGGATTAGAATAAGCCTAGGGACACCGAAAATGACCTAAATGTTAAACCAATGACCAAAAATCACTTATTGGATGCACAAGATTGGTTAAAAACCCTAATTGGATTAGAATAAGCCTAGGGAGGACGAAAATGACCTAAATGTTCAACCAATGACACAAAATCACTTATTGGATGCCCAAGATTGGTTAAAAACCCTTATTGGATTAGAATAAGCCTAGGGAGGACGGAAATGACCTAAATATTCAACGAACGAAACAAAATCACTTATTGGAAGCACAAGATTGGTTAAAAATCCTTATTTGGATTAGAATAAGCCTAGGGAGGACGAAAATTACCTAAATGTTCAACCAATGACACAAAATACCTTATTGGATGCACAAGATTGGTTAAAAACCCTAATTGGATTAGAATACGCCTAGGGAAGACGAAATTGACCTTAATGTTCAACCAATGACACAAAATCATTTATTGGATGTACAAGATTGGTTCAAAACCATAATTGGATTAAAATAAGCCTAGAGAGGACGAAAATGACCTAAATGTTCAACGAATGACACAAAATCACTTATTGGATGCACAAGATTTGTTAAAACCCTTATTTGGATTAGAATAAGCCTAGGGAGGACGAAAATGACCTAAATGTTCAACCAATGACACAAAATCACTTATTGGATGCACAAGATTGGTTAAAAACCCGTATTGGATTAGAATAAGCCTAGGGAGGACGAAAATTACCTAAATGTTCAACCAATGACACAAAATACCTTATTGGATGCACAAGATTGGTTAAAAACCCTAATTGGATTAGAATACGCCTAGGGAAGACGAAATTGACCTTAATGTTCAACCAATGACACAAAATCATTTATTGGATGTACAAGATTGGTTCAAAACCATAATTGGATTAATATAAGCCTAGAGAGGACGAAAATGACCTAAATGTTCAACGAATGACACAAAATCACTTATTGGATGCACAAGATTTGTTAAAACCCTTATTTGGATTAGAATAAGCCTAGGGAGGACGAAAATTACCTAAATGTTCAACCAATGACACAAAATCACTTATTGGATGCACAAGATTGGTTAAAAACCCGAATTGGATTAGATTAAGCCTAGGGAGGACGAAAATTACCTAAATGTTCAACCAATGACACAAAATACCTTATTGGATGCACAAGATTGGTTAAAAACCCTAATTGAATTAGAATAAGCCTAGGGAGGATGAAAATGACCTAAATGTTCAACCAATGACACGAAATCACTTATTGGATGCACAAGATTGGTTAAGAACCCTAATTAGATTAGAATAAGCCTAAGGAGGACGAAAATGACCTAAATGTTCAACCAATGACACAAAATCACTTATTGGATACACAAGATTGGTTTAAACCCTTATATGGATTAGAATAAGCCTAGGGAGGACGAAAATTACCTAAATGTTCAACCAATGACACAAAATCACTTATTGGATGAACAAGATTGGTTAAAAACCCGAATTGGATTAGAATAAGCCTAGGGAGGGCGAAAATTACCTAAATGTTCAACCAATGACACAAAATACCTTATTGGATGCACAAGATTGGTTAAAAACCTTAATTGGATTAGAATACGCCTAGGGAAGACGAAATTGACCTTAATATTCAACCAATGACACAAAATCACTTATTCGATGCACAAGGTTGGTTAAAAACCCTAATTGGATTAGAATAAGCCTAGGGAGGACGAAAATTGCCTAAATGTTCAACCAATGACGCAAAATCACTTATTTGATGCACAAGATTAGCTAAAAACCCGAATTGGATTAGAATAAGCCTAGGGAGGACAAAAATTACCTAAATGTTCTACCAATGACACAAAATGACTTATTGGATAGAGAAGATTGGTTAATAACCCTAATTGGATTAGAATACGCCTAGGGAGGTCGAAAAAGACCTAAATGTTCAACCAATGACACAAAATCACTTATTGGATGCACAAGATTGGTTAAAAACCCTAATTGGATTAGAATTAGCCTAGGGAGGACGAAAATGAACTTAATGTTCAACCAATGACACAAAATAACTTATTGGATGCATAAGATTGCTTAAAAACCCTAATTGAATTAGAATAAGCCTAGGGAGGACGAAAAGGACCTAAATGTTCAACCAATGACACAAAATCACTTATTGGATGCACAAGATAGGTTAAAAACCCGAATTGGATTAGAATAAGCCTAGGGAGGACGAAAATTACCTAAATGTTCAACCAATGACACAAAATACCTTATTGGATGCACAAGATTGGTTAAAAACCCTAATTGGATTAGAATAAGCCAATGGAGGACGAAAATTACCTAAATGTTCAACCAATGACACAAAATCACTTATTGGATGCACAAGATTGGTTAAAAACCCGAATTTGATTAGAATAAGCCTAGGGAGGATTAAAATTACCTAAATGTTCAACCAATGACACAAAATCATTTATTGGATGCACAAGATTGGTTAAAGACCCTAATTGGATTAGAATACGCCCAGGGAGGACGGAAATGACCTTAATGTTCAACCAATGACACAATATCACTTATTGGATGCACAAGATTGGTTAAAAACCCTAATTGGATTAGAATAAGCCTAGGGAAGACGAAAAATGACCTAAATGTTCAACCAATGACACAAAATCACTAATTGGATGCACAAGATTGGTTAAAAACCCTAATTGGATTAGAATAAGCCTAGGGAGGACGAAAATGACCTAAATGTTCAACCAATGACACAAAATCACTTATTGGATGCACAAGATTGGTTAAAAACCCTAATTGAATTAGAATAAGCCTAGGGAGGACGAAAATGACCTAAATGTTCAACCAATGACACAAAATCACTTATTGGATGCACAAGATTGGTTCGAAACCCTAATTGGATTAGAATAAGCCTAGTGAGGAAGAAAATGACCTAAATGTTCAACGAATGACACAAAATCACTTATTGGATGCCAAATATTGTTTAAAAGCCCTAATTGGATTAGAATATGTCTAACGAGGACGAAAATGATCTAAATGTTCAACCAATGACACAAAATCACTTATTGGATGCCCAAGATTGGTTAAAAACCCTTATTGGATTAGAATAAGCCTAGGGAGGACGGAAATGACCTAAATATTCAACGAACGAAACAAAATCACTTATTGGAAGCACAAGATTGGTTAAAAATCCTTATTTGGATTAGAATAAGCCTAGGGAGGATGAAAATAACCTAAATGTTCAACCAATGACACAAAATCATTTATTGGATGCACAAGATTTGTTAAAAACCCTAATTGGATTAGAATATGCATAAAGAGGACAAAAATGACCTAAATGTTCAACAAATGAGACAAAATCACAAATTGGATGCATTAGATTGGTTAAAAACCCGAATTGGATTAGAATAAGCCTAGGGAGGACGAAAATTACCTAAATGTTCAACCAATGACACAAAATGACTTATTGGATAGAGAAGATTGGTTAATAACCCTAATTGGATTAGAATACGCCTAGGGAGGTCGAAAAAGACCTAAATGTTCAACCAATGACACAAAATCACTTATTGGATGCACAAGATTGGTTAAAAACCCTAATTGGATTAGAATTAGCCTAGGGAGGACGAAAATGAACTTAATGTTCAACCAATGACACAAAATAACTTATTGGATGCATAAGATTGCTTAAAAACCCTAATTGAATTAGAATAAGCCTAGGGAGGACGAAAAGGACCTAAATGTTCAACCAATGACACAAAATCACTTATTGGATGCACAAGATAGGTTAAAAACCCGAATTGGATTAGAATAAGCCTAGGGAGGACAAAAATTACCTAAATGTTCAACCAATGACACAAAATACCTTATTGGATGCACAAGATTGGTTAAAAACCCTAATTGGATTAGAATACGCCTAGGGAAGGGTAAAATGACCTTAATGTTCAACCAATGACACAAAATCACTTATTCAATGCACAAGATTGGTTAAAAACCCTAATTGGATTAGAATAAGCCTACGGACGATGAAAATGACCTAAATGTTCAACCAATGACACAAAATCACTTATTGGATGCACAAGATTGGTTCGAAACCCTAATTGGATTAGAATAAGCCTAGTGAGGAAGAAAATGACCTAAATGTTCAACAAATGACACAAAATCACTTATTGGATGCCAAATATTGTTTAAAAGCCCTAACTGGATTAGAATATGTCTAACGAGGACGAAAATGATCTAAATGTTCAACCAATGACACAAAATCACTTATTGGATGCCCAAGATTGGTTAAAAACCCTTATTGGATTAGAATAAGCCTAGGGAGGACGGAAATGACCTAAATATTCAACGAACGAAACAAAATCACTTATTGGAAGCACAAGATTGGTTAAAAATCCTTATTTGGATTAGAATAAGCCTAGGGAGGACGAAAATAACCTAAATGTTCAACCAATGACACAAAATCATTTATTGGATGCACAAGATTTGTTAAAAACCCTAATTGGATTAGAATACGCATAAAGAGGACAAAAATGACCTAAATGTTCAACAAATGAGACAAAATCACAAATTGGATGCATTAGATTGGTTAAAAAACCTAATTGGATTAGAATAATCCTAGGGAGGACGAAAATGACCTAAATGTTCAACCAATGACACAAAATCACTTATTGGATGCACAAGATTGGTTAAAAACCCGTATTGGATTAGAATAAGCCTAGGGAGGACGAAAATTACCTAAATGTTCAACCAATGACACAAAATCCCTTATTGGATGCACAAGATTGGTTAAAAACCCTAATTGGATTAGAATACGCCTAGGGAAGACGAAATTGACCTTAATGTTCAACCAATGACACAAAATCATTTATTGGATGTACAAGATTGGTTCAAAACCATAATTGGATTAAAATAAGCCTAGAGAGGACGAAAATGACCTAAATGTTCAACGAATGACACAAAATCACTTATTGGATTAGAATAAGCCTTGGGAGGAAGAAAATGACCTAACAGTTCAACCAATTACACAAAATCACTTATTCGATGCACAAGATTGGTTAAAAACCCTAATTGGATTAGAATAAGCCTAGGGTCACCGAAAATGACCTAAATGTTAAACCAATGACCAAAAATCACTTATTGGATGCACAAGATTGGTTAAAAACCCTAATTGGATTAGAATAAGCCTAGGGAGGACGAAAATGACCTAAATGTTCAACCAATAACACAAAATCACTTATTGGATGCACAAGATTGGTTCGAAACCCTAATTGGATTAGAATAAGCCTAGTGAGGAAGAAAATGACCTAAATGTTCAACGAATGACACAAAATCACTTATTGGATGCCAAATATTGTTTAAAAGCCCTAATTGGATTAGAATATGTCTAACGAGGACGAAAATGATCTAAATGTTCAACCAATGACACAAAATCACTTATTGGATGCCCAAGATTGGTTAAAAACCCTTATTGGATTAGAATAAGCCTAGGGAGGACGGAAATGACCTAAATATTCAACGAACGAAACAAAATCACTTATTGGAAGCACAAGATTGGTTAAAAATCCTTATTTGGATTAGAATAAGCCTAGGGAGGATGAAAATAACCTAAATGTTCAACCAATGACACAAAATCATTTATTGGATGCACAAGATTTGTTAAAAACCCTAATTGGATTAGAATACGCATAAAGAGGACAAAAATGACCTAAATGTTCAACAAATGAGACAAAATCACAAATTGGATGCATTAGATTGGTTAAAAAACCTAATTGGATTAGAATAAGCCTAGGGATGACGAAAATGACCTAAATGTTCAACCAATGACACAAAATCACTTATTGGATGCACAAGATTGGTTAAAAACCCGTATTGGATTAGAATAAGCCTAGGGAGGACGAAAATTACCTAAATGTTCAACCAATGACACAAAATACCTTATTGGATGCACAAGATTGGTTAAAAACCCTAATTGGATTCGAATACGTCTTGGGAAGACGAAATTGACCTTAATGTTCAACCAATGACACAAAATCATTTATTGGATGTACAAGATTGGTTCAAAACCATAATTGGATTAAAATAAGTCTAGAGAGGACGAAAATGACCTAAATGTTCAACGAATGACACAAAATCACTTATTGGATGCACAAGATTTGTTAAAACCCTTATTTGGATTAGAATAAGCCATGGGAGGACGAAAATTACCTAAATGTTCAACCAATGACACAAAATCACTTATTGGATGAACAAGATTGGTTAAAAACCCGAATTGGATTAGACTAAGCCTAGGGAGGACGAAAATTACCTAAATGTTCAACCAATGACACAAAATACCTTATTGGATGCACAAGATTGGTTAAAAACCCTAATTGAATTAGAATAAGCCTAGGGAGGATGAAAATGACCTAAATGTTCAACCAATGACACGAAATCACTTATTGGATGCACAAGATTGGTTAAGAACCCTAATTAGATTAGAATAAGCCTAAGGAGGACGAAAATGACCTAAATGTTCAACCAATGACACAAAATCACTTATTGGATACACAAGATTGGTTTAAACCCTTATATGGATTAGAATAAGCCTAGGGAGGACGAAAATTACCTAAATGTTCAACCAATGACACAAAATCACTTATTGGATGCCCAAGATTGGTTAAAAACCCTTATTGGATTAGAATAAGCCTAGGGAGGACGGAAATGACCTAAATATTCAACGAACGAAACAAAATCACTTATTGGAAGCACAAGATTGGTTAAAAATC
>JBBPBP010000001.1:46474799-46530807 GCA_037974735.1 Cicer chorassanicum
AATGACACAAAATCACTTATTGGATGCCAAATATTGTTTAAAAGCCCTAACTGGATTAGAATATGTCTAACGAGGACGAAAATGATCTAAATGTTCAACCAATGACACAAAATCACTTATTGGATGCCCAAGATTGGTTAAAAACCCTTATTGGATTAGAATAAGCCTAGGGAGGACGGAAATGACCTAAATATTCAACGAACGAAACAAAATCACTTATTGGAAGCACAAGATTGGTTAAAAATCATTATTTGGATTAGAATAAGCCTAGGGAGGACGAAAATAACCTAAATGTTCAACCAATGACACAAAATCATTTATTGGATGCACAAGATTTGTTAAAAACCCTAATTGGATTAGAATACGCATAAAGAGGACAAAAATGACCTAAATGTTTAACAAATGAGACAAAATCACAAATTGGATGCATTAGATTGGTCAAAAAACCTAATTGGATTAGAATAATCCTAGGGAGGACGAAAATGACCTAAATGTTCAACCAATGACACAAAATCACTTATTGGATGCACAAGATTGGTTAAAAACCCGTATTGGATTAGAATAAGCCTAGGGAGGACAAAAATTACCTAAATGTTCAACCAATGACACAAAATACCTTATTGGATGCACAAGATTGGTTAAAAACCCTAATTGGATTAGAATACGCCTAGGGAAGACGAAATTGACCTTAATGTTCAACCAATGACACAAAATCATTTATTGGATGTACAAGATTGGTTCAAAACCATAATTGGATTAAAATAAGCCTAGAGATGACGAAAATGACCTAAATGTTCAACGAATGACCCAAAATCACTTATTGGATGCACAAGATTTGTTAAAACCCTTATTTGGATTAGAATAAGCCTAGGGAGGACGAAAATTACCTAAATGTTCAACCAATGACACAAAATCACTTATTGGATGCACAAGATTGGTTAAAAACCCGAATTGGATTAGAATAAGCCTAGGGAGGACGAAAATTACCTAAATGTTCAACCAATGACACAAAATACCTTATTGGATGCACAAGATTGGTTAAAAACCCTAATTGGATTAGAATACGCCTAGGGAAGACGAAATTGACCTTAATGTTCAACCAATGACACAAAATCATTTATTGGATGTACAAGATTGGTTCAAAACCATAATTGGATTAAAATAAGCCCAGAGAGGACGAAAATGACCTAAATGTTCAACGAATGACACAAAATCACTTATTGGATGCACAAGATTTGTTAAAACCCTTATTTGGATTAGAATAAGCCATGGGAGGACGAAAATTACCTAAATGTTCAACCAATGACACAAAATCACTTATTGGATGCACAAGATTGGTTAAAAACCCGAATTGGATTAGAATAAGCCTAGGGAGGACGAAAATTACCTAAATGTTCAACCAATGACACAAAATACCTTATTGGATGCACAAGATTGGTTAAAAACCCTAATTGAATTAGAATAAGCCTAGGGAGGATGAAAATGACCTAAATGTTCAACCAATGACACGAAATCACTTATTGGATGCACAAGATTGGTTAAGAACCCTAATTAGATTAGAATAAGCCTAAGGAGGACGAAAATGACCTAAATGTTCAACCAATGACACAAAATCACTTATTGGATACACAAGATTGGTTTAAACCCTTATATGGATTAGAATAAGCCTAGGGAGGACGAAAATTACCTAAATGTTCAACCAATGACACAAAATCACTTATTGGATGCACAAGATTGGTTAAAAACCCGAATTGGATTAGAATAAGCCTAGGGAGGGCGAAAATTACCTAAATGTTCAACCAATGACACAAAATACCTTATTGGATGCACAAGATTGGTTAAAAACCCTAATTGGATTAGAATACGCCTAGGGAAGACGAAATTGACCTTAATATTCAACCAATGACACAAAATCACTTATTCGATGCACAAGGTTGGTTAAAAACCCTAATTGGATTAGAATAAGCCTAGGGAGGACGAAAATTGCCTAAATGTTCAACCAATGACGCAAAATCACTTATTTGATGCACAAGATTAGCTAAAAACCCGAATTGGATTAGAATAAGCCTAGGGAGGACGAAAATTACCTAAATGTTCAACCAATGACACAAAATGACTTATTGGATGCACAAGATTGGTTAAAAACCCTAATTGGATTAGAATAAGCCTAGGGAGGATGAAAATGACCTAAATGTTCAACCAATGACACGAAATCACTTATTGGATGCACAAGATTGGTTAAGAACCCTAATTAGATTAGAATAAGCCTAAGGAGGACGAAAATGACCTAAATGTTCAACCAATGACACAAAATCACTTATTGGATACACAAGATTGGTTTAAACCCTTATATGGATTAGAATAAGCCTAGGGAGGACGAAAATTGCCTAAATGTTCAACCAATGACATAAAATGACTTATTGGATAGAGAAGATTGGTTAATAACCCTAATTGGATTAGAATACGCCTAGGGAGGTCGAAAAAGACCTAAATGTTCAACCAATGACACAAAATCACTTATTGGATGCACAAGATTGGTTAAAAACCCTAATTGGATTAGAATTAGCCTAGGGAGGACGAAAATGAACTTAATGTTCAACCAATGACACAAAATAACTTATTGGATGCATAAGATTGCTTAAAAACCCTAATTGAATTAGAATAAGCCTAGGGAGGACGAAAAGGACCTAAATGTTCAACCAATGACACAAAATCACTTATTGGATGCACAAGATAGGTTAAAAACCCGAATTGGATTAGAATAAGCCTAGGGAGGACGAAAATTACCTAAATGTTCAACCAATGACACAAAATACCTTATTGGATGCACAAGATTGGTTAAAAACCCTAATTGGATTAGAATACACCTAGGGAAGGGTAAAATGACCTTAATGTTCAACCAATGACACAAAATCACTTATTCAATGCACAAGATTGGTTAAAAACCCTAATTGGATTAGAATAAGCCTACGGACGATGAAAATGACCTAAATGTTCAACCAATGACACAAAATCACTTATTGGATGCAAAAGATTGGTTCGAAACCCTAATTGGATTAGAATAAGCCTAGTGAGGAAGAAAATGACCTAAATGTTCAACGAATGACACAAAATCACTTATTGGATGCCAAATATTGTTTAAAAGCCCTAATTGGATTAGAATATGTCTAACGAGGACGAAAATGATCTAAATGTTCAACCAATGACACAAAATCACTTATTGGATGCCCAAGATTGGTTAAAACCCCTTATTGGATTAGAATAAGACTAAGGAGGACGGAAATGACCTAAATATTCAACGAACGAAACAAAATCACTTATTGGAAGCACAAGATTGGTTAAAAATCCTTATTTGGATTAGAATAAGCCTAGGGAGGACGAAAATAACCTAAATGTTCAACCAATGACACAAAATCATTTATTGGATGCACAAGATTTGTTAAAAACCCTAATTGGATTAGAATACGCATAAAGAGGACAAAAATGACCTAAATGTTCAACAAATGAGACAAAATCACAAATTGGATGCATTAGATTGGTTAAAAAACCTAATTGGATTAGAATAATCCTAGGGAGGACGAAAATGACCTAAATGTTCAACCAATGACACAAAATCACTTATTGGATGCACAAGATTGGTTAAAAACCCGTATTGGATTAGAATAAGCCTAGGGAGGACGAAAATTACCTAAATGTTCAACCAATGACACAAAATACCTTATTGGATGCACAAGATTGGTTAAAAACCCTAATTGGATTAGAATACGCCTAGGGAAGACGAAATTGACCTTAATGTTCAACCAATGACACAAAATCATTTATTGGATGTACAAGATTGGTTCAAAACCATAATTGGATTAATATAAGCCTAGAGAGGACGAAAATGACCTAAATGTTCAACGAATGACACAAAATCACTTATTGGATGCACAAGATTTGTTAAAACCCTTATTTGGATTAGAATAAGCCTAGGGAGGACGAAAATTACCTAAATGTTCAACCAATGACACAAAATCACTTATTGGATGCACAAGATTGGTTAAAAACCCGAATTGGATTAGAATAAGCCTAGGGAGGACGAAAATTACCTAAATGTTCAACCAATGACACAAAATACCTTATTGGATGCACAAGATTGGTTAAAAACCCTAATTGGATTAGAATACGCCTAGGGAAGACGAAATTGACCTTAATGTTCAACTAATGACACAAAATCATTTATTGGATGTACAAGATTGGTTCAAAATCATAATTGGATTAAAATAAGCCTAGAGAGGACGAAAATGACCTAAATTTTCAACGAATGACACAAAATCACTTATTGGATGCACAAGATTTGTTAAAACCCTTATTTGGATTAGAATAAGCCTAGGGAGGACGAAAATTACCTAAATGTTCAACCAATGACACAAAATCACTTATTGGATGCACAAGATTGGTTAAAAACCCTAATTGGATTAGAATAAGCCTAGGGAGGACGAAAATTACCTAAATGTTCAACCAATGACACAAAATACCTTATTGGATGCACAAGATTGGTTAAAAACCCTAATTGGATTAGAATACGCCTAGGGAAGGGTAAAATGACCTTAATGTTCAACCAATGACACAAAATCACTTATTCAATGCACAAGATTGGTTAAAAACCCTAATTGGATTAGAATAAGCCTACGGACGATGAAAATGACCTAAATGTTCAACCAATGACACAAAATCACTTATTGGATGCACAAGATTGGTTCGAAACCCTAATTGGATTAGAATAAGCCTAGTGAGGAAGAAAATGACCTAAATGTTCAACGAATGACACAAAATCACTTATTGGATGCCAAATATTGTTTAAAAGCCCTAATTGGATTAGAATATGTCTAACGAGGACGAAAATGATCTAAATGTTCAACCAATGACACAAAATCACTTATTGGATGCCCAAGATTGGTTAAAAACCCTTATTGGATTAGAATAAGCCTAGGGAGGACGGAAATGACCTAAATATTCAACGAACGAAACAAAATCACTTATTGGAAGCACAAGATTGGTTAAAAATCCTTATTTGGATTAGAATAAGCCTAGGGAGGATGAAAATAACCTAAATGTTCAACCAATGACACAAAATCATTTATTGGATGCACAAGATTTGTTAAAAACCCTAATTGGATTAGAATACGCATAAAGAGGACAAAAATGACCTAAATGTTCAACAAATGAGACAAAATCACAAATTGGATGCATTAGATTGGTTAAAAAACCTAATTGGATTAGAATAAGCCTAGGGATGACGAAAATGACCTAAATGTTCAACCAATGACACAAAATCACTTATTGGATGCACAAGATTGGTTAAAAACCCGTATTGGATTAGAATAAGCCTAGGGAGGACGAAAATTACTTAAATGTTCAACCAATGACACAAAATACCTTATTGGATGCACAAGATTGGTTAAAAACCCTAATTGGATTAGAATACGTCTTGGGAAGACGAAATTGACCTTAATGTTCAACCAATGACACAAAATCATTTATTGGATGTACAAGATTGGTTCAAAACCATAATTGGATTAAAATAAGTCTAGAGAGGACGAAAATGACCTAAATGTTCAACGAATGACACAAAATCACTTATTGGATGCACAAGATTTGTTAAAACCCTTATTTGGATTAGAATAAGCCATGGGAGGACGAAAATTACCTAAATGTTCAACCAATGACACAAAATCACTTATTGGATGCACAAGATTGGTTAAAAACCCGAATTGGATTAGACTAAGCCTAGGGAGGACGAAAATTACCTAAATGTTCAACCAATGACACAAAATACCTTATTGGATGCACAAGATTGGTTAAAAACCCTAATTGAATTAGAATAAGCCTAGGGAGGATGAAAATGACCTAAATGTTCAACCAATGACACGAAATCACTTATTGGATGCACAAGATTGGTTAAGAACCCTAATTAGATTAGAATAAGCCTAAGGAGGACGAAAATGACCTAAATGTTCAACCAATGACACAAAATCACTTATTGGATACACAAGATTGGTTTAAACCCTTATATGGATTAGAATAAGCCTAGGGAGGACGAAAATTACCTAAATGTTCAACCAATGACACAAAATCACTTATTGGATGCACAAGATTGGTTAAAAACCCGAATTGGATTAGAATAAGCCTAGGGAGGGCGAAAATTACCTAAATGTTCAACCAATGACACAAAATAACTTATTGGATGCACAAGATTGGTTAAAAACCCTAATTGGATTAGAATACGCCTAGGGAAGACGAAATTGACCTTAATATTCAACCAATGACACAAATTCACTTATTCGATGCACAAGGTTGGTTAACAACCCTAATTGGATTAGAATAAGCCTAGGGAGGATGAAAATTGCCTAAATGTTCAACCAATGACGCAAAATCACTTATTTGATGCACAAGATTAGCTAAAAACCCGAATTGGATTAGAATAAGCCTAGGGAGGACGAAAATTACCTAAATGTTCAACCAATGACACAAAATGACTTATTGGATGCACAAGATTGGTTAAAAACCCTAATTGGATTAGAATTAGCCTAGGGAGGACGAAAATGACCTTAATGTTCAACCAATGACACAAAATAACTTATTGGATGCATAAGATTGCTTAAAAACCCTAATTGAATTAGAATAAGCCTAGGGAGGACGAAAAGGACCTAAATGTTCAACCAATGACACAAAATCTCTTATTGGATGCACAAGATAGGATAAAAACCCAAATTGGATTAGAATAAGCCTAGGGAGGACGAAAATTACCTAAATGTTCAACCAATGACACAAAATACCTTATTGGATGCACAAGATTGGTTAAAAACCCTAATTGGATTAGAATACGCCTAGGGAAGGGTAAAATGACCTTAATGTTCAACCAATGACACAAAATCACATATTCAATGCACAAGATTGGTTAAAAACCCTAATTGGATTAGAATAAGCCTACAGACGATGAAAATGACCTAAATGTTCAACCAATGACACAAAATCACTTATTGGATATAGAAGATTGGTTAAAAACCCTAATTGGATTAGAATACGCTTAGGGAGGACGAAAAAGACCTAAATGATCAACCAATGACACAAAATCACTTATTGGATAGAGAAGATTGGTTAATAACCTTAATTGGATTAGAATACGCCTAGGGAGGTCGAAAAAGATCTAAATGTTCAACCAATGACACAAAATCACTTATTGGATGCACAAGATTGGTTAAAAACCCTAATTGGATTCGAATTTGCCTAGGGAGGACAAAAATGACCTAAATGTTCAACCGATGACACAAAATCACTTATTGGATGCAAAAGATTGGTTAAAAACCCTAATTGAATTAGAATAAGCCTAGGGAGGACGAAAATTAACTAATTGTTCAACCAATGACACAAAATCACTTATTGGATGCACAAGATTGGTTAAAAACCCTAATTGGATTAGAATTAGCCTAGGGAGGACAAAAATTACCTTAATGTTCAACCAATGACACAAAATAACTTATTGGATGCACAAGATTGGTTAAAAACCCTAATTGGATTAGAATAAGCCTATGGAGGGCTAAAATGACCTAAATGTTCAACAACTGACACAAAATACCTTATTGGATGTACAAGATTGGTTAAAACCCTAATTGGATTAGAATACGCCTAGGGAAGACGAAATTGACCTTAATGTTCAACCAATGACACAAAATCATTTATTGGATGCACAAGATTGGTTCAAAACCATAATTGGATTAAAATAAGCCTAGAGAGGACGAAAATGACCTAAATGTTCAACGAATGACACAAAATCACTTATAGGATGCACAAGATTGGTTAAAACCCTTATTTGGATTAGAAAAAGCCTAGGGAGGACGAAAATTACCTAAATGTTCAACCAATGACACAAAATGACTTATTGGATGCACAATATTGGTTAAAAACCCTAATTGGATTAGAATAAGCATAGGAAGGACGGAAATGACCTAAATGTTCAACGAATGACACAAAATCACTTATTGGATGCACAAGATTGGTTAAAAACCCTAATTGAATTAGAATAAGCCTATGGATTACGAAAATGACCTAAATGTTCAACCAATGACACAAACTCATTTATTGGATGCACAAGATTGGTTGAAAACCATAATTGGATAAGAATAAGCCTAGAGAGGACGAAAATGACCTAAATGTTGAACGAATGACACAAAATCACTTATTAGATGCAAAAGATTTGTTAAAACCCTTATTTGGATTAGAAAAAGCCTAGGGAGGACGAAAATTACTTAAATGTTCAACCAATGACACAAAATCACTTATTGGATGCACAAGATTGGTTAAAAACCCGAATTGGATTAGAATAAGCCTAGGGAGGACGAAAATTACCAAAATGTTCAACCAATGACACAAAATACCTTATTGGATGCACAAGATTGGTTAAAAACCCTAATTGGATTAGAATACGCCTAGGGAAGACGAAAATGACCTTAATGTTCAACCAATGACACAAAATCCCTTATTCGATGCACAAAATTGGTTAAAAACCCTAATTGGATTAGAATAAGCCTAGGGAGGAAGAAAATTGCCTAAATGTTCAACCAATGACGCAAAATCACCTATTGGATGCTCAAGATTGGGTAAAATCCCAATTGGATTAGAATAAGCCTAGGGAGGACGAAAATTACCTAAATGTTTAACACATGACACAAAATGACTTATTAGATAAAGAAAATTGGTTAATAACCCTAATTGGATTAGAATACGCCTAGGGAGGACGAAAAAGACATAAATGTTCAACCAATGACACAAAATCACTTATTGGATGCACAAGATTGGTTAAGACCCCTAATTAGATTAGAATAATCCTAAGGAGGACGAAAATGACCTAAATGTTCAACCAATGACACAAAATCACTTATTGGATGCACAAGATTGGTTAAAAACCCGAATTGGATTACAATAAGCCTAGGGAGGACGAAAATTACCTAAATGTTCAACCAATGACACAAAATACCTTATTGGATGCACAAGATTGGTTAAAAACCCTAAATGGATTAGAATACGCCTAAGGAAGACGAAATTGACCTTAATGTTCAACCAATGACACAAAATCATTTATTGGATGCACAAGATTGGTTCAAAACCATAATTGGATTAAAATAAGCCTAGAGAGGACGGAAATTACCTAAATGTTTAACGAATGACACAAAATCACTTATTGGATGCACAAGATTGGTTAAAACCCTTATTTGGAATAGAATAAGCCTAGGAAGGACGGAAATGACCTAAATGTTCAACCAATGACATTAAATCTCTTATTGGATGCACAAGATTGGTTAAAAACTCGAATTGGATTAGAATAAGCCTAAGGAGGACGAAAATTACCTAAATGTTCAACCAATGACACAAAATACCTTATTGGATGCACAAGATTGGTTAAAAACCATAATTAGATTAGAATAAGCCTATGGAGTACGAAAATGACCTAAATGTTGAACGAATGACACAAAATCACTTATTGGATGCAAAAGATTGGTTAAAACCCTTATTTGGATTAGAATAAGCCTAGGGAGGACGAAAATTACTTAACTGTTCAACCAATGACACAAAATCACTTATTGGATGCACAAGATTGGTTAAAAACCCTAATTGCATTAGAATAAGCCTAGGGAGGACGAAAATTGCCTAAATGTTCAACCAATGACACAAATTCTCTTATTGGATGCACAAGATTGGTTAAAAACCCGAATTGGATTAGAATAAGCCTAAGGAGGACCAAAATTACCTAAATGTTCAACCAATGACACAAAATACCTTATTGGATTCACAAGATTGGTTAAAAACCCTAATTAGATTAGAATAAGCCTATGGAGTACGAAAATGACCTAAATGTTCAACCAATGGCACAAAATCACTTATTGGATGCAAAAGATTTGTTAAAACCCTTATTTGGATAAGAATAAGCCTAAGGAGGACGAAAATTACTTAATTGTTCAACAAATGACACAAAATCACTTATTGGATGCACAAGATTGGTTAAAAACCCGAATTGGATTAGAATAAGCCTAGGGAGGACGAAAATTACCTATATGTTCAACCAATGACACAAAAAACCTTATTGGATGCACAAGATTGGTTATAAACCCTAATTGGATTAGAATACGCCTAAGGAAGAAGAAAATGACCTTAATGTTCAACCAATGACACAAAATCCCTTATTTGATGCACAATATTGGTTAAAAACCCTAATTGGATTAGAATAAGCCTAGGGAGGACGAAAATTGCCTAAATGTTCAACCAATGACGCAAAATCACTTATTGGATGCTCAAGATTGGGTAAAAACCCAATTGGATTAGAATAAGCCTAGGGAGGACGAAAATTACCTAAATGTTCAACCAATGACACAAAATGACTTATTAGATAAAGAAAATTGGTTAATAACCCTAATTGGATTAGAATACGCCTAGGGAGGACGAAAAAGACATAAATGTTCAACCAATGACACAAAATCACTTATTGGATGCACAAGATTGGTTAAGAACCCTAATTGGATTAGAATAAGCCTACGGAGGACGAAAATGACCTAAATGTTCAACCAATGACACAAAATCACTTATTGGATGCACAAGATTGGTTAAAAACCCGAATTGGATTAGAATAAGCCTAGGGAGGACGAAAATTACCTAAATGTTCAACCAATGACATAAAATACCATATTGGATGCACAAGATTGGTTAAAAACCCTAAATGGATTAGAATACGCTTAGGGAAGACGAAATTGACCTTAATGTTCAACCAATGACACAAAATCATTTATTGGATGCAAAAGATTGGATCAAAACCATAATTGGATTAAAATAAGCCTAGAGAGGACGAAAATTACCTAAATGTTCATCGAATGACACAAAATCACTTATTGGATGCACAAGATTGGTTAAAACCCTTATTTGGATTAGAATAAGCTTAGGGAGGACGAAAATGACCTAAATGTTCAACCAATGACACAAAATCTCTTATTGGATGCACAAGATTGGTTAAAAACCCGAATTGGATTAGAATAAGCCTAAGGAGGACGAAAATTACCTAAATGTTCAACCAATGACACAAAATACCTTATTGGATGCACAAGATTGGTTAAAAACCCTAATTAGATTAGAATAAGCCTATGGAGTACGAAAATGACCTAAATGTTCAACCAATGACACAAAATCACTTATTGGATGCACAAGATTGTTTAAAAACCGAATTGGATTAGAATAAGCCTAGGGAGGACGAAAATGACCTAAATGTTCAACAATGACACAAAATACATTATTGGATGTACAAGATAGGTTAAAAACCCTAATTGGATTAGAATAAGCCTAAGGAGGACGAAAATTACCTAAATGTTCAACCAATGACACAAAATACCTTATTGGATGCACAAGATTGGTTAAAAACCCTAATTAGATTAGAATAAGCCTATGGAGTACGAAAATGACCTAAATGTTCAACCAATGACACAAAATCACTTATTGGATGCACAAGATTGTTTAAAAACCCGAAATGGATTAGAATAAGCCTAGGGAGGACGAAAATTACCTAAATATTCAACCAATGACACAAAATACCTTATTGGATGCACAAGATTGGTTAAAAACCCTTATTGGATTAGAATACGCCTAGGGAAGACGAAAATGACCTTAATGTTCAACCAATGACACAAAATCCCTTATTCGATGCACAAGATTGGTTAAAAACCCTCATTGGATTAGAATAAGCCTAGGGAGGATGAAAATTGCCTAAATGTTCAACTAATGACGCAAAATCACTTATTGGATGCACAAGATTGGCTAAAACCCCGATTTGGATTAGAATAAGCCTAGGGAGGACGAAAATTACCTAAATGTTCAACCAATGACACAAAATGACTTATTAGATAAAGAAGATTGGTTAATAACCCTAATTGGATTAGAATACGCCTGAGAGGACGAAAAAGACATAAATGTTCAACCAATGACACAAAATCACTTATTGGATGCACAAGATTGGTTAAAAACCCTAATTGGATTAGAATAAGTCTATGGAGTACGAAAATGACCTAAATGTTCAACCAATGACACAAACTCATTTATTGGATGCACAAGAATTGTTGAAAACCTTAATTGGATTAGAATAAGCCTAGAGAGGACGAAAAAGACCTAAATGTTGAACGAATGACACAAAATCACTTATTGGATGCACAAGATTTGTTAAAACCCTTATTTGGATTAGAATAAGCCTAGGAAGGACGAAAATTACCTAAATGTTCGACCAATGACACAAAATCACTTATTGGATGCACAAGATTGGTTAAAAACCCGAATTGGATTAGAATAACCCTAGGGAGGACGAAAATTACCTAAATGTTCTACCAATGGCACAAAATACCTTATTGGATGCACAAGATTGGTTAAAAACCCTAATTGGATTAGAATACGCTTAGGGAAGACGAAAATGACCTTAATGTTCAACCAATGACCCAAAATGACTTATTCGATGCACATGATTGGTTAAAAACCCTAATTGGATTAGAATAAGCTTAGGGAGGACGAAAATTGCCTAAATGTTCAACAAATGACGTATAATCACTTATTGGATTCACAAGATTGGCTAAAAACCCGAATTGGATTAGAATAAGCCTAAGGAGGACGAAAATTACCTAAATGTTCAACCAATGACACAAAATGACTTATTAGATAAAGAAGATTGGTTAATAACCCTAATTGGATTAGAATACGCATAGGGAGGACGAAAAAGACATAAATGTTCAACCAATGACACAAAATCACTTATTGGATGCACAAGATTGGTTAAAAACCCTAATTGGATTAGAATTAGCCTAGGGAGGACGAAAATGACCTAAATGTTCAACCAATGACACAAAATAACTTATTGGATGCATAAGATTGGTTAAAAACCCTAATTGAATTAATATAAGCCTAGGGAGGACGAAAAAGACCTAAATGTTCAACCAATGACACGAAATCACTTATTGGATGCACAAGATTGGTTAAGAACCCTAATTGGATTAGAATAAGCCTACGGAGGATGAAAATGACATAAATGTTCAACCAATGACACAAAATCACTTATTGGATGCACGAGATTGGTTAAGAACCCTAATTGGATTAGAATAAGCCTACGGAGGACGAAAATGACCTAAATGTTCAACCAATGACACAAAATCACTTATTGGATGCACAAGATTGGTTAAAAACCCGAATTGGATTAGAATAAGCCTAGGGAGGACGAAAATGACCTAAATGTTCAACCAATGACATAAAATAGCATATTGGATGCACAAGATTGGTTAAAAACCCTAAATGGATTAGAATACGCTTAGGGAAGACGAAATTGACCTTAATGTTCAACCAATGACACAAAATCATTTATTGGATGCAAAAGATTGGTTCAAAACCATAATTGGATTAAAATAAGCCTAGAGAGGACGAAAATTACCTAAATGTTCAACGAATGACACAAAATCACTTATTGGATGCACAAGATTGGTTAAAACCCTTATTTGGATTAGAATAAGCTTAGGGAGGACGAAAATGACCTAAATGTTCAACCAATGACACAAAATCTCTTATTGGATGCACAAGATTGGTTAAAAACCCGAATTGGATTAGAATAAGCCTAAGGAGGACGAAAATTACCTAAATGTTCAACCAATGACACAAAATACCTTATTGGATGCACAAGATTGGTTAAAAACCCTAATTAGATTAGAATAAGCCTATGGAGTACGAAAATGACCTAAATGTTCAACCAATGACACAAAATCACTTATTGGATGCACAAGATTGTTTAAAAACCCGAATTGGATTAGAATAAGCCTAGGGAGGACGAAAATGACCTAAATGTTCAACAATGACACAAAATACATTATTGGATGTACAAGATAGGTTAAAAACCCTAATTGGATTAGAATAAGCCTAAGGAGGATGAAAATAACCTAAATGTTTAACCAATGACACAAAATACCTTATTGGATGCACAAGATTGGTTAAAAACCCTAATTAGATTAGAATAAGCCTATGGAGTACGAAAATGACCTAAATGTTCAACCAATGACACAAAATCACTTATTGGATGCACAAGATTGTTTAAAAACCCGAATTGGATTAGAATAAGCCTAGGGAGGACGAAAATTACCTAAATATTCAACCAATGACACAAAATACCTTATTGGATGCACAAGATTGGTTAAAAACCCTTATTGGATTAGAATACGCCTAGGGAAGACGAAAATGACCTTAATGTTCAACCAATGACACAAAATCCCTTATTCGATGCACAAGATTGGTTAAAAACCCTAATTGGATTAGAATAAGCCTAGGGAGGATGAAAATTGCCTAAATGTTCAACTAATGACGCAAAATCACTTATTGGATGCACAAGATTGGCTAAAACCCCGATTTGGATTAGAATAAGCCTAGGGAGGACGAAAATTACCTAAATGTTCAACCAATGACACAAAATGACTTATTAGATAAAGAAGATTGGTTAATAACCCTAATTGGATTAGAATACGCCTGAGAGGATGAAAAAGACATAAATGTTCAACCAATGACACAAAATCACTTATTGGATGCACAAGATTGGTTAAAAACCCTAATTGGATTAGAATAAGTCTATGGAGTACGAAAATGACCTAAATGTTCAACCAATGACACAAACTCATTTATTGGATGCACAAGAATTGTTGAAAACCTTAATTGGATTAGAATAAGCCTAGAGAGGACGAAAATGATCTAAATGTTGAACGAATGACACAAAATCACTTATTGGATGCACAAGATTTGTTAAAACCCTTATTTGGATTAGAATAAGCCTAGGAAGGACGAAAATTACCTAAATGTTCGACCAATGACACAAAATCACTTATTGGATGCACAAGATTGGTTAAAAACCCGAATTGGATTAGAATAACCCTAGGGAGGACGAAAATTACCTAAATGTTCTACCAATGACACAAAATACCTTATTGGATGCACAAGATTGGTTAAAAACCCTAATTGGATTAGAATACGCTTAGGGAAGACGAAAATGACCTTAATGTTCAACCAATGACCCAAAATGACTTATTCGATGCACATGATTGGTTAAAAACCCTAATTGGATTAGAATAAGCTTAGGGAGGACGAAAATTTCCTAAATGTTCAACAAATGACGTATAATCACTTATTGGATTCACAAGATTGGCTAAAAACCCGAATTGGATTAGAATAAGTCTAGGGAGGACGAAAATTACCTAAATGTTCAACCAATGACACAAAATGACTTATTAGATAAAGAAGATTGGTTAATAACCCTAATTGGATCAGAATACGCATAGGGAGGACGAAAAAGACATAAATGTTCAACCAATGACACAAAATCACTTATTGGATGCACAAGATTGGTTAAAAACCCTAATTGGATTAGAATTAGCCTAGGGAGGACGAAAATGACCTAAATGTTCAACCAATGACACAAAATAACTTATTGGATGCATAAGATTGGTTAAAAACCCTAATTGAATTAGAATAAGCCTAGGGAGGACGAAAATGACCTAAATATTCAACCAATGACACAGAATGACTTATTGGATGCACAAGATTGGTTAAGAACCCTAATTGGATTAGAATACGCCTAGGGAAGACGAAAATGACCTTAATGTTCAACCAATGACACAAAATCCCTTATTCGATGCACAAGATTGGTTGAAAACCCTAATTGGATTAGAATAAGCATAGGGAGGACGAAAATTGCCTAAATGTTCAACCAATGACTCAAAATCACTTATTGGATGCTCAAGATTGGGTAAAAACCCAATTGGATTAGAATAAGCCTAGGGAGGACGAAAATTACCTAAATGTTCAACCAATGACACAAAATGACTTATTAGATAAAGAAAATTGGTTAATAACACTAATTGGATTAGAATACGCCTAGGGAGGACGAAAAAGACATAAATGTTAAACCAATGACACAAAATTACTTATTGGATGCACAAGATTGGTTAAAACCCTTATCTCGATTAGAATAAGTCTAAGGAGGACGAAAATTACCTAAATGATCAACCAATGACACAAAATCACTTATTGGATGCACAAGATTGGTTAAAAACCTGAATTGGATTAGAATAAGCCTAGGGAGGACGAAAATTACCTAAATGTTCAACCAATGAAACAAAATACCTTATTGGATCCACAAGATTGGTTAAAAACCCTAATTGGATTAGAATACGCCTAGGGAAGACGAAATTGACCTTAATATTCAACCAATGACACAAAATCACTTATTCGATGCACAACATTGGTTAAAAACCCTAATTGGATTAGAATAAGCCATGGGAGGAGGAAAATTGCCTAAATGTTCAACCAATGACGCAAAATCACTTATTGGATGCACAAGATTGGCTAAAAACCCGAATTGGATTAGAATAAGCCTAGGGAGGACGAAAATGACCTAAATGTTCAACCAATGACACAAAATCACTTATTGGATTCAGAAGATTGGTTCAAAACCCTAATTGGATTAGCATAAGCCTTGGGAGGAAGAAAATGACCTAACTGTTCAACAAATGACACAAAATCACTTATTCGATGCACAAGATTGGTTAAAAACCCTAGTTGGATTAGAATAAGCCTAGGGGCACCGAAAATGACCTAAATGTTAAACCAATGACCAAAAATCACTTATTTGGATAAGAATAAGCCTAGGGAGGATGAAAATAACCTAAATGTTCAACCAATGACACAAAATCATTTATTGGATGCACAACATTTGTTAAAAACCCTAATTGGATTAGAATACGCATAAAGAGGACAAAATTGACCTAAATGTTCAACAAATGAGACAAAATCACAAATTGGATGCATTAGATTGGTTAAAAAACCTAATTGGATTAGAATAAGCCTAGGGAGGACGAAAATGACCTAAATGTTCAACCAATGACACAAAATCACTTATTGGATGCACAAGATTGGTTAAAAACCCGTATTGGATTAGAATAAGCCTAGGGAGGACGAAAATTACCTAAATGTTCAACCAATGACACAAAATACCTTATTGGATGCACAAGATTGGTTAAAAACCCTAATTGGATTAGAATACGCCTAGGGAAGACGAAATTGACCTTAATGTTCAACCAATGACACAAAATCATTTATTGGATGTACAAGATTGGTTCAAAACCATAATTGGATTAAAATAAGCCTAGAGATGACGAAAATGACCTAAATGTTCAACGAATGACACAAAATCACTTATTGGATGCACAAGATTTGTTAAAACCCTTATTTGGATTAGAATAAGCCATGGGAGGACGAAAATTACCTAAATGTTCAACCAATGACACAAAA
This sequence comes from Cicer chorassanicum, assembly GCA_037974735.1. Taxonomy (NCBI): domain Eukaryota; kingdom Viridiplantae; phylum Streptophyta; class Magnoliopsida; order Fabales; family Fabaceae; genus Cicer; species Cicer chorassanicum. The sequence continues at coordinate 46,492,176 of JBBPBP010000001.1, forward strand.
TCACTTATTGGATGCACAAGATTGGTTAAAAACCCGAATTGGATTAGAATAAGCCTAGGGAGGACGAAAATTACCTAAATGTTCAACCAATGACACAAAATACCTTATTGGATGCACAAGATTGGTTAAAAACCCTAATTGAATTAGAATAAGCCTAGGGAGGATGAAAATGACCTAAATGTTCAACCAATGACACGAAATCACTTGTTGGATGCACAAGATTGGTTAAGAACCCTAATTAGATTAGAATAAGCCTAAGGAGGACGAAAATGACCTAAATGTTCAACCAATGACACAAAATCACTTATTGGATACACAAGATTGGTTTAAACCCTTATATGGATTAGAATAAGCCTAGGGAGGACGAAAATTACCTAAATGTTCAACCAATGACACAAAATCACTTATTGGATGCACAAGATTGGTTAAAAACCCGAATTGGATTAGAATAAGCCTAGGGAGGACGAAAATTACCTAAATGTTCAACCAATGACACAAAATACCTTATTGGATGCACAAGATTGGTTAAAAACCCTAATTGGATTAGAATACGTCTTGGGAAGACGAAATTGACCTTAATGTTCAACCAATGACACAAAATCATTTATTGGATGTACAAGATTGGTTCAAAACCATAATTGGATTAAAATAAGTCTAGAGAGGACGAAAATGACCTAAATGTTCAACGAATGACACAAAATCACTTATTGGATGCACAAGATTTGTTAAAACCCTTATTTGGATTAGAATAAGCCATGGGAGGACGAAAATTACCTAAATGTTCAACCAATGACACAAAATCACTTATTGGATGCACAAGATTGGTTAAAAACCCGAATTGGATTAGACTAAGCCTAGGGAGGACGAAAATTACCTAAATGTTCAACCAATGACACAAAATACCTTATTGGATGCACAAGATTGGTTAAAAACCCTAATTGAATTAGAATAAGCCTAGGGAGGATGAAAATGACCTAAATGTTCAACCAATGACACGAAATCACTTATTGGATGCACAAGATTGGTTAAGAACCCTAATTAGATTAGAATAAGCCTAAGGAGGACGAAAATGACCTAAATGTTCAACCAATGACACAAAATCACTTATTGGATACACAAGATTGGTTTAAACCCTTATATGGATTAGAATAAGCCTAGGGAGGACGAAAATTACCTAAATGTTCAACCAATGACACAAAATCACTTATTGGATGCACAAGATTGGTTCGAAACCCTAATTGGATTAGAATAAGCCTAGTGAGGAAGAAAATGACCTAAATGTTCAACGAATGACACAAAATCACTTATTGGATGCCAAATATTGTTTAAAAGCCCTAATTGGATTAGAATATGTCTAACGAGGACGAAAATGATCTAAATGTTCAACCAATGACACAAAATCACTTATTGGATGCCCAAGATTGGTTAAAAACCCTTATTGGATTAGAATAAGCCTAGGGAGGACGGAAATGACCTAAATATTCAACGAACGAAACAAAATCACTTATTGGAAGCACAAGATTGGTTAAAAATCCTTATTTGGATTAGAATAAGCCTAGGGAGGATGAAAATAACCTAAATGTTCAACCAATGACACAAAATCATTTATTGGATGCACAAGATTTGTTAAAAACCCTAATTGGATTAGAATACGCATAAAGAGGACAAAAATGACCTAAATGTTCAACAAATGAGACAAAATCACAAATTGGATGCATTAGATTGGTTAAAAAACCTAATTGGATTAGAATAATCCTAGGGAGGACGAAAATGACCTAAATGTTCAACCAATGACACAAAATCACTTATTGGATGCACAAGATTGGTTAAAAACCCGTATTGGATTAGAATAAGCCTAGGGAGGACGAAAATTACCTAAATGTTCAACCAATGACACAAAATACCTTATTGGATGCACAAGATTGGTTAAAAACCCTAATTGGATTAGAATACGCCTAGGGAAGACGAAATTGACCTTAATGTTCAACTAATGACACAAAATCATTTATTGGATGTACAAGATTGGTTCAAAACCATAATTGGATTAAAATAAGCCTAGAGAGGACGAAAATGACCTAAATGTTCAACGAATGACACAAAATCACTTATTGGATGCACAAGATTTGTTAAAACCCTTATTTGGATTAGAATAAGCCTAGGGAGGACGAAAATTACCTAAATGTTCAACCAATGACACAAAATCACTTATTGGATGCACAAGATTGGTTAAAAACCCTAATTGGATTAGAATAAGCCTAGGGAGGACGAAAATTACCTAAATGTTCAACCAATGACACAAAATACCTTATTGGATGCACAAGATTGGTTAAAAACCCTAATTGGATTAGAATACGCCTAGGGAAGGGTAAAATGACCTTAATGTTCAACCAATGACACAAAATCACTTATTCAATGCACAAGATTGGTTAAAAACCCTAATTGGATTAGAATAAGCCTACGGACGATGAAAATGACCTAAATGTTCAACCAATGACACAAAATCACTTATTGGATGCACAAGATTGGTTCGAAACCCTAATTGGATTAGAATAAGCCTAGTGAGGAAGAAAATGACCTAAATGTTCAACAAATGACACAAAATCACTTATTGGATGCCAAATATTGTTTAAAAGCCCTAACTGGATTAGAATATGTCTAACGAGGACGAAAATGATCTAAATGTTCAACCAATGACACAAAATCACTTATTGGATGCCCAAGATTGGTTAAAAACCCTTATTGGATTAGAATAAGCCTAGGGAGGACGGAAATGACCTAAATATTCAACGAACGAAACAAAATCACTTATTGGAAGCACAAGATTGGTTAAAAATCCTTATTTGGATTAGAATAAGCCTAGGGAGGACGAAAATAACCTAAATGTTCAACCAATGACACAAAATCATTTATTGGATGCACAAGATTTGTTAAAAACCCTAATTGGATTAGAATACGCATAAAGAGGACAAAAATGACCTAAATGTTCAACAAATGAGACAAAATCACAAATTGGATGCATTAGATTGGTTAAAAAACCTAATTGGATTAGAATAATCCTAGGGAGGACGAAAATGACCTAAATGTTCAACCAATGACACAAAATCACTTATTGGATGCACAAGATTGGTTAAAAACCCGTATTGGATTAGAATAAGCCTAGGGAGGACGAAAATTACCTAAATGTTCAACCAATGACACAAAATCCCTTATTGGATGCACAAGATTGGTTAAAAACCCTAATTGGATTAGAATACGCCTAGGGAAGACGAAATTGACCTTAATGTTCAACCAATGACACAAAATCATTTATTGGATGTACAAGATTGGTTCAAAACCATAATTGGATTAAAATAAGCCTAGAGAGAACGAAAATGACCTAAATGTTCAACGAATGACACAAAATCACTTATTGGATGCACAAGATTTGTTAAAACCCTTATTTGGATTAGAATAAGCCATGGGAGGACGAAAATTACCTAAATGTTCAACCAATGACACAAAATCACTTATTGGATGCACAAGATTGGTTAAAAACCCGAATTGGATTAGAATAAGCCTAGGGAGGACGAAAATTACCTAAATGTTCAACCAATGACACAAAATACCTTATTGGATGCACAAGATTGGTTAAAAACCCTAATTGAATTAGAATAAGCCTAGGGAGGATGAAAATGACCTAATTTTCAACCAATGACACGAAATCACTTATTGATGCACAAGATTGGTTAAGAACCCTAATTAGATTAGAATAAGCCTAAGGAGGACGAAAATGACCTAAATGTTCAACCAATGACACAAAATCACTTATTGGATACACAAGATTGGTTTAAACCCTTATATGGATTAGAATAAGCCTAGGGAGGACGAAAATTACCTAATTGTTCAACCAATGACACAAAATCACTTATTGGATGCACAAGATTGGTTAAAAACCCGAATTGGATTAGAATAAGCCTAGGGAGGACGAAAATTACCTAAATGTTCAACCAATGACACAAAATACCTTATTGGATGCACAAGATTGGTTAAAAACCCTAATTGGATTAGAATACGCCTAGGGAAGACGAAATTGACCTTAATATTAGACCAACGACATAAAATCACTTATTCGATGCACAAGGTTGGTTAAAAACCCTAATTGGATTAGAATAAGCCTAGGGATGACGAAAATTGCCTAAATGTTCAACCAATGACGCAAAATCACTTATTTGATGCACAAGATTAGCTAAAAACCCGAATTGGATTATAATAAGCCTAGGGAGGACGAAAATTACCTAAATGTTCAACCAATGACACAAAATGACTTATTGGATAGAGAAGATTGGTTAATAACCCTAATTGGATTAGAATACGCCTAGGGAGGTCGAAAAAGACCTAAATGTTCAACTAATGACACAAAATCACTTATTGGATGCACAAGATTGGTTAAAAACCCTAATTGGATTAGAATTAGCCTAGGGAGGACGAAAATGACCTTAATGTTCAACCAATGACACAAAATAACTTATTGGATGCATAAGATTGCTTAAAAACCCTAATTGAATTAGAATAAGCCTAGGGAGGACGAAAAGGACCTAAATGTTCAACCAATGACACAAAATCACTTATTGGATGCTCAAGATAGGTTAAAAACCCGAATTGGATTAGAATAAGCCTAGGGAGGACGAAAATTACCTAAATGTTCAACCAATGACACAAAATACCTTATTGGATGCACAAGATTGGTTAAAAACCCTAATTGGATTAGAATACGCCTAGGGAAGGGTAAAATGACCTTAATGTTCAACCAATGACACAAAATCACTTATTCAATGCACAAGATTGGTTAAAAACCCTAATTGGATTAGAATAAGCCTACGGACGATGAAAATGACCTAAATGTTCAACCAATGACACAAAATCACTTATTGGATGCACAAGATTGGTTCGAAACCCTAATTGGATTAGAATAAGCCTAGTGAGGAAGAAAATGACCTAAATGTTCAACAAATGACACAAAATCACTTATTGGATGCCAAATATTGTTTAAAAGCCCTAACTGGATTAGAATATGTCTAACGAGGACGAAAATGATCTAAATGTTCAACCAATGACACAAAATCACTTATTGGATGCCCAAGATTGGTTAAAAACCCTTATTGGATTAGAATAAGCCTAGGGAGGACGGAAATGACCTAAATATTCAACGAACGAAACAAAATCACTTATTGGAAGCACAAGATTGGTTAAAAATCCTTATTTGGATTAGAATAAGCCTAGGGAGGACGAAAATAACCTAAATGTTCAACCAATGACACAAAATCATTTATTGGATGCACAAGATTTGTTAAAAACCCTAATTGGATTAGAATACGCATAAAGAGGACAAAAATGACCTAAATGTTCAACAAATGAGACAAAATCACAAATTGGATGCATTAGATTGGTTAAAAAACCTAATTGGATTAGAATAATCCTAGGGAGGACGAAAATGACCTAAATGTTCAACCAATGACACAAAATCACTTATTGGATGCACAAGATTGGTTAAAAACCCGTATTGGATTAGAATAAGCCTAGGGAGGACGAAAATTACCTAAATGTTCAACCAATGACACAAAATCCCTTATTGGATGCACAAGATTGGTTAAAAACCCTAATTGGATTAGAATACGCCTAGGGAAGACGAAATTGACCTTAATGTTCAACCAATGACACAAAATCATTTATTGGATGTACAAGATTGGTTCAAAACCATAATTGGATTAAAATAAGCCTAGAGAGGACGAAAATGACCTAAATGTTCAACGAATGACACAAAATCACTTATTGGATTAGAATAAGCCTTGGGAGGAAGAAAATGACCTAACAGTTCAACCAATTACACAAAATCACTTATTCGATGCACAAGATTGGTTAAAAACCCTAATTGGATTAGAATAAGCCTAGGGTCACCGAAAATGACCTAAATGTTAAACCAATGACCAAAAATCACTTATTGGATGCACAAGATTGGTTAAAAACCCTAATTGGATTAGAATAAGCCTAGGGAGGACGAAAATGACCTAAATGTTCAACCAATGACACAAAATCACTTATTGGATGCACAAGATTGGTTCGAAACCCTAATTGGATTAGAATAAGCCTAGTGAGGAAGAAAATGACCTAAATGTTCAACGAATGACACAAAATCACTTATTGGATGCCAAATATTGTTTAAAAGCCCTAATTGGATTAGAATATGTCTAACGAGGACGAAAATGATCTAAATGTTCAACCAATGACACAAAATCACTTATTGGATGCCCAAGATTGGTTAAAAACCCTTATTGGATTAGAATAAGCCTAGGGAGGACGGAAATGACCTAAATATTCAACGAACGAAACAAAATCACTTATTGGAAGCACAAGATTGGTTAAAAATCCTTATTTGGATTAGAATAAGCCTAGGGAGGATGAAAATAACCTAAATGTTCAACCAATGACACAAAATCATTTATTGGATGCACAAGATTTGTTAAAAACCCTAATTGGATTAGAATATGCATAAAGAGGACAAAAATGACCTAAATGTTCAACAAATGAGACAAAATCACAAATTGGATGCATTAGATTGGTTAAAAACCCGAATTGGATTAGAATAAGCCTAGGGAGGACGAAAATTACCTAAATGTTCAACCAATGACACAAAATGACTTATTGGATAGAGAAGATTGGTTAATAACCCTAATTGGATTAGAATACGCCTAGGGAGGTCGAAAAAGACCTAAATGTTCAACCAATGACACAAAATCACTTATTGGATGCACAAGATTGGTTAAAAACCCTAATTGGATTAGAATTAGCCTAGGGAGGACGAAAATGAACTTAATGTTCAACCAATGACACAAAATAACTTATTGGATGCATAAGATTGCTTAAAAACCCTAATTGAATTAGAATAAGCCTAGGGAGGACGAAAAGGACCTAAATGTTCAACCAATGACACAAAATCACTTATTGGATGCACAAGATAGGTTAAAAACCCGAATTGGATTAGAATAAGCCTAGGGAGGACAAAAATTACCTAAATGTTCAACCAATGACACAAAATACCTTATTGGATGCACAAGATTGGTTAAAAACCCTAATTGGATTAGAATACGCCTAGGGAAGGGTAAAATGACCTTAATGTTCAACCAATGACACAAAATCACTTATTCAATGCACAAGATTGGTTAAAAACCCTAATTGGATTAGAATAAGCCTACGGACGATGAAAATGACCTAAATGTTCAACCAATGACACAAAATCACTTATTGGATGCACAAGATTGGTTCGAAACCCTAATTGGATTAGAATAAGCCTAGTGAGGAAGAAAATGACCTAAATGTTCAACGAATGACACAAAATCACTTATTGGATGCCAAATATTATTTAAAAGCCCTAATTGGATTAGAATATGTCTAACGCGGACGAAAATGATCTAAATGTTCAACCAATGACACAAAATCACTTATTGGATGCCCAAGATTGGTTAAAAACCCTTACTGGATTAGAATAAGCCTAGGGAGGATGGAAATGACCTAAATATTCAACGAACGAAACAAAATCACTTATTGGAAGCACAAGATTGGTTAAAAATCCTTATTTGGATTAGAATAAGCCTAGGGAGGACGAAAATAACCTAAATGTTCAACCAATGACACAAAATCATTTATTGGATGCACAAGATTTGTTAAAAACCCTAATTGGATTAGAATACGCATAAAGAGGACAAAAATGAACTAAATGTTCAACAAATGAGACAAAATCACAAATTGGATGCATTAGATTGGTTAAAAAACCTAATTGGATTAGTATAAGCCTAGGGAGGACGAAAATGACCTAAATGTTCAACCAATGACACAAAATCACTTATTGGATGCACAACATTGGTTAAAAACCCGTATTGGATTAGAATAAGCCTAGGGAGGACGAAAATTACCTAAATGTTCAACCAATGACACAAAATACCTTATTGGATGCACAAGATTGGTTAAAAACCCTAATTGGATTAGAATACGCCTAGGGAAGACGAAATTGACCTTAATGTTCAACCAATGACACAAAATCATTTATTGGATGTACAAGATTGGTTCAAAACCATAATTGGATTAAAATAAGCCTAGAGAGGACGAAAATGACCTAAATGTTCAACGAATGACACAAAATCACTTATTGGATGCACAAGATTTGTTAAAACCCTTATTTGGATTAGAATAAGCCTAGGGAGGACGAAAATTACCTAAATGTTCAACCAATGACACAAAATCACTTATTGGATGCACAAGATTGGTTAAAAACCCGAATTGGATTAGAATAAGCCTAGGGAGGACGAAAATTACCTTAATGTTCAACCAATGACCCAAAATCACTTATTGGATGCACAAGATAGGATAAAAACCCGAATTGGATTAGAATAAGCCTAGGGAGGACGAAAATTACCTAAATGTTCAACCAATGACACAAAATACCATATTGGAGGCACAAGATTGGTTAAAAACCCTAATTGGATTAGAATACGCCTAGGGAAGGGTAAAATGACCTTAATGTTCAACCAATGACACAAAATCACTTATTCAATGCACAAGATTGGTTAAAAACCCTAATTGGATTAGAATAAGCCTACGGACGATGAAAATGACCTAAATGTTCAACCAATGACACAAAATCACTTATTGGATATAGAAGATTGGTTAAAAACCCTAATTGGATTAGAATACGCTTAGGGAGGACGAAAAAGACCTAAATGTTCAACCAATGACACAAAATCACTTATTGGATAGAGAAGATTGGTTAATAACCTTAATTGGATTAGAATACGCCTAGGGAGGTCGAAAAAGACCTAAATGTTCAACCAATGACACAAAATCACTTATTGGATGCACAAGATTGGTTAAAAACCCTAATTGGATTCGAATTTGCCTAGGGAGGACGAAAATTACCTAAATGTTCAACCAATGACACAAAATACCTTATTGGATGCACAAGATTGGTTAAAAACCCTAATTGAATTAGAATAAGCCTAGGGAGGATGAAAATGACCTAATTTTCAACCAATGACACGAAATCACTTATTGATGCACAAGATTGGTTAAGAACCCTAATTAGATTAGAATAAGCCTAAGGAGGACGAAAATGACCTAAATGTTCAACCAATGACACAAAATCACTTATTGGATACACAAGATTGGTTTAAACCCTTATATGGATTAGAATAAGCCTAGGGAGGACGAAAATTACCTAATTGTTCAACCAATGACACAAAATCACTTATTGGATGCACAAGATTGGTTAAAAACCCGAATTGGATTAGAATAAGCCTAGGGAGGACGAAAATTACCTAAATGTTCAACCAATGACACAAAATACCTTATTGGATGCACAAGATTGGTTAAAAACCCTAATTGGATTAGAATACGCCTAGGGAAGACGAAATTGACCTTAATATTAGACCAACGACATAAAATCACTTATTCGATGCACAAGGTTGGTTAAAAACCCTAATTGGATTAGAATAAGCCTAGGGATGACGAAAATTGCCTAAATGTTCAACCAATGACGCAAAATCACTTATTTGATGCACAAGATTAGCTAAAAACCCTAATTGAATTAGAATAAGCCTAGGGAGTACGAAAATGACCTAAATGTTCAACCAATGACACAAACTCATTTATTGGATGCACAAGATTGGTTGAAAACCATAATTGGATAAGAATAAGCCTAGAGAGGACGAAAATAACCTAAATGTTGAACGAATGACACAAAATCACTTATTAGATGCAAAAGATTTGTTAAAACCCTTATTTGGATTAGAATAAGCCTAGGGAGGACGAAAATTACTTAAATGTTCAACCAATGACACAAAATCACTTATTGGATGCACAAGATTGGTTAAAAACCCGAACTGGATTAGAATAAGCCTAGGGAGGACGAAAATTACCTAAATGTTCAACCAATGACACAAAATACCTTATTGGATGCACAAGATTGGTTAATAACCCTAATTGGATTAGAATACGCCTAGGGAGGACGAAAAAGACATAAATGTTCAACCAATGACACAAAATCACTTATTGGATGCACAAGATTGGTTAAGAACCCTAATTGGATTAGAATAAGCCTAGGGAGGACGAAAATGACCTAAATGTTCAACCAATGACGCAAAATCACTTATTGGATGCACAAGATTGGTTAAAAACCCGAATTGGATTAGAATAAGCCTAGGGAGGACGAAAATGACCTAAATGTTCAACCAATGACACAAAATCACTTATTGGATGCACAAGATTGGTTAAAAACCCAAATTGGATTACAATAAGCCTAGGGAGGACGAAAATTACCTAAATGTTCAACCAATGACACAAAATACCTTATTGGATGCACAAGATTGGTTAAAAACCCTAAATGGATTAGAATACGCCTAAGGAAGACGAAATTGACCTTAATGTTCAACCTATGACACAAAATCATTTATTGGATGCACAAGATTGGTTCAAAACCATAATTGGATTAAAATAAGCCTAGAGAGGACGAAAATTACCTAAATGTTTAACGAATGACACAAAATCACTTATTGGATGCACAAGATTGGTTAAAACCCTTATTTGGAATAGAATAAGCCTAGGGAGGATGAAAATTACCTAAATGTTCAACCAATGACACAAAATACCTTATTGGATGCACAAGATTGGTTGAAAACCATAATTGGATAAGAATAAGCCTAGAGAGGAAGAAAATGACCTAAATGTTGAACGAATGACACAAAATCACTTATTGGATGCAAAAGATTGGTTAAAACCCTTATTTGGATTGGAATAAGCCTAGAGAGGACGAAAATTACTTAACTGTTCAACCAATGACACAAAATCACTTATTGGATGCACAAGATTGGTTAAAAACCCGAATTTGAATAGAATAAGCCTAGGGAGGACGAAAATTACCTAAATGTTCAACCAATGACACAAAATACCTTATTGGATGCACAAGATTGGTTAAAAACCCTAATTGGATTAGAATACGCCTAGGGAGGACGAAAATTAACTAAATGTTTAACCAATGACACAAAATGACTTATTAGATAAAGAAAATTGGTTAATAACCCTAATTGGATTAGAATACGCCTAGGGAGGACGAAAAAGACATAAATGTTCAACCAATGACACAAAATCACTTATTGGATGCACAAGATTGGTTAAGAACCCTAATTTGATTAGAATAAGCCTAGGGAGGACGAAAATGACCTAAATGTTCAACCAATGACACAAAATCACTTATTGGATGCACAAGATTGGTTAAAACCCCTAATTGGATTAGAATAAGCCTAGGGAGGACGAAAATTACCTAAATGTTCAACCAATGACACCAAATACCTTATTGGATGCACAAGATTGGTTAAAAACCCTTATTGGATTAGAATACGCCTAGGGAAGACGAAAATGACCTTAATGTTCAACCAATGACACAATCACTTATTCGATGCACAAGATTGGTTAAAAACCCTAATTGGATTAGAATACGCCTAGGGAGGATGGAAAAGACTTAAATTTTCAACCAATGACACAAAATACCTTATTGGATGCACAAGATTAGTTAAAAACCCTAATTGGATTACAATACGCATAGGGAGGATAAAAATAACCTAAATGTTCAACGAATGACACAAAATCACTTATTGGATGCCAAATATTGTTTAAAAGCCCTAATTGGATTAGAATATGTCTAACGAGGACGAAAATGACCTAAATGTTCAACCAATGACACAAAATCATTTATTGGATGCACAAGATTTGTTAAAAACCCTAATTGGATTAGAATACGCATAAGAAGGACAAAAATGACCTAAATGTTCAACCAATGAGACAAAATCACAAACTGGATGCATTAGATTGGTTAAAAAACCTAATTGGATTAGAATAAGCCTAGGGAGGACGAAAATGACATAAATCTTCAACCAATGACACAAAATCACTTATTGGATGCACATGATTGGTTTAAAACCCGAATTGGATTAGAATAAGCCTAGAGAGGACGAAAATTACCTAAATGTTCAACCAATGACACAAAATACCTTATTGGATCCACAAGATTGGTTAAAAACCCTAATTGGATTAGAATACGCCTAGGGAAGACGAAATTGACCTTAATATTCAACCAATGACACAAAATCACTTATTCGATGCACAAGATTGGTTAAAAACCCTAATTGGATTAGAATAAGCCTAGGGAGGAGGAAAATTGCCTAAATGTTCAACAAATGACGCAAAATCACTTATTGGATGCACAAGATTGGCTAAAAACCCGAATTGGATTAGAATAAGCCTAGGGAGGACAAAAATTACCTAAATGTTCAACCAATGACACAAAATGACTTATTGGATAGAGAAGATTGGTTAATAACCCTAATTGGATTAGAATAAGCCTAGGGAGGACGAAAATTACCTAAATGTTCAACCAATGACACCAAATACCTTATTGGATGCACAAGATTGGTTAAAAACCCTTATTGGATTAGAATTAGCCTAAGGAGGACGAAAATGACCTAAATGTTCAACCAATGACACAATCACTTATTCGATGCATAAGATTGCTTAAAAACCCTAATTGAATTAGAATAAGCCTAGGGAGGAAGGAAACGACCTAAATGTTCAACCAATGACACAAAATCACTTATTGGATGCACAAGATGGGTTAAAAACCCGAATTGGATTAGAATAAGCCTAGGGAGGACGAAAATTACCTAAATGTTCAACCAATGACACAAAATACCTTATTGGATGCGCAAGATTGGTTAAAAACCGTAATTGGATTAGAATATGCCTAGGGAAGGGTAAAATGACCTTAATGTTCAACCAATGACACAAAATCACTTATTCAATGCACAAGATTGGTTAAAAATCCTAATTGGATTAGAATAAGCCTACGGACGATGAAAATGACCTAAATGTTCAACCAATGACACAAAATCACTTATTGGATAGAGAAGATTGGTTAAAAACCCTAATTGGATTAGAATACGCTTGGGTAGGACGAAAAAGACTTAAATTTTCAACCAATGACACAAAATCACTTATTGGATTCAAAAGATTTGTTAAAAACCCTAATTGGATTAGAATAAGCCTAGGGAGGATGAAAATTACCTAAATGTTCAACCAATGACACAAAATCACTTATTGGATGCATAAGATAGGTTAAAACCCCTAATTGGATTAGAATAAGCCTAAGGAGGACTAAAATGACCTAAATGTTCAACAACTGACACAAAATACCTTATTGGATGTAGAAGATTGGTTAAAAACCCTAATTGGATTAGAATACGCCTAGGGACGACCAAAATGGGCTTAATGTTCAACCAATGACAGAAAATTATTTATTGGATGCACAAGATTGGTTCAAAACCATAATTGGATTAGAATAAGCCTAGAGAGGACGAAAATGACCTAAATGTTCAACGAATGACACAAAATCACTTATTGGATGCACAAGATTGGTTTAAACCCTTATTTGGATTAGGATAAGCCTAGGGAGGACGAAAATTACCTAAATGTTCAACCAATGACACAAAATACCTTATTGGATGCACAAGATTGGTTAAAAACCCTAATTGGAATAGAATACGCCTAGGGAGGACGAAAAAGACCTAAATGTTCAACCAATGACACAAAATCACTTATTGGATGCACAAGATGGGTTAAAAACCCTAATTGGATTAGAATTAGCCTAGGGAGAAAGAAAATGACCTAAATGTTCATCCAATGACACAAAATAACTTATTGGATGCATAAGATTGGTTAAAAACCCTAATTGAATTAGAATAAGCCTAGGGAGGACGAAAATGACCTAAATGTTCAACCAATGACACGAAATCACTTAGTGGATACACAAGATTGGTTAAGAACCCTAATTATATTAGAATAAGCCTAAGGACGACGAAAATGACCTAAATGTTCAACCAATGACACAAAATCACTTATTGGATGCACAAGATTGGTTAAAAACCCTAATTGGATTAGAATAAGCCTAGGGAGGACAGAAATGACCTAAATATTCAACCAATGACACAAAATTACTTATTGGATGCACAAGATTGGATAAAAACCCTAATTGGATTAGAATAAGCCTAGGGAGGATGAAAATGACCTAAATGTTCAACCAATGACACAAAATCACTTATTGGATGCACAACATTGGTTAAAAACCCTAATTGGATTAGAATAAGCCTACGGAGGACGAAAATTACCTAAATGTTCAACCAATGACACAAAATCACTTGTTGGATGCACAAGATTGGATAAAAACCCTAATAGGATTAGAATAAGCCTAGGAAGAACGAAAATGACCTAAATGTTCAACCAATGACACAAAATCACTTATTGGATGCACAAGATTGGTTAAAAACCCTAATTGGATTAGAATACGCATAAGGAGGATAAAAATGACCTAAATGATCAACCAATGACACAAAATCACTAATTGGATGTACAAGATTGGTTAAAAACCCTAATTGGATAACAATAAGCCTGGGGAGGACGAAAATGACCAAAATGTTCAACCAATGATACAAAATCACTTATTGGATTCAGAAGATTGGTTCAAAACCCTAATTGGATTAGAATAAGCCTTGGGAGGAAGAAAATGACCTAACAGTTCAACCAATGACACAAAATCACTTATTGGATGCACAAGATTGGTTAAAAACCCTAATTGGATTAGAATAAGCCTAGGGAGGACGAAAATGACCTAAATGTTCAACCAATGACACAAAATCACTTATTGGATGCACAAAATTGGTTCGAAACCCTAATTGGATTAGAACAAGCCTAGTGAGGAAGAAAATGACCTAAATGTTCAACGAATGACACAAAATCACTTATTGGATGCCAAATATTGTTTAAAAGCCCTAATTGGATTAGAATATGTCTAACGAGGACGAAAATGATCTAAATGTTCAACCAATGACACAAAATCACTTATTGGATGCCCAAGATTGGTTAAAAACCCTAATTGGACGAGAATAAGCCTATGGAGGACGAAAATGACCTAAATGTTCAACCAATGACACAAAATCACTTATTGGATGCACAAGATTGGTTAAAAACCCTAATTGGATTAGAATAAGCCTAGGGAGGACGGAAATGACCTAAATATTCAACGAACGAAACAAAATCACTGATTTGGATAAGAATAAGCCTAGGGAGGATGAAAATAACCTAAATGTTCAACCAATGACACAAAATCATTTATTGGATGCACAACATTTGTTAAAAACCCTAATTGGATTAGAATACGCATAAAGAGGACAAAATTGACCTAAATGTTCAAAAAATGAGACAAAATCACAAATTGGATGCATTAGATTGGTTAAAAAACCTAATTGGATTAGAATAAGCCTAGGGAGGACGAAAATGACCTAAATGTTCAACCAATGACACAAAATCACTTATTGGATGCACAAGATTGGTTAAAAACCCGTATTGGATTAGAATAAGCCTAGGGAGGACGAAAATTACCTAAATGTTCAACCAATGACACAAAATACCTTATTGGATGCACAAGATTGGTTAAAAACCCTAATTGGATTAGAATACGCCTAGGGAAGACGAAATTGACCTTAATGTTCAACCAATGACACAAAATCATTTATTGGATGTACAAGATTGGTTCAAAACCATAATTGGATTAAAATAAGCCTAGAGATGACGAAAATGACCTAAATGTTCAACGAATGACCCAAAATCACTTATTGGATGCACAAGATTTGTTAAAACCCTTATTTGGATTAGAATAAGCCTAGGGAGGACGAAAATTACCTAAATGTTCAACCAATGACACAAAATCACTTATTGGATGCACAAGATTGGTTAAAAACCCGAATTGGATTAGAATAAGCCTAGGGAGGACGAAAATTACCTAAATGTTCAACCAATGACACAAAATACCTTATTGGATGCACAAGATTGGTTAAAAACCCTAATTGGATTAGAATACGCCTAGGGAAGGGTAAAATGACCTTAATGTTCAACCAATGACACAAAATCACTTATTGGATGCACAAGATTGGTTAAAAACCCGAATTGGATTAGAATTAGCCTAGGGAGGACGAAAATGACCTAAAAGTTCAACCAATGACACAAAATAACTTATTGGATGCATAAGATTGCTTAAAAACCCTGATTGAATTAGAATAAGCCTAGGGAGGACGAAAATGACCTAAATGTTCAACCAATGACACAAAATCACTTATTGGATGCACAAGATGGGTTAAAAACCCTAATTGGATTAGAATAAGCCTAGGGAGGACGAAAATTACCTAAATGTTCAACCAATGACACAAAATACCTTATTGGATGCACAAGATTGGTTAAAAACCCTAATTGGATTAGAATACGCCTAGGGAAGGGTAAAATGACCTTAATGTTCAACCAATGACACAAAATCACTTATTCAATGCACAAGATTGGTTAAAAACCCTAATTGGATTAGAATAAGCCTACGGACGATGAAAATGACCTAAATGTTCAACCAATGACACAAAATCACTTATTGGATGCACAAGATTGGTTCGAAACCCTAATTGGATTAGAATAAGCCTAGTGAGGAAGAAAATGACCTAAATGTTCAACAAATGACACAAAATCACTTATTGGATGCCAAATATTGTTTAAAAGCCCTAACTGGATTAGAATATGTCTAACGAGGACGAAAATGATCTAAATGTTCAACCAATGACACAAAATCACTTATTGGATGCCCAAGATTGGTTAAAAACCCTTATTGGATTAGAATAAGCCTAGGGAGGACGGAAATGACCTAAATATTCAACGAACGAAACAAAATCACTTATTGGAAGCACAAGATTGGTTAAAAATCCTTATTTGGATTAGAATAAGCCTAGGGAGGACGAAAATAACCTAAATGTTCAACCAATGACACAAAATCATTTATTGGATGCACAAGATTTGTTAAAAACCCTAATTGGATTAGAATACGCATAAAGAGGACAAAAATGACCTAAATGTTCAACAAATGAGACAAAATCACAAATTGGATGCATTAGATTGGTTAAAAAACCTAATTGGATTAGAATAATCCTAGGGAGGACGAAAATGACCTAAATGTTCAACCAATGACACAAAATCACTTATTGGATGCACAAGATTGGTTAAAAACCCGTATTGGATTAGAATAAGCCTAGGGAGGACGAAAATTACCTAAATGTTCAACCAATGACACAAAATCCCTTATTGGATGCACAAGATTGGTTAAAAACCCTAATTGGATTAGAATACGCCTAGGGAAGACGAAATTGACCTTAATGTTCAACCAATGACACAAAATCATTTATTGGATGTACAAGATTGGTTCAAAACCATAATTGGATTAAAATAAGCCTAGAGAGAACGAAAATGACCTAAATGTTCAACGAATGACACAAAATCACTTATTGGATGCACAAGATTTGTTAAAACCCTTATTTGGATTAGAATAAGCCATGGGAGGACGAAAATTACCTAAATGTTCAACCAATGACACAAAATCACTTATTGGATGCACAAGATTGGTTAAAAACCCGAATTGGATTAGAATAAGCCTAGGGAGGACGAAAATTACCTAAATGTTCAACCAATGACACAAAATACCTTATTGGATGCACAAGATTGGTTAAAAACCCTAATTGAATTAGAATAAGCCTAGGGAGGATGAAAATGACCTAAATGTTCAACCAATGACACGAAATCACTTATTGATGCACAAGATTGGTTAAGAACCCTAATTAGATTAGAATAAGCCTAAGGAGGACGAAAATGACCTAAATGTTCAACCAATGACACAAAATCACTTATTGGATGCACAAGATTGGTTTAAACCCTTATATGGATTAGAATAAGCCTAGGGAGGACGAAAATTACCTAATTGTTCAACCAATGACACAAAATCACTTATTGGATGCACAAGATTGGTTAAAAACCCGAATAGGATTAGAATAAGCCTAAGGAGGACGAAAATTACCTAAATGTTCAACCAATGACACAAAATACCTTATTGGATGCACAAGATTGGTTAAAAACCCTAATTGGATTAGAATACGCCTAGGGAAGACGAAATTGACCTTAATATTCAACCAACGACATAAAATCACTTATTCGATGCACAAGGTTGGTTAAAAACCCTAATTGGATTAGAATAAGCCTAGGGAGGACGAAAATTGCCTAAATGTTCAACCAATGACGCAAAATGACTTATTGGATAGAGAAGATTGGTTAATAACCCTAATTGGATTAGAATACGCCTAGGGAGGTCGAAAAAGACCTAAATGTTCAACCAATGACACAAAATCACTTATTGGATGCACAAGATTGGTTAAAAACCCTAATTGGATTAGAATTAGCCTAGGGAGGACGAAAATGACCTTAATGTTCAACCAATGACACAAAATAACTTATTGGTTGCATAAGATTGCTTAAAAACCCTAATTGAATTAGAATAAGCCTAGGGAGGACGAAAAGGACCTAAATGTTCAACCAATGACACAAAATCACTTATTGGATGCACAAGATAGGTTAAAAACCCGAATTGGATTAGAATAAGCCTAGGGAGGACGAAAATTACCTAAATGTTCAACCAATGACACAAAATACCTTATTGGATGCACAAGATTGGTTAAAAACCCTAATTGGATTAGAATACGCCTAGGGAAGGGTAAAATGACCTTAATGTTCAACCAATGACACAAAATCACTTATTCAATGCACAAGATTGGTTAAAAACCCTAATTGGATTAGAATAAGCCTACGGACGATGAAAATGACCTAAATGTTCAACCAATGACACAAAATCACTTATTGGATGCACAAGATTGGTTCGAAACCCTAATTGGATTAGAATAAGCCTAGTGAGGAAGAAAATGACCTAAATGTTCAACGAATGACACAAAATCACTTATTGGATGCCAAATATTATTTAAAAGCCCTAATTGGATTAGAATATGTCTAACGAGGACGAAAATGATCTAAATGTTCAACCAATGACACAAAATCACTTATTGGATGCCCAAGATTGGTTAAAAACCCTTACTGGATTAGAATAAGCCTAGGGAGGACGGAAATGACCTAAATATTCAACGAACGAAACAAAATCACTTATTGGAAGCACAAGATTGGTTAAAAATCCTTATTTGGATTAGAATAAGCCTAGGGAGGACGAAAATAACCTAAATGTTCAACCAATGACACAAAATCATTTATTGGATGCACAAGATTTGTTAAAAACCCTAATTGGATTAGAATACGCATAAAGAGGACAAAAATGACCTAAATGTTCAACAAATGAGACAAAATCATAAATTGGATGCATTAGATTGGTTAAAAAACCTAATTGGATTAGAATAAGCCTAGGGAGGACGAAAATGACCTAAATGTTCAACCAATGACACAAAATCACTTATTGGATGCACAAGATTGGTTAAAAACCCGTATTGGATTAGAATAAGCCTAGGGAGGACGAAAATTACCTAAATGTTAAACCAATGACACAAAATACCTTATTGGATGCACAAGATTGGTTAAAAACCCTAATTGGATTAGAATACGCCTAGGGAAGACGAAATTGACCTTAATGTTCAACCAATGACACAAAATCATTTATTGGATGTACAAGATTGGTTCAAAACCATAATTGGATTAAAATAAGCCTAGAGAGGACGAAAATGACCTAAATGTTCAACGAATGACACAAAATCACTTATTGGATGCACAAGATTTGTTAAAACCCTTATTTGGATTAGAATAAGCCTAGGGAGGACGAAAATTACCTAAATGTTCAACCAATGACACAAAAATCACTTATTGGATGCACAAGATTGGTTAAAAACCCGAATTGGATTAGAATAAGCCTAGGGAGGACGAAAATTACCTAAATGTTCAACCAATGACACAAAATACCTTATTGGATGCACAAGATTGGTTAAAAACCCTAATTGAATTAGAATAAGCCTAGGGAGGATGAAAATGACCTAAATGTTCAACCAATGACACGAAATCACTTGTTGGATGCACAAGATTGGTTAAGAACCCTAATTAGATTAGAATAAGCCTAAGGAGGACGAAAATGACCTAAATGTTCAACCAATGACACAAAATCACTTATTGGATACACAAGATTGGTTTAAACCCTTATATGGATTAGAATAAGCCTAGGGAGGACGAAAATTACCTAAATGTTCAACCAATGACACAAAATCACTTATTGGATGCACAAGATTGGTTAAAAACCCGAATTGGATTAGAATAAGCTTAGGGAGGACGAAAATTACCTAAATGTTCAACCAATGACACAAAATGACTTATTGGATAGAGAAGATTGGTTAATAACCCTAATTGGATTAGAATACGCCTAGGGAGGTCGAAAAAGACCTAAATGTTCAACCAATGACACAAAATCACTTATTGGATGCACAAGATTGGTTAAAATCCCTAATTGGATTAGAATTAGCCTACGGAGGACGAAAATGACCTTAATGTTCAACCAATGACACAAAATAACTTATTGGATGCATAAGATTGCTTAAAAACCCTAATTGAATTAGCATAAGCCTAGGGAGGACGAAAAGGACCTAAATGTTCAACCAATGACCCAAAATCACTTATTGGATGCACAAGATAGGATAAAAACCCGAATTGGATTAGAATAAGCCTAGGGAGGACGAAAATTACCTAAATGTTCAACCAATGACACAAAATACCTTATTGGAGGCACAAGATTGGTTAAAAACCCTAATTGGATTAGAATACGCCTAGGGAAGGGTAAAATGACCTTAATGTTCAACCAATGACACAAAATCACTTATTCAATGCACAAGATTGGTTAAAAACCCTAATTGGATTAGAATAAGCCTACGGACGATGAAAGACCTAAATGTTCAACCAATGACACAAAATCACTTATTGGATATAGAAGATTGGTTAAAAACCCTAATTGGATTAGAATACGCTTAGGGAGGACGAAAAAGACCTAAATGTTCAACCAATGACACAAAATCACTTATTGGATAGAGAAGATTGGTTAATAACCTTAATTGGATTATAATACGCCTAGGGAGGTCGAAAAAGACCTAAATGTTCAACCAATGACACAAAATCACTTATTGGATGCACAAGATTGGTTAAAAACCCTAATTGGATTCGAATTTGCCTAGGGAGGACAAAAATGACCTAAATGTTCAACCGATGACACAAAATCACTTATTGGATGCAAAAGATTGGTTAAAAACCCTAATTGAATTAGAATAAGCCTAGGGAGGACGAAAATTACCTAAATGTTCAACCAATGACACAAAATCACTTATTGGATGCACAAGATTGGTTAAAACCCCTAATTGGATAAGAATAAGCCTAGGGAGGACTAAAATGACCTAAATGTTCAACAACTGACACAAAATACCTTATTGGATGTACAAGATTGGTTAAAAACCCTAATTGGATTAGAATACGCCTAGGGAAGACGAAATTGACCTTAATGTTCAACTAATGACACAAAATCATTTATTGGATGCACAAGATTGGTTCAAAACCATAATTGGATTAAAATAAGCCTAGAGAGGACGAAAATGACCTAAATGTTCAACGAATGACACAAAATCACTTATTGGATGCACAAGATTGGTTAAAACCCTTATTTGGATTAGAATAAGCCTAGGGAGGACGAAAATTACCTAAATGTTCAACCAATGACACAAAATGACTTATTGGATGCACAATATTGGTTAAAAACCCTAATTGGATTAGAATAAGCCTAGGAAGGACGGAAATGACCTAAATGTTCAACGAATGACACAAAATCACTTATTGGATGCACAAGATTGGTTAAAAACCCTAATTGAATTAGAATAAGCCTATGGAGTACGAAAATGACCTAAATGTTCAACCAATGACACAAACTCATTTATTGGATGCACAAGATTGGTTGAAAACCATAATTGGATAAGAATAAGCCTAGAGAGGACGAAAATGACCTAAATGTTGAACGAATGACACAAAATCACTTATTAGATGCAAAAGATTGGTTAAAAACCCGAACTGGATTAGAATAAGCCTAGGGAGGACGAAAATTACCTAAATGTTCAACCAATGACACAAAATACCTTATTGGATGCACAAGATTGGTTAAAAACCCTAATTGGATTAGAATACGCCTAGGGAAGACGAAAATGACCTTAATGTTAAACCAATGACACAAAATCCCTTATTCGATGCACAAGATTGGTTAAAAACCTTAATTGGATTAGAATAAGCCTAGGGAGGAAGAAAATTGCCTAAATGTTCAACCAATGACGCAAAATCACTTATTGGATGCTCAAGATTGGGTAAAAACCCAATTGGATTAGAATAAGCCTAGGGAGGACGAAAATTAACTAAATGTTTAACCAATGACACAAAATGACTTATTAGATAAAGAAAATTGGTTAATAACCCTAATTGGATTAGAATACGCCTAGGGAGGACGAAAAAGACATAAATGTTCAACCAATGACACAAAATCACTTATTGGATGCACAAGATTGGTTAAAAACCCGAATTGGATTAGAATAAGCCTAGGGAGGACGAAAATGACCTAAATGTTCAACCAATGACACAAAATCACTTATTGGATGCACAAGATTGGTTAAAAACCCGAATTGGATTACAATAAGCCTAGGGAGGACGAAAATTACCTAAATGTTCAACCAATGACACAAAATACCTTATTGGATGCACAAGATTGGTTAAAAACCCTAAATGGATTAGAATACGCCTAAGGAAGACGAAATTGACCTTAATGTTCAACCAATGACACAAAATCATTTATTGGATGCACAAGATTGGTTCAAAACCATAATTGGATTAAAATAAGCCTAGAGAGGACGAAAATTACCTAAATGTTTAACGAATGACACAAAATCACTTATTGGATGCACAAGATTGGTTAAAACCCTTATTTGGAATAGAATAACCCTAGGGAGGATGAAAATTACCTAAATGTTCAACCAATGACACAAAATACCTTATTGGATGCACAAGATTGGTTGAAAACCATAATTGGATAAGAATAAGCCTAGAGAGGAAGAAAATGACCTAAATGTTGAACGAATGACACAAAATCACTTATTGGATGCAAAAGATTGGTTAAAACCCTTATTTGGATTAGAATAAGCCTAGAGAGGACGAAAATTACTTAACTGTTCAACCAATGACAGAAAATCACTTATTGGATGCACAAGATTGGTTAAAAACCCGAATTTGAATAGAATAAGCCTAGGGAGGACGAAAATTACCTAAATGTTCAACCAATGACACAAAATACCTTATTGGATGCACAAGATTGGTTAAAAACCCTAATTGGATTAGAATACGCCTAGGGAAGACGAAAATGACCTTAATGTTCAACCAATGACACAAAATCCCTTATTCGATGCACAAGATTGGTTAAAAACCCTAATTGGATTAGAATAAGCCTAGGGAGGACGAAAATTGCCTAAATGTTCAACCAATGACACAAATTCTCTTATTGGATGCACAAGATTGGTTAAAAACCCGAATTGGATTAGAATAAGCCTAAGGAGGACCAAAATTACCTAAATGTTCTACGAATGACACAAAATACCTTATTGGATTCACAAGATTGGTTAAAAACCCTAATTAGATTAGAATAAGCCTATGGAGTACGAAAATGACCTAAATGTTCAACCAATGATACAAAATCACTTATTGGATGCAAAAGATTTGTTAAAACCCTTAT
Source organism: Cicer chorassanicum (assembly GCA_037974735.1). Lineage (NCBI taxonomy): Eukaryota > Viridiplantae > Streptophyta > Magnoliopsida > Fabales > Fabaceae > Cicer > Cicer chorassanicum. Next base: position 46,515,949 of record JBBPBP010000001.1, read on the forward strand.
TTGGATAAGAATAAGCCTAGGGAGGACGAAAATTACTTAATTGTTCAACCAATGATACAAAATCACTTATTGGATGCACAAGATTGGTTAAAAACCCTAATTGGATTAGAATAAGCCTAGGGAGGACGAAAATTACCTAAATGTTCAACCAATGACACAAAATGACTTATTAGATAAAGAAAATTGGTTAATAACCCTTATTGGATTAGAATACGCCTAGGAAGGACGAAAAAGACATAAATGTTCAACCAATGACACAAAATCACTTATTGGATGCACAAGATTGGTTAAGAACCCTAATTGGATTAGAATAAGCCTACGGAGGACGAAAATGACCTAAATGTTCAACCAATGAAACAAAATCACTTATTGGATGCACAAGATTGGTTAAAAACACGAATTGGATTAGAATAAGCCTAGGGAGGACGAAAATTACCTAAATGTTCAACCAATGACACAAAATACCATATTGGATGCACAAGATTGGTTAAAAACCCTAAATGGATTAGAATACGCATAGGGAAGACGAAATTGACCTTAATGTTCAACCAATGACACAAAATCATTTATTGGATGCACAAGATTGGTTCAAAACCATAATTGGATTAAAATAAGCCTAGAGAGGACGAAAATTACCTAAATGTTCAACGAATGACACAAAATCACTTATTGGATGCACAAGATTGGTTAAAACCCTTATTTGGATTAGAATAAGCTTAGGGAGGACGAAAATGACCTAAATGTTCAACCAATGACACAAAATCTCTTATTGGATGCACAAGATTGGTTAAAAACCCGAATTGGATTAGAATAAGCCTAAGGAGGACGAAAATTACCTAAATGTTCAACCAATGACACAAAATACCTTATTGGATGCACAAGATTGGTTAAAAACCCTAATGAGATTAGAATAAGCCTATGGAGTACAAAAATGACCTAAATGTTCAACCAATGACACAAAATCACTTATTGGATGCACAAGATTGTTTAAAAACCCGAATTGGATTAGAATAAGCCTAGGGAGGACGAAAATTACCTAAATATTCAACCAATGACACAAAATACCTTATTGGATGCACAAGATTGGTTAAAAACCCTTCTTGGATTAGAATACGCCTAGGGAAGACGAAAATGACCTTAATGTTCAACCAATGACACAAAATCCGTTATTCGATGCACAAGATTGGTTAAAAACCCTAATTGGATTAGAATAAGCCTAGGGAGGATGAAAATTGCCTAAATGTTCAACCAATGACGCAAAATCACTTATTGGATGCACAAGATTGGCTAAAACCCCGATTTGGATTAGAATAAGCCTATGGAGTACGAAAATGACCTAAATGTTCAACCAATGACACAAACTCATTTATTGGATGCACAAGAATTGTTGAAAACCTTAATTGGATTAGAATAAGCCTAGAGAGGACGAAAATGACCTAAATGTTGAACGAATGACACAAAATCATTTATTGGATGCACAAGATTTGTTAAAACCCTTATTTGGATTAGAATAAGCCTAGGAAGGACGAAAATTACCTAAATGTTCGACCAATGACACAAAATCACTTATTGGATGCACAAGATTGGTTAAAAACCCGAATTGGATTAGAATAACCCTAGGGAGGACGAAAATTACCTAAATGTTCTACTAATGACACAAAATACCTTATTGGATGCACAAGATTGGTTAAAAACCCTAATTTGATTAGAATACGCTTAGGGAAGACGAAAATGACCTTAATGTTCAACCAATGACCCAAAATCACTTATTCGATGCACATGATTGGTTAAAAACCCTAATTGGATTAGAATAAGCTTAGGGAGGACGAAAATTGCCTAAATCTTCAACCAATGACGTATAATCACTTATTGGATTCACAAGATTGGCTAAAAACCCGAATTGGATTAGAATAAGCCTAAGGAGGACGAAAATTACCTAAATGTTCAACCAATGACACAAAATGACTTATTAGATAAAGAAGATTGGTCAATAACCCTAATTGGATTAGAATACGCCTAGGGAGGACGAAAAAGACATAAATGTTCAACCAATGACACAAAATCACTTATTGGATGCACAAGATTGGTTAAAAACCCTAATTGGATTAGAATTAGCCTAGGGAGGACGAAAATGACCTTAATGTTCAACCAATGACACCAAATCCCTTATTCGATGCACAAGATTGGTTAAAAACCCTAATTGGATTAGAATAAGCCTAGGGAGGACGAAAATGACCTAAATATTCAACCAATGACACAAAATGACTTATTGGATGCACAAGATTGGTTAAGAACCCTAATTGGATTAAAATAAGCGTACGGAGGAAGAAAATGACCTAAATGTTAAACCAATGACACAAAATCACTTATTGGATGCACAAGATTGGTTTAAAACCCTAATAGGATTAGAATAAGCCTAGGGAGGACGAAAATGACCTTAATGTTCAACCAATGACACCAAATCCCTTATTCGATGCACAAGATTGGTTAAAAACCCTAATTGGATTAGAATAAGCCTAGGGAGGACGAAAATTGCCTAAATGTTCAACCAATGACGCAAAATCACTTATTGGATGCACAAGAATGGCTAAAAACCCGAATTGGATTAGAATAAGCCTAGGGAGGACGAAAATTACATAAATGTTCAACCAATGACACAAAATGACTTATTAGATAAAGAAGATTGGTTAATAACCCTAATTGGATTAGAATACGCCTAGGGAGGACGAAAAAGACATAAATGTTCAACCAATGACACAAAATCACTTATTGGATGCACAAGATTGGTTAAAAACCCTAATTGGATTAGAATTTGCCTAGGGAGGACGAAAATGACCTAAATGTTCAACCAATGACACAAAATAACTTATTGGATGCATAAGATTGGTTAAAAACCCTAATTGAATTAGAATAAGCCTAGGGAGGACGAAAATGACCTAAATGTTCAACCAATGACACGAAATCACTTATTGGATGCACAACATTGGTTAAGATCCCTAATTGGATTAGAATAAGCCTACGGAGGACGAAAATGACCTAAATGTTCAACCAATGACACAAAATAACTTATTGGATGCACAAGATTGGTTAATAACCCTAATTGGATTAGAATAAGCCTATGGAGTACGAAAATGACCTAAATGTTCAACCAATGACACAAACTCATTTATTGGATGCACAAGATTGGTTTAAAACCCTAATTGGATTAGAATAAGCCTAGAGAGGACGAAAATGACCTAAATGTTCAACCAATGACACAAAATACCTTATTGGATGCACAAGATTGGTTAAAAACCCTAATTGGATTAGAATACGCCTAGGGAAGACGAAAATGACCTTAATGTTTAACCAATGACCCAAAATCATTTATTCGATGCACAAGATTGGTTAAAAACCCTAATTGGATTAGAATAAGCTTAGGGAGGACGGAAATTGCCTAAATGTTCAACCAATGACGCAAAATCACTAATTGGATTCATAAGATTGGCTAAAAACCCAAATTGGATTAGAATAAGCCTAGGGAAGACGAAAATTACCTTAATGTTCAACCAATGACACAAAATGACTTATTAGATAAAGAAGATTGGTTAATAACCCTAATTGGATTAGAATACGCCTAGGGAGGACGAAAATGACATAAATGTTCAACCAATGACACAAAATCACTTATTGGATGCACAAGATTGGTTAAAAACCCTAATTGGATTAGAAGAATTAGCCTAGGGAGGACGAAAATGACCTAAATGTTCAACTAATGACACAAAATAACTTATTGGATGCATAAGATTGGTTAAAAACCCTAATTGAATTAGAATAAGCCTAGGGAGGACGGATGACCTAAATGTTCAACCAATGACACAAAATGACTTATTGGATGCACAAGATTGGTTAAGAACCCTAATTGGATTAGAATAAGCCTACGGAGGAAGAAAATGACCAAAATGTTAGACCAATCACACAAAATCACTTATTGGATGCACAAGATTGGTTTAAAACCCTAATTGGATTAGAATTTGCCTAGGGAGGACGAAAATGACCTAAATGTTCAACCAATGACACAAAATAACTTATTGGATGCATAAGATTGGTTAAAAACCCTAATTGAATTAGAATAAGCCTAGGGAGGACGAAAATGACCTAAATGTTCAACCAATGACACGAAATCACTTATTGGATGCACAAGATTGGTTAAGATCCCTAATTGGATTAGAATAAGCCTACGGAGGACGAAAATGACCTAAATGTTCCACCAATGACACAAAATCACGTATTGGATGCAGAAGGTTGGTTAAAACCCTTATCTGGATTGAAATAAGCCTAAGGAGGACGAAAATTACCTAAATGTTCAACCAATGACACAAAATCACTTATTGGATGCACAAGATGGGTTAAGAACCCGAATTGGAATAGAATAAGTTTAGGGAGGACGAAAATTACCTAAATGTTCAACCAATGACACAAAATACCTTATTGGATGCACAAGATTGGTTAAAAACCCTAATTGGATTAGAATACGCCTAGGGAAGACGAAAATGACCTTAATGTTCAACCAATGACACAAAATCCTTATTCGATGCACAAGATTGGTTAAAAACCCGTATTGGATTAGAATAAGCCTACAGAGGACGAAAATGACCTAAATGTTCAACCAATGACACAAAATAACTTATTGGATACACAAGATTGGTTAATAACCCTAATTGGATTAGAATAAGCCTATGGAGTACGAAAATGACCTAAATGTTCAACCAATGACATAAACTCATTTATTGGATGCACAAGATTGGTTTAAAACCATAATTGGATTAGAATAAGCCTAGAGAGGACGAAAATGACCTAAATGTTGAACGAATGACACAAAATCACTTATTGGATGCACAAGATTGGTTAAAAACCCGAATTAGATTAGAATAAGCCTAGGGAGGACGAAAATTACCTAAATGTTCAACCAATGACACAAAATACCTTATTGGATGCACAAGATTGGTTAAAAACCCTAATTGGATTAGAATACGCCTAGGGAAGACGAAAATGACCTTAATGTTTAACCAATGACCCAAAATCATTTATTCGATGCACAAGATTGGTTAAAAACCCTAATTGGATTAGAATAAGCTTAGGGAGGACGGAAATTGCCTAAATGTTCAACCAATGACGCAAAATCACTAATTGGATTCACAAGATTGGCTAAAAACCCTAATTGGATTAGAATAAGCCTAGGGAAGACGAAAATTACCTTAATGTTCAACCAATGACACAAAATGACTTATTAGATAAAGAAGATTGGTTAATAACCCTAATTGGATTAGAATACGCCTAGGGAGGACGAAAAAGACATAAATGTTCTACCAATGACACAAAATCACTTATTGGAGGCACAAGATTGGTTAAAAACCCTAATTGGATTAGAATTAGCCTATGGAGGACGAAAATGACCTAAATGTTCAACTAATGACACAAAATAACTTATTGGATGCATAAGATTGGTTAAAAACCCTAATTGAATTAGAATAAGCCTAGGGAGGACGGATGACCTAAATGTTCAACCAATGACACAAAATGACTTATTGGATGCACAAGATTGGTTAAGAACCCTAATTGGATTAGAATAAGCCTACGGAGGAAGAAAATGACCAAAATGTTAGACCAATCACACAAAATCACTTATTGGATGCACAAGATTGGTTTAAAACCCTAATTGGATTAGAATAAGCCTAGGGAGGACGAAAATGACCTTAATGTTCAACCAATGACACAAAATCCCTTATTCGATGCACAAGATTGGTTAAAAACCCTAATTGGATTAGAATAAGCCTAGGGAGGACGAAAATTGCCTAAATGTTCAACCAATGACGCAAAATCACTTATTGGATGCACAAGATTGGCTAAAAACCTGAATTGGATTAGAATAAGCCTAGGGAGGACGAAAATTACGTAAATGTTCCACCAATGACACAAAATGACTTATTGGATAGAGAAGATTGGTTAATAACCCTAATTGGATTAGAATACGCCTAGGGAGGGCGAAAAAGACCAAAATGTTCAACCAATGACACAAAATCACTTATTGGATGCACAAGATTGGTTAAAAACCCTAATTGGATTAGAATTAGCCTAGGGAGGACGAAAATGACCTAAATGTTCAACAAATGACACAAAATAACTTATTGGATGCATAAGATTGGTTAAAAACCCTAATTGAATTAGAATAAGCCTCGGGAGGACGAAAATTACCTAAATGTTCAACCAATGACACAAAATCACTTATTGGATGCACAAGATGGGTTAAGAACCCGAATTGGAATAGAATAAGCCTAGGGAGGACGAAAATTACCTAAATGTTCAACCAATGACACAAAATACCTTATTGGATGCACAAGATTGGTTAAAAACCCTAATTGGATTAGAATACGCCTAGGGAAGACGAAAATGACCTTAATGTTCAACCAATGACACAAAATCCCTTATTCGATTCACAAGATTGGTTAAAAACCCTAATTGGATTAGAATAAGCCTACAGAGGACGAAAATGACCTAAATGTTCAACCAATGACACAAAATAACTTATTGGATGCACAAGATTGGTTAATAACCCTAATTGGATTAGAATAAGCCTATGGAGTACGAAAATGACCTAAATGTTCAACCAATGACACAAACTCATTTATTGGATGCACAAGATTGGTTTAAAACCATAATTGGATTAGAATAAGCCTAGAGAGGACGAAAATGACCTAAATGTTGAACGAATGACACAAAATCACTTATTGGATGCACAAGATTGGTTAAAAACCCTAATTGGATTAGAATTAGCCTAGGGAGGACGAAAATGACCTAAATGTTCAACAAATGACACAAAATAACTTATTGGATGCATAAGATTGGTTAAAAACCCTAATTGAATTAGAATAAGCCTCGGGAGGACGAAAATGACCTAAATGTTCAACCAATGACACAAAATGACTTATTGGATGCACAAGATTGGTTAAGAAACCTAATTGGATTAGAATAAGCCTACGGTGGAAGAAAATGACCTTAATGTTAAACCAATGACACAAAATCACTTATTGGATGCACAAGATTGGTTTAAAACCCTAATTGGATTAGAATAAGCCTAGGGAGGACGAAAATGACCTTAATGTTCAACCAATGACACAAAATCCCTTATTCGATGCACAAGATTGGTGAAAAACCCTAATTGGATTAGAATAAGCCTAGGGAGGATGAAAATTGCCTAAATGTTCAACCAATGACGCAAAATCACTTATTGGATGCACAAGATTGGCTAAAAACCCGAATTGGATTAGAATAAGCCTAGGGAGGACGAAAATTACCTAAATGTTCAACCAATGACACAAAATGACTTATTGGATAGAGAAGATTGGTTAATAACCCTAATTGGATTAGAATACGCCTACGGAGTACGAAAAAGACCAAAATGTTCAACCAATGACAAAAAATCACTTATTGGATGCACAAGATTGGTTAAAAACCCTAATTGAATTAGAATTAGCCTAGGGAGGACGAAAATGACCTAAATGTTCAACCAATGACACAAAATAACTTATTGGATGCATAAGATTGGTTAAACACCCTAATTGAATTAGAATAAGCCTAGGGAGGACGAAAATGACATAAATATTCAACCAATGACACAAAATGACTTTTTGGATGCACAAGATTGGTTAAGAACCCTAATTGGATTAGAATAAGCCTACGGAGGAAGAAAATGACCTAAATGTTAAACCAATGACACAAAATCACTTATTGGATGCACAAGATTGGTTAAAACCTTTATTTGGATAAGAATAAGCCTAGGGATGACGAAAATTACCTAAATGTTCAACCAATGACACAAAATCACTTATTGGAGGCACAAGATGTGTTAAAAACCCGAATTGGATTAGAATAAGCCTAGAGAGGACGAAAATTACCTAAATGTTCAACCAATGACACAAAATACCTTATTGGATGCACAAGATTGGTTAAAAACCCTAATTGGATTAGAATAAGCCTACGGAGGACGAAAATGACCTAAATGTTCAATCAATGACACAAAATCACTTATTGGATGCACAAGATTGATTCAAAATCCTAATTGGATTAGAATAAACCTAGGGAGGACGAAAATGACCTAAATGTTCATTGAATGACACAAAATCACTTATTGGATGCACAAGATTAGTTCAAAACCCTAATTTGATTAGAATAAGACTAGAGAGGACGAAAATAACCTAAATGTTCAACGGATGACACAATATCACTTATTGGATGTACAAGATTTATTAAAACCCTTATTTGGATTAGAATAAGCCTAGGGAGGACGAAAATGACCTAACTATTCAACCAATGACACAAAATCATTTTTATTCGATACACAAGATTGGTTAAAAACCCTAATTGGATTAGAATAAGCCTAAGGAAACCGAAAATGACCTAAATGTTCAACCAATGACACAAAATGACTTATTGGATGCACAAGATTGGTTCAAAACCCTAATTGGATTATTATAACCCTAGAGAGGACGAAAATGACCTAAATGTTCAACGAATGACACATAATCACTTAATGGATGCACAAGATTGGTGAAAACCCTTATTTGGATTAGAACAAGTCTAGGTATGACGAAAATTGCCTAAATGTTCAACCAATGCCACAAATCAGTTATTGGATGCACAAGATTGGTTAAAAACCCTAATTGGATTAGAATACGCCTAGGGAATACGAAAATAACCTTAATAATCAACCAATGACACAAAATCACTTATTCGATGCACAAGATTGGTTAAAAACCCTAATTGGATTAGAATAAGCCTAGGCAAGACGAAAATTGCCTAAATGTTCAACCAATGACGCAAAAGCACTTATTGGATGCACAAGATTGGCTAAAAACCCGAATTGGATTAGAATAAGCCTAAGGAGGACGAAAATTACCTAAATGCTCAACCAATGACACAAAATGACTTATTTGATAAAGAAGATTGGTTAAGAAACCTAATTGGATTAGAATAAGCCTACGGTGGAAGAAAATGACCTAAATGTTAAACCAATGACACAAAATCACTTATTGGATGCACAAGATTGGTTTAAAACCCTAATTGGATTAGAATAAGCCTAGGGAGGACGAAAATGACCTTAATGTTCAACCAATGACACAAAATCCCTTATTCGATGCACAAGATTGGTTAAAAACCCTAATTGGATTAGAATATGCCTAGGGAGGACGAAAATTGCCTAAATGTTTAACCAATGACGCAAAATCACTTATTGGATGCACAAGATTGGCTAAAAACCCGAATTGGATTAGAATAAGCCTAGGGAGGACAAAAATTACCTAAATGTTCAACCAATGACACAAAATGACTTATTGGATAGAGAAGATTGGTTAATAACCCTAATTGGATTAGAATACGCCTACGGAGGACGAAAAAGACCAAAATGTTCAACCAATGACACAAAATCACTTATTGGATGCACAAGATTGGTTAAAAACCCTAATTGAATTAGAATTAGCCTAGGGAGGACGAAAATGACCTAAATGTTCAACCAATGACACAAAATAACTTATTGGATGCATAAGATTGGTTAAAAACCCTAATTGAACTAGAATAAGCCTAGGGAGGACGAAAATGACCTAAATGTTCAACCAATGACACAAAATGACTTTTTGGATGCACAAGATTGGTTAAGAACCCTAATTGGATTAGAATAAGCCTACGGAGGAAGAAAATGACCTAAATGTTAAACCAATGACACAAAATCACTTATTGGATGCACAAGATTGGTTTAAAACCCTAATTGGATTAGAATAAGCCTAGGGACGACGAAAATGACCTAAATGTTAAACCAATGACACAAAATCACTTATTGGATGCACAAGATTGGTTAAAACCCTTATTTGGATAAGAATAAGCCTAGGGATGACGAAAATTACCTAAATGTTCAACCAATGACACAAAATCACTTATTGGATGCACAAGATGGGTTAAAAACCCGAATTGGATTAGAATAAGCCTAGAGAGGACGAAAATTTCCTAAATGTTCAACCAATGACACAAAATACCTTATTGGATGCACAAGATTGGTTAAAAACCCTAATTGGATTAGAATAAGCCTACGGAGGACGAAAATGACCTAAATGTTCAACCAATGTCACAAACTCATATATTGGATGCACAAGATTGGTTGAAAACCATAATTGGATAAGAATAAGCCTAGAGAGGACGAAAATGACCTAAATGTTGAACGAATGACACAAAATCACTTATTGGATGCAAAAGATTTGTTAAAACCGTTATTTGGATTAGAATAAGCCTAGGGAGGACAAAAATTACTTAAATATTCAACCAATGACACAAAATCACTTATTGGATGCACAAGATTGGTTTAAAACCCGAATTGGATTAGAATAAGCCTAAGGAGGACGAAAATTACCTAAATGTTCAACCAATGACACAAAATACCTTATTGGATGCACAAGATTGGTTTAAAACCCTATTTGGATTAGAATAAGCCTAGGGACGACGAAGATGACCTAAATGTTAAACCAATGACTCAAAATCACTTATTGGATGCACAAGATTGGTTCACAATCCTAATTGGATTAGAATAAACCTAGGGAGGACGAAAATGACCTAAATGTTCATTGAATGACACAAAATCACTTATTGGATGCACAAGATTAGTTCAAAACCCTAATTTGATTAGAATAAGACTAGAGAGGACGAAAATAACCTAAATGTTCAACGGATGACACAATATCACTTATTGGATGTACAAGATTTATTAAAACCCTTATTTGGATTAGAATAAGCCTAGGGAGGACGAAAATGACCTAACTGTTCAACCAATGACACAAAATCACTTATTCGATGCACAAGATTGGTTAAAAACCCTAATTGGATTAGAATAAGCCTAGGCAAGACGAAAATTGCCTAAATGTTCAACCAATGACGCAAAATCACTTATTGGATGCACAAGATTGGCTAAAATCCCGAATTGGATTAGAATAAGCCTAAGGAGGACGAAAATTACCTAAATGTTCAACCAATGACACAAAATGACTTATTTGATAAAGAAGATTGGTTAAGAAACCTTATTGGATTAGAATAAGCCTACGGTGGAAGAAAATGACCTAAATGTTAAACCAATGACACAAAATCACTTATTGGATGCACAAGATTGGTTTAAAACCCTAATTGGATTAGAATAAGCCTAGGGAGGACGAAAATGACCTTAATGTTCAACCAATGACACAAAATCCCTTATTCGATGCACAAGATTGGTTAAAAACCCTAATTGGATTAGAATATGCCTAGGGAGGACGAAAATTGCCTAAATGTTTAACCAATGACGCAAAATCACTTATTGGATGCACAAGATTGGCTAAAAACCCGAATTGGATTAGAATAAGCCTAGGGAGGACAAAAATTACCTAAATGTTCAACCAATGACACAAAATGACTTATTGGATAGAGAAGATTGGTTAATAACCCTAATTGGATTAGAATACGCCTACGGAGGACGAAAAAGACCAAAATGTTCAACCAATGACACAAAATCACTTATTGGATGCACAAGATTGGTTAAAAACCCTAATTGAATTAGAATTAGCCTATGGAGGACGAAAATGACCTAAATGTTCAACCAATGACACAAAATAACTTATTGGATGCATAAGATTGGTTAAAAACCCTAATTGAATTAGAATAAGCCTAGGGAGGACGAAAATGACCTAAATGTTCAACCAATGACACAAAATGACTTTTTGGATGCACAAGATTGGTTAAGAACCCTAATTGGATTAGAATAAGCCTACGGAGGAAGAAAATGACCTAAATGTTAAACCAATGACACAAAATCACTTATTGGATGCACAAGATTGGTTTAAAACCCTAATTGGATTAGAATAAGCCTAGGGACGACGAAAATGACCTAAATGTTAAACCAATGACACAAAATCACTTATTGGATGCACAAGATTGGTTAAAACCCTTATTTGGATAAGAATAAGCCTAGGGATGACGAAAATTACCTAAATGTTCAACCAATGACACAAAATCACTTATTGGATGCACAAGATGGGTTAAAAACCCGAATTGGATTAGAATAAGCCTAGAGAGGACGAAAATTACCTAAATGTTCAACCAATGACACAAAATACCTTATTGGATGCACAAGATTGGTTAAAAACCCTAATTGGATTAGAATAAGCCTACGGAGGACGAAAATGACCTAAATGTTCAACCAATGTCACAAAATCACTTATTGGATAGAGAAGATTGGTTAAAAACCCTAATTGGATTAGAATACGCCTAGGGAGGACGAAAAAGACCTAAATGTTCAACGAATGACACAAAATCACTTATTGGATGCACAAGATTGGTTAAAAACCCTAATTGGATTAGAATAAGCCTATGGAGTACGAAAATGACCTAAATGTTCAACCAATGACACAAACTCATTTATTGGATGCACAAGATTGGTTGAAAACCATAATTGGATAAGAATAAGCCTAGAGAGGACGAAAATGACCTAAATGTTGAACGAATGACACAAAATCACTTATTGGATGCAAAAGATTTGTTAAAACCGTTATTTGGATTAGAATAAGCCTAGGGAGGACGAAAATTACTTAAATGTTCAACCAATGACACAAAATCACTTATTGGATGCACAAGATTGGTTAAAAACCCGAATTGGATTAGAATAAGCCTAGGGAGGACGAAAATTACCTAAATGTTCAACCAATGACACAAAATACCTTATTGGATGCACAAGATTGGTTAAAAACCCTAATTGGATTAGAATAAGCCAATGGAGGACGAAAATTACCTAAATGTTCAACCAATGACACAAAATCACTTATTGGATGCACAAGATTGGTTAAAAACCCGAATTTGATTAGAATAAGCCTAGGGAGGATTAAAATTACCTAAATGTTCAACCAATGACACAAAATCATTTATTGGATGCACAAGATTGGTTAAAGACCCTAATTGGATTAGAATACGCCCAGGGAGGACGGAAATGACCTTAATGTTCAACCAATGACACAATATCACTTATTGGATGCACAAGATTGGTTAAAAACCCTAATTGGATTAGAATAAGCCTAGGGAAGACGAAAAATGACCTAAATGTTCAACCAATGACACAAAATCACTAATTGGATGCACAAGATTGGTTAAAAACCCTAATTGGATTAGAATAAGCCTAGGGAGGACGAAAATGACCTAAATGTTCAACCAATGACACAAAATCACTTATTAGATGCACAAGATTGGTTAAAAACCCTAATTGGAAGAGAATAAGCCTAGGGAGGACGAAATGACCTAAATGTTCAATCAATGACATAAACGTACTTATTGGATGCACAAGATTGGTTAAAAACCCTAATTGGATGAGAATAATCCTAGGGAGGACGAAAATGACGTAAATATTCAACCAATGACACAAAATCACTTATTGGATGCACAAGATTGGTTAAAAACCCTAATTGGATGAGAATAAGCCTAGGGAGGACGAAAATGACCTAAATGTTCAACCAATGACACAAAATCACTTATTGGATGCACAAGATTAGTTAAAAACCCTAATTGGACGAGAATAAGCCTAGGGAGGACGAAAATGACCTAAATGTTCAACCAATGACACAAAATCACTTATTTGATGCACAAGATTGGTTAAGAACCCTAATTGGACTAGAATAAGCCTTGGGAGGACGAAAAAGACCTAAATGTTCAACCAATGACACAAGTGTACTTATGGGATGCACAAGATTGGTTAAAAACCCTAATTGGACGAGAATAAGCCTAGGGAGGACGAAAATGACCTAAATGTTCAACCAATGACACAAAATCACTTATTAGATGCACAAGATTGGTTAAAAACCCTAATTGGACGAGAATAAGCCTAGGGAGGACGAAAATGACCTAAATGTTCAACCAATGACACAAAATCACTTATTGGATGCACAAGATTGGTTAAAAACCCTAATTGGATTAGAATAAGCCTAGGGAGGACGAAAATGACCTAAATGTTCAACCAATGACACAAAATCACTTATTGGATGCACAAGATTGGTTAAAAACCCGAATTGGATTAGAATAAGCCTAGGGAGGACGAAAATTACCTAAATGTTCAACCAATGACACAAAATAACTTATTGGATGCACAAGATTGGTTAAAAACCCTAATTGGATTAGAATACGCCTAGGGAAGACGAAATTGACCTTAATGTTCAACTAATGACACAAAATCATTTATTGGATGTACAAGATTGGTTCAAAACCATAATTGGATTAAAATAAGCCTAGAGAGGACGAAAATGACCTAAATGTTCAACGAATGACACAAAATCACTTATTGGATTAGAATAAGCCTTGGGAGGAAGAAAATGACCTAACAGTTCAACCAATTACACAAAATCACTTATTCGATGCACAAGATTGGTTAAAAACCCTAATTGGATTAGAATAAGCCTAGGGACACCGAAAATGACCTAAATGTTAAACCAATGACCAAAAATCACTTATTGGATGCACAAGATTGGTTAAAAACCCTAATTGGATTAGAATAAGCCTAGGGAGGACGAAAATGACCTAAATGTTCAACCAATGACACAAAATCACTTATTGGATGCACAAGATTGGTTAAAAACCCGAATTGGATTAGAATAAGCCTAGGGAGGACGAAAATTACCTAAATGTTCAACCAATGACACAAAATAACTTATTGGATGCACAAGATTGGTTAAAAACCCTAATTGGATTAGAATACGCCTAGGGAAGACGAAATTGACCTTAATGTTCAACTAATGACACAAAATCATTTATTGGATGTACAAGATTGGTTCA
>JBBPBP010000001.1:46539868-46628036 GCA_037974735.1 Cicer chorassanicum
CCCGAATTGGATTAGAATAAGCCTAAGGAGGACGAAAATTACCTAAATGTTCAACCAATGACACAAAATGACTTATTTGATAAAGAAGATTGGTTAAGAAACCTTATTGGATTAGAATAAGCCTACGGTGGAAGAAAATGACCTAAATGTTAAACCAATGACACAAAATCACTTATTGGATGCACAAGATTGGTTTAAAACCCTAATTGGATTAGAATAAGCCTAGGGAGGACGAAAATGACCTTAATGTTCAACCAATGACACAAAATCCCTTATTCGATGCACAAGATTGGTTAAAAACCCTAATTGGATTAGAATATGCCTAGGGAGGACGAAAATTGCCTAAATGTTTAACCAATGACGCAAAATCACTTATTGGATGCACAAGATTGGCTAAAAACCCGAATTGGATTAGAATAAGCCTAGGGAGGACAAAAATTACCTAAATGTTCAACCAATGACACAAAATGACTTATTGGATAGAGAAGATTGGTTAATAACCCTAATTGGATTAGAATACGCCTACGGAGGACGAAAAAGACCAAAATGTTCAACCAATGACACAAAATCACTTATTGGATGCACAAGATTGGTTAAAAACCCTAATTGAATTAGAATTAGCCTAGGGAGGACGAAAATGACCTAAATGTTCAACCAATGACACAAAATAACTTATTGGATGCATAAGATTGGTTAAAAACCCTAATTGAATTAGAATAAGCCTAGGGAGGACGAAAATGACCTAAATGTTCAACCAATGACACAAAATGACTTTTTGGATGCACAAGATTGGTTAAGAACCCTAATTGGATTAGAATAAGCCTACGGAGGAAGAAAATGACCTAAATGTTAAACCAATGAAACAAAATCACTTATTGGATGCACAAGATTGGTTTAAAACCCTAATTGGATCAGAATAAGCCTAGGGACGACGAAAATGACCTAAATGTTAAACCAATGACACAAAATCACTTATTGGATGCACAAGATTGGTTAAAACCCTTATTTGGATAAGAATAAGCCTAGGGATGACGAAAATTACCTAAATGTTCAACCAATGACACAAAATCACTTATTGGATGCACAAGATGGGTTAAAAACCCGAATTGGATTAGAATAAGCCTAGAGAGGACGAAAATTTCCTAAATGTTCAACCAATGACACAAAATACCTTATTGGATGCACAAGATTGGTTAAAAACCCTAATTGGATTAGAATAAGCCTATGGAGGACGAAAATGACCTAAATGTTCAACCAATGTCACAAAATCACTTATTGGATAGAGAAGATTGGTTAAAAACCCTAATTGGATTAGAATACGCCTAGGGAGGACGAAAAAGACCTAAATGTTCAACGAATGACACAAAATCACCTATTGGATGCACAAGATTGGTTAAAAACCCTAATTGGATTAGAATAAGCCTATGGAGTACGAAAATGACCTAAATGTTCAACCAATGACACAAACTCATTTATTGGATGCACAAGATTGGTTGAAAACCATAATTGGATAAGAATAAGCCTAGAGAGGACGAAAATGACCTAAATGTTGAACGAATGACACAAAATCACTTATTGGATGCAAAAGATTTGTTAAAACCGTTATTTGGATTAGAATAAGCCTAGGGAGGACGAAAATTACTTAAATGTTCAACCAATGACACAAAATCACTTATTGGATGCACAAGATTGGTTAAAAACCCGAATTGGATTAGAATAAGCCTAGGGAGGACGAAAATTACCTAAATGTTCAACCAATGACACAAAATACCTTATTGGATGCACAAGATTGGTTTAAAACCCTAATTGGATTAGAATAAGCCTAGGGACGACGAAGATGACCTAAATGTTAAACCAATGACACAAAATCACTTATTGGATGCACAAGATTGGTTAAAACCCTTATTTGGATAAGAATAAGCCTAGGGATGACGAAAATTACCTAAATGTTCAACCAATGACACAAAATCACTTATTGGATGCACAAGATGGGTTAAAAACCCGAATTGGATTAGAATAGGCCTAGAGAGGACGAAAATTACCTAAATGTTCAACCAATGACACAAAATACCTTATTGGATGCACAAGATTGGTTAAAAACCCTAATTGGATTAGAATAAGCCTACGGAGGACGAAAATGACCTAAATGTTCAACCAATGTCACAAAATCACTTATTGGATAGAGAAGATTGGTTAAAAACCCTAATTGGATAAGAATACGCCTAGGGAGGACGAAAAAGACCTAAATGTTCAACGAATGACACAAAATCACTTATTGGATGCACAAGATTGGTTAAAAACCCTAATTGGATTAGAATAAGCCTATGGAGTACGAAAATGACCTAAATGTTCAACCAATGACACAAACTCATTTATTGGATGCACAAGATTGGTTGAAAACCATAATTGGATAAGAATAAGCCTAGAGAGGACGAAAATGACCTAAATGTTGAACGAATGACACAAAATCACTTATTGGATGCAAAAGATTTGTTAAAACCGTTATTTTGATTAGAATAAGCCTAGGGAGGACGAAAATTACTTAAATGTTCAACCAATGACACAAAATCACTTATTGGATGCACAAGATTGGTTAAAAACCCGAATTGGATTAGAATAAGCCTAGGGAGGACGAAAATTACCTAAATGTTCAACCAATGACACAAAATACCTTATTGGATGCACAAGATTGGTTTAAAACCCTAATTGGATTAGAATACGCCTAGGGAAGACGAAGATGACCTAAATGTTAAACCAATGACACAAAATCACTTATTGGATGCACAAGATTGGTTAAAACCCTTATTTGGATAAGAATAAGCCTAGGGATGACGAAAATTACCTAAATGTTCAACCAATGACACAAAATCAATTATTGGATGCACAAGATGGGTTAAAAACCCGAATTGGATTAGAATAGGCCTAGAGAGGACGAAAATTACCTAAATGTTCAACCAATGACACAAAATACCTTATTGGATGCACAAGATTGGTTAAAAACCCTAATTGGATTAGAATAAGCCTACGGAGGACGAAAATGACCTAAATGTTCAACCAATGTCACAAAATCACTTATTGGATAGAGAAGATTGGTTAAAAACCCTAATTGGATTAGAATACGCCTAGGGAGGACGAAAAAGACCTAAATGTTCAACGAATGACACAAAATCACTTATTGGATGCACAAGATTGGTTAAAAACCCTAATTGGATTAGAATAAGCCTATGGAGTACGAAAATGACCTAAATGTTCAACCAATGACACAAACTCATTTATTGGATGCACAAGATTGGTTGAAAACCATAATTGGATAAGAATAAGCCTAGAGAGGACGAAAATGACCTAAATGTTGAACGAATGACACAAAATCACTTATTGGATGCAAAAGATTTGTTAAAACCGTTATTTGGATTAGAATAAGCCTAGGGAGGACGAAAATTACTTAAATGTTCAACCAATGACACAAAATCACTTATTGGATGCACAAGATTGGTTAAAAACCCGAATTGGATTAGAATAAGCCTAGGGAGGACGAAAATTACCTAAATGTTCAACCAATGACACAAAATACCTAATTGGATGCACAAGATTGGTTAAAAACCCTTATTGGATTAGAATACGCCTAGGGAAGACGAAAATGACCTTAATGTTCAACCAATGACACAAAATCCCTTATTCGATGCACAAGATTGGTTAAAAACCCTAATTGGATTAGAATAAGCCTAGGGAGGATGAAAATTGCCTTAATGTTCAACCAATGACGCAAAATCACTTATTGGATGCACAAGATTGCCTAAAAACCCGAATTGGATTAGAATAAGCCTAGGGAGGACGAAAATTACCTAAATGTTCAACCAATGACACAAAATGACTTATTTGATAAAGAAGATTGGTTAATAACCCTAATTGGATTAGAATACGCCTAGGGAGGACGAAAATGACCTAAATGTTCAACCGATGACACGAAATCACTTATTGGATGCACAAGATTGGCTAAAAACCCGAATTGGATTAGAATAAGCCTAGGAAGGACGAAAATTACCTAAATGTTCAACGATGACACAAACTGACTTATTGGATAGAGAAGATTGGTTAATAACCCTAATTGGATTAGAATACGCCTAGGGAGGACGAAAAAGACCAAAATGTTCAACCAATGACACAAAATCACTTATTGGATGCACAAGATTGGTTAAAAACCCTAATTGGATTAGAATTAGCCTAGGGAGGATGAAAATGACCTAAATGTTCAACCAATGACACAAAATACCTTATTGGATGCACAAGATTGGTTAAAAACCCTAATTGGATTAGAATAAGCCTACGGAGGACGAAAATGACCTAAATGTTCAACCAATGACACAAAATCACTTATTGGATGCACAAGATTGGTTCACAATCCTAATTGGATTAGAATAAACCTAGGGAGGACGAAAATGACCTAAATGTTCATTGAATGACACAAAATCACTTATTGGATGCACAAGATTAGTTCAAAACCCTAATTTGATTAGAATAAGACTAGAGAGGACGAAAATAACCTAAATGTTCAACGGATGACACAATATCACTTATTGGATGTACAAGATTTATTAAAACCCTTATTTGGATTAGAATAAGCCTAGGGAGGACGAAAATGACCTAACTGTTCAACCAATGACGCAAAATCACTTATTGGATGCACAAGATTGGCTAAAAACCCGAATTGGATTAGAATAAGCCTAGGGAGGACAAAAATTACCTAAATGTGCAACCAATGACACAAAATGACTTATTGGATAGAGAAGTTTGGTTAATAACCCTAATTGGATTAGAATACGCCTACGGAGGACGAAAAAGACCAAAATGTTCAACCAATGACACAAAATCACTTATTGGATGCACAAGATTGGTTAAAAACCCTAATTGAATTAGAATTAGCCTAGGGAGGACGAAAATGACCTAAATGTTCAACCAATGACACAAAATGACTTTTTGGATGCACAAGATTGGTTACGAACCCTAATTGGATTAGAATAAGCCTACGGAGGAAGAAAATGACCTAAATGTTAAACCAATGACACAAAATCACTTATTGGATGCACATGATTGGTTTAAAACCCTAATTGGATTAGAATAAGCCTAGGGATGACGAAAATTACTTAAATGTTCAACCAATGACACAAAATACCTTATTGGATGCACAAGATTGGTTAAAAACCCGAATTGGATTAGAATAAGCCTAGGGAGGACGAAAATTACCTAAATGTTCAACCAATGACACAAAATACCTTATTGGATGCACAAGATTGGTTAAAAACCCTTATTGGATTAGAATACGCCTAGGGAAGACGAAAATGACCTTAATGTTCAACCAATGACACAAAATCCCTTATTCGATGCACAAGATTGGTTAAAAACCCTAATTGGATTAGAATAAGCCTAGGGAGGATGAAAATTGCCTAAATGTTCAACCAATGACGCAAAATCACTTATTGGATGCACAAGATTGCCTAAAACCCCGTTTTGGATTAGAATAAGCCTTGGGAGGACGAAAATTACCTAAATGTTCAACCAATGACACAAAATGACTTTTTTGATAAAGAAGATTGGTTAATCACCCTAATTGGATTAGAATACGCCTAGGGAGGACGAAAAAGTTATAAATGTTCAACCAATGACACAAAATCACTTATTGGATGCACAAGATTGGTTAAAAACCCTAATTGGATTAGAATTTGCCTAGGGAGGACGAAAATGACCTAAATGTTCAACCAATGACATAAAATAACTTATTGGATACATAAGATTGGTTAAAAACCCTAATTGAATTAGAATAAGCCTAGGGAGGACGAAAATGACCTAAATGTTCAACCAATGACACGAAATCACTTATTGGATGCACAAGATTGGTTAAGAACCCTAATTGGGTTAGAATAAGCCTACGAAGGACGAAAATGACCTAAATGTTCAACCAATGACACAAAATCACTTATTGGATGCACAAGCTTGGTTAAAACCCTTATCTGGATTAGAATAAGCCTAAGGAGGACGAAAATTACCTAAATGTTCAACCAATGACACAAAATCACTTATTGGATGCACAAGATGGGTTAAGAACCCGAATTGGATTAGAATAAGCCTAGGGAGGACGAAAATTGCCTAAATGTTCAACCAATGACGCAAAATCATTATTGGATGCACAAGATTGGCTAAAATCCCGAATTGGATTAGAATAAGCCTAGTGAGGACGAAAATTACCTAAATGATCAACGATGACACAAACTGACTTATTGGATAGAGAAGATTGGTTAATAACCCTAATTGGATTAGAATACGCCTAGGGAGGACGAAAAAGACCAAAATATTCAACCAATGACACAAAATCACTTATTGGATGCACAAGATTGGTTAAAAACCCTAATTGGATTAGAATTAGCCTAGGGAGGATGAAAATGACCTAAATGTTCAACCAATGACACAAAATAACTTATTGGATGCATAAGATCGGTTAAAAACCCTAATTGAATTCGAATAAGACTAGGGAGGACGAAAATGACTTAAATGTTCAACCAATGACACAAAATAACTTATTGGATGCACAAGATTGGTTAAGAACCCTAATTGGATTAGAATAAGCCTAGGGAGGACGAAAATGACCTTAATGTTCAACCAATGACACAAAATCCCTTATTCGATGCACAAGATTGGTTAAAAACCCTAATTGGATTAAAATATGCCTAGGGAGGACGAAAATTGCCTAAATGTTCAACCAATGACGCAAAATCACTTATTGGATGCACAAGATTGGCTAAAAACCCGAATTGGATTAGAATAAGCCTAGGGAGGACAAAAATTACCTAAATGTTCAACCAATGACACAAAATGACTTATTGGATAGAGAAGATTGGTTAATAACCCTAATTGGATTAGAATACGCCTACGGAGGACGAAAAAGACCAAAATGTTCAACCAATGACACAAAATCACTTATTGGATGCACAAGATTGGTTAAAAACCCTAATTGAATTAGAATTAGCCTAGGGAGGACGAAAATGACCTAAATGTTCAACCAATGACACAAAATAACTTATTGGATGCATAAGATTGGTTAAAAACCCTAATTGAATTAGAATAAGCCTAGGGAGGACGAAAATGACCTAAATGTTCAACCAATGACACAAAATGACTTTTTGGATGCACAAGATTGGTTAAGAACCCTAATTGGATTAGAATAAGCCTACGGAGGAAGAAAATGACCTAAATGTTAAACCAATGACACAAAATCACTTATTGGATGCACAAGATTGGTTTAAAACCCTAATTGGATTAGAATAAGCCTAGGGACGACGAAAATGACCTAAATGTTAAACCAATGACACAAAATCACTTATTGGATGCACAAGATTGGTTAAAACCCTTATTTGGATAAGAATAAGCCTAGGGATGACGAAAATTACTTAAATGTTCAACCAATGACACAAAATCACTTATTGGATGCACAAGATGGGTTAAAAACCCGAATTGGATTAGAATAAGCCTAGAGAGGACGAAAATTACCTAAATGTTCAACCAATGACACAAAATACCTTATTGGATGCACAAGATTGGTTAAAAACCCTAATTGGATTAGAATAAGCCTACGGAGGACGAAAATGACCTAAGTGTTCAACCAATGTCACAAAATCACTTATTGGATAGAGAAGATTGGTTAAAAACCCAAATTGGATTAGAATACGCCTAGGGAGGACGAAAAAGACCTAAATGTTCAACGAATGACACAAAATCACTTATTGGATACACAAGATTGGTTAAAAACCCTAATTGGATTAGAATAAGCCTATGGAGTACGAAAATGACCTAAATGTTCAACCAATGACACAAACTCATTTATTGGATGCACAAGATTGGTTGAAAACCATAATTGGATAAGAATAAGCCTAGAGAGGACGAAAATGACCTAAATGTTGAACGAATGACACAAAATCACTATTGGATGCAAAAGATTTGTTAAAACCGTTATTTGGATTAGAATAAGCCTAGGGAGGACGAAAATTACTTAAATGTTCAACCAATGACACAAAATCACTTATTGGATGCACAAGATTGGTTAAAAACCCGAATTGGATTAGAATAAGCCTAGGGAGGACGAAAATTACCTAAATGTTCAACCAATGACACAAAATACCTTATTGGATGCACAAGATTGGTTAAAAACCCTTATTGGATTAGAATACGCCTAGGGAAGACGAAAATGACCTTAATGTTCAACCAATGACACAAAATCCCTTATTCGATGCACAAGATTGGTTAAAAACCCTAATTGGATTAGAAGAAGCCTAGGGAGGATGAAAATTCCCTAAATGTTCAACCAATGACGCAAAATCACTTATTGGATGCACAAGATTGCCTAAAACCCCGTTTTGGATTAGAATAAGCCTTGGGAGGACGAAAATTACCTAAATGTTCAACCAATGACACAAAATGACTTATTTGATAAAGAAGATTGGTTAATCACCCTAATTGGATTAGAATACGCCTAGGGAGGACGAAAAAGTTATAAATGTTCAACCAATGACACAAAATCACTTATTGGATGCACAAGATTGGTTAAAAACCCTAATTGGATTAGAATCTGCCTAGGGAGGACGAAAATGACCTAAATGTTCAACCAATGACATAAAATAACTTATTGGATACATAAGATTGGTTAAAAACCCTAATTGAATTAGAATAAGCCTAGGGAGGACGAAAATGACCTAAATGTTCAACCAATGACACGAAATCACTTATTGGATGCACAAGATTGGTTAAGAACCCTAATTGGGTTAGAATAAGCCTACGAAGGACGAAAATGACCTAAATGTTCAACCAATGACACAAAATCACTTATTGGATGCACAAGCTTGGTTAAAACCCTTATCTGGATTAGAATAAGCCTAAGGAGGACGAAAATTACCTAAATGTTCAACCAATGACACAAAATCACTTATTGGATGCACAAGATGGGTTAAGAACCCGAATTGGATTAGAATAAGCCTAGGGAGGACGAAAATTGCCTAAATGTTCAACCAATGACGCAAAATCATTATTGGATGCACAAGATTGGCTAAAATCCCGAATTGGATTAGAATAAGCCTAGTGAGGACGAAAATTACCTAAATGATCAACGATGACACAAACTGACTTATTGGATAGAGAAGATTGGTTAATAACCCTAATTGGATTAGAATACGCCTAGGGAGGACGAAAAAGACCAAAATATTCAACCAATGACACAAAATCACTTATTGGATGCACAAGATTGGTTAAAAACCCTAATTGGATTAGAATTAGCCTAGGGAGGATGAAAATGACCTAAATGTTCAACCAATGACACAAAATAACTTATTGGATGCATAAGATCGGTTAAAAACCCTAATTGAATTCGAATAAGACTAGGGAGGACGAAAATGACCTAAATGTTCAACCAATGACACAAAATAACTTATTGGATGCACAAGATTGGTTAAGAACCCTAATTGGATTAGAATAAGCCTACAGTGGAAGAAAATGATAAAAATGTTAAACCAATGACACAAAATCACTTATTGGATGCACAAGATTGGTTTAAAACCCTAATTGGATTAGAATAAGCTTAGGGAGGACGAAAATGACCTTAATGTTCAACCAATGACACAAAATCCCTTATTCGATGCACAAGATTGGTTAAAAACCCTAATTGGATTAAAATATGCCTAGGGAGGACGAAAATTGCCTAAATGTTCAACCAATGACGCAAAATCACTTATTGGATGCACAAGATTGGCTAAAAACCCGAATTGGATTAGAATAAGCCTAGGGAGGACAAAAATTACCTAAATGTTCAACCAATGACACAAAATGACTTATTGGATAGAGAAGATTGGTTAATAACCCTAATTGGATTAGAATACGCCTACGGAGGACGAAAAAGACCAAAATGTTCAACCAATGACACAAAATCACTTATTGGATGCACAAGATTGGTTAAAAACCCTAATTGAATTAGAATTAGCCTAGGGAGGACGAAAATGACCTAAATGTTCAACCAATGACACAAAATAACTTATTGGATGCATAAGATTGGTTAAAAACCCTAATTGAATTAGAATAAGCCTAGGGAGGACGAAAATGACCTAAATGTTCAACCAATGACACAAAATGACTTTTTGGATGCACAAGATTGGTTAAGAACCCTAATTGGATTAGAATAAGCCTACGGAGGAAGAAAATGACCTAAATGTTAAACCAATGACACAAAATCACTTATTGGATGCACAAGATTGGTTTAAAACCCTAATTGGATTAGAATAAGCCTAGGGACGACGAAAATGACCTAAATGTTAAACCAATGACACAAAATCACTTATTGGATGCACAAGATTGGTTAAAACCCTTATTTGGATAAGAATAAGCCTAGGGATGACGAAAATTACCTAAATGTTCAACCAATGACACAAAATCACTTATTGGATGCACAAGATGGGTTAAAAACCCGAATTGGATTAGAATAAGCCTAGAGAGGACGAAAATTACCTAAATGTTCAACCAATGACACAAAATACCTTATTGGATGCACAAGATTGGTTAAAAACCCTAATTGGATTAGAATAAGCCTACGGAGGACGAAAATGACCTAAATGTTCAACCAATGTCACAAAATCACTTATTGGATAGAGAAGATTGGTTAAAAACCCTAATTGGATTAGAATACGCCTAGGGAGGACGAAAAAGACCTAAATGTTCAACGAATGACACAAAATCACTTATTGGATGCACAAGATTGGTTAAAAACCCTAATTGGATTAGAATAAGCCTATGGAGTACGAAAATGACCTAAATGTTCAACCAATGACACAAACTCATTTATTGGATGCACAAGATTGGTTGAAAACCATAATTGGATAAGAATAAGCCTAGAGAGGACGAAAATGACCTAAATGTTGAACGAATGACACAAAATCACTTATTGGATGCAAAAGATTTGTTAAAACCGTTATTTGGATTAGAATAAGCCTAGGGAGGACGAAAATTACTTAAATGTTCAACCAATGACACAAAATCACTTATTGGATGCACAAGATTGGTTAAAAACCCGAATTGGATTAGAATAAGCCTAGGGAGGACGAAAATTACCTAAATGTTCAACCAATGACACAAAATACCTTATTGGATGCACAAGATTGGTTAAAAACCCTTATTAGATTAGAATACGCCTAGGGAAGACGAAAATGACCTTAATGTTCAACAAATGACACAAAATCCCTTATTCGATGCACAAGATTGGTTAAAAACCCTAATTGGATTAGAATAAGCCTAGGGAGGATGAAAATTGCCTAAATGTTCAACCAATGACGCAAAATCACTTATTGGATGCACAAGATTGCCTAAAACCCCGTTTTGGATTAGAATAAGCCTTGGGAGGACGAAAATTACCTAAATGTTCAACCAATGACACAAAATGACTTTTTTGATAAAGAAGATTGGTTAATCACCCTAATTGGATTAGAATACGCCTAGGGAGGACGAAAAAGTTATAAATGTTCAACCAATGACACAAAATCACTTATTGGATGCACAAGATTGGTTAAAAACCCTAATTGGATTAGAATTTGCCTAGGGAGGACGAAAATGACCTAAATGTTCAACCAATGACATAAAATAACTTATTGGATACATAAGATTGGTTAAAAACCCTAATTGAATTAGAATAAGCCTAGGGAGGACGAAAATGACCTAAATGTTCAACCAATGACACGAAATCACTTATTGGATGCACAAGATTGGTTAAGAACCCTAATTGGGTTAGAATAAGCCTACGGAGGACGAAAATGACCTAAATGTTCAACCAATGACACATAATCACTTATTGGATGCACAAGATTGGTTAAAACCCTTATCTGGATTAGAATAAGCCTAAGGAGGACGAAAATTACCTAAATGTTCAACCAATGACACAAAATCACTTATTGGATGCACAAGATGTGTTAAGAACCCGAATTGGATTAGAATAAGCCTAGGGAGGACGAAAATTGCCTTAATGTTCAACCAATGACGCAAAATCATTATTGGATGCACAAGATTGGCTAAAAACCCGAATTGGATTAGAATAAGCCTAGGGAGGACGAAAATTACCTAAATGTTCAACGATGACACAAACTGACTTATTGGATAGAGAAGATTGGTTAATAACCCTAATTGGATTAGAATACGCCTAGGGAGGACGAAAAAGACCAAAATATTCAACCAATGACACAAAATCACTTATTGGATGCACAAGATTGGTTAAAAACCCTAATTGGATTAGAATTAGCCTTGGGAGGATGAAAATGACCTAAATGTTCAACCAATGACACAAAATAACTTATTGGATGCATAAGATCGGTTAAAAACCCTAATTGAATTCGAATAAGACTAGGGAGGACGAAAATGACCTAAATGTTCAACCAATGACACAAAATAACTTATTGGATGCACAAGATTGGTTAAGAACCCTAATTGGATTAGAATAAGCCTAGGGAGGACGAAAATGACCTTAATGTTCAACCAATGACACAAAATCCCTTATTCGATGCACAAGATTGGTTAAAAACCCTAATTGGATTAAAATATGCCTAGGGAGGACGAAAATTGCCTAAATGTTCAACCAATGACGCAAAATCACTTATTGGATGCCCAAGATTGGTTAAGAACCCTAATTGGGTTAGAATAAGCCTACGAAGGACGAAAATGACCTAAATGTTCAACCAATGACACAAAATCACTTATTGGATGCACAAGCTTGGTTAAAACCCTTATCTGGATTAGAATAAGCCTAAGGAGGACGAAAATTACCTAAATGTTCAACCAATGACACAAAATCACTTATTGGATGCACAAGATGGGTTAAGAACCCGAATTGGATTAGAATAAGCCTAGGGAGGACGAAAATTGCCTAAATGTTCAACCAATGACACAAACTCATTTATTGGATGCACAAGATTGGTTGAAAACCATAATTGGATAAGAATAAGCCTAGAGAGGACGAAAATGACCTAAATGTTGAACGAATGACACAAAATCACTATTGGATGCAAAAGATTTGTTAAAACCGTTATTTGGATTAGAATAAGCCTAGGGAGGACGAAAATTACTTAAATGTTCAACCAATGACACAAAATCACTTATTGGATGCACAAGATTGGTTAAAAACCCGAATTGGATTAGAATAAGCCTAGGGAGGACGAAAATTACCTAAATGTTCAACCAATGACACAAAATACCTTATTGGATGCACAAGATTGGTTAAAAACCCTTATTGGATTAGAATACGCCTAGGGAAGACGAAAATGACCTTAATGTTCAACCAATGACACAAAATCCCTTATTCGATGCACAAGATTGGTTAAAAACCCTAATTGGATTAGAAGAAGCCTAGGGAGGATGAAAATTCCCTAAATGTTCAACCAATGACGCAAAATCACTTATTGGATGCACAAGATTGCCTAAAACCCCGTTTTGGATTAGAATAAGCCTTGGGAGGACGAAAATTACCTAAATGTTCAACCAATGACACAAAATGACTTATTTGATAAAGAAGATTGGTTAATCACCCTAATTGGATTAGAATACGCCTAGGGAGGACGAAAAAGTTATAAATGTTCAACCAATGACACAAAATCACTTATTGGATGCACAAGATTGGTTAAAAACCCTAATTGGATTAGAATTTGCCTAGGGAGGACGAAAATGACCTAAATGTTCAACCAATGACATAAAATAACTTATTGGATACATAAGATTGGTTAAAAACCCTAATTGAATTAGAATAAGCCTAGGGAGGACGAAAATGACCTAAATGTTCAACCAATGACACGAAATCACTTATTGGATGCACAAGATTGGTTAAGAACCCTAATTGGGTTAGAATAAGCCTACGGAGGACGAAAATGACCTAAATGTTCAACCAATGACACATAATCACTTATTGGATGCACAAGATTGGTTAAAACCCTTATCTGGATTAGAATAAGCCTAAGGAGGACGAAAATTACCTAAATGTTCAACCAATGACACAAAATCACTTATTGGATGCACAAGATGTGTTAAGAACCCGAATTGGATTAGAATAAGCCTAGGGAGGACGAAAATTGCCTTAATGTTCAACCAATGACGCAAAATCATTATTGGATGCACAAGATTGGCTAAAAACCCGAATTGGATTAGAATAAGCCTAGGGAGGACGAAAATTACCTAAATGTTCAACGATGACACAAACTGACTTATTGGATAGAGAAGATTGGTTAATAACCCTAATTGGATTAGAATACGCCTAGGGAGGACGAAAAAGACCAAAATATTCAACCAATGACACAAAATCACTTATTGGATGCACAAGATTGGTTAAAAACCCTAATTGGATTAGAATTAGCCTAGGGAGGATGAAAATGACCTAAATGTTCAACCAATGACACAAAATAACTTATTGGATGCATAAGATCGGTTAAAAACCCTAATTGAATTCGAATAAGACTAGGGAGGACGAAAATGACCTAAATGTTCAACCAATGACACAAAATAACTTATTGGATGCACAAGATTGGTTAAGAACCCTAATTGGATTAGAATAAGCCTACAGTGGAAGAAAATGATAAAAATGTTAAACCAATGACACAAAATCACTTATTGGATGCACAAGATTTGTTTAAAACCCTAATTGGATTAGAATAAGCCTAGGGAGGACGAAAATGACCTTAATGTTCAACCAATGACACAAAATCCCTTATTCGATGCACAAGATTGGTTAAAAACCCTAATTGGATTAGAATAAGCCTAGGGAGGATGAAAATTGCCTAAATGTTCAACCAATGACGCAAAATCACTTATTGGATGCACAAGATTGCCTAAAAACCCGAATTGGATTAGAATAAGCCTAGGGAGGACGAAAATTACCTAAATGTTCAACCAATGACACAAAATGACTTATTTGATAAAGAAGATTGGTTAATAACCCTAATTGGATTAGAATACGCCTAGGGAGGACGAAAAAGTTATAAATGTTCAACCAATGACACAAAATCACTTATTGGATGCACAAGATTGGTTAAAAATCCTAATTGGATTAGAATTTGCCTAGGGAGGACGAAAATGACCTAAATGTTCAACCAATGACATAAAATAACTTATTGGATACATAAGATTGGTTAAAAACCCTAATTGAATTAGAATAAGCCTAAGGAGGACGAAAATGACCTAAATTTTCAACCGATGACACGAAATCATTTATTGGATGCACAAGATTGGCTAAAAACCCGAATTGGATTAGACTAAGCCTAGGAAGGACGAAAATTACCTAAATGTTCAACGATGACACAAACTGACTTATTGGATAGAGAAGATTGGTTAATAACCCTAATTGGATTAGAATACGCCTAGGGAGGACGAAAAAGACCAAAATGTTCAACCAATGACACAAAATCACTTATTGGATGCACAAGATTGGTTAAAAACCCTAATTGGATTAGAATTAGCCTAGGGAGGATGAAAATGACCTAAATGTTCAACCAATGACACAAAATACCTTATTGGATGCACAAGATTGGTTAAAAACCCTAATTGGATTAGAATAAGCCTACGGAGGACGAAAATGACCTAAATGTTCAACCAATGACACAAAATCACTTATTGGATGCACAAGATTGGTTCACAATCCTAATTGGATTAGAATAAACCTAGGGAGGACGAAAATGACCTAAATGTTCATTGAATGACACAAAATCACTTATTGGATGCACAAGATTAGTTCAAAACCCTAATTTGATTAGAATAAGACTAGAGAGGACGAAAATAACCTAAATGTTCAACGGATGACACAATATCACTTATTGGATGTACAAGATTTATTAAAACCCTTATTTGGATTAGAATTAGCCTAGGGAGGACGAAAATGACCTAACTGTTCAACCAATGACGCAAAATCACTTATTGGATGCACAAGATTGGCTAAAAACCCGAATTGGATTAGAATAAGCCTAGGGAGGACAAAAATTACCTAAATGTGCAACCAATGACACAAAATGACTTATTGGATAGAGAAGATTGGTTAATAACCCTAATTGGATTAGAATACGCCTACGGAGGACGAAAAAGACCAAAATGTTCAACCAATGACACAAAATCACTTATTGGATGCACAAGATTGGTTAAAAACCCTAATTGAATTAGAATTAGCCTAGGGAGGACGAAAATGACCTAAATGTTCAACCAATGACACAAAATGACTTTTTGGATGCACAAGATTGGTTACGAACCCTAATTGGATTAGAATAAGCCTACGGAGGAAGAAAATGACCTAAATGTTAAACCAATGACACAAAATCACTTATTGGATGCACTTGATTGGTTTAAAACCCTAATTGGATTAGAATAAGCCTAGGGACGACGAAAATGACCTAAATGTTAAACCAATGACACAAAATCACTTATTGGATGCACAAGATTGGTTAAAACCCTTATTTGGATAAGAATAAGCCTAGGGATGACGAAAATTACTTAAATGTTCAACCAATGACACAAAATCACTTATTGGATGCACAAGATGGGTTAAAAACCCGAATTGGATTAGAATAAGCCTAGAGAGGACGAAAATTACCTAAATGTTCAACCAATGACACAAAATACCTTATTGGATGCACAAGATTGGTTAAAAACCCTAATTGGATTAGAATAAGCCTACGGAGGACGAAAATGACCTAAGTGTTCAACCAATGTCACAAAATCACTTATTGGATAGAGAAGATTGGTTAAAAACCCAAATTGGATTAGAATACGCCTAGGGAGGACGAAAAAGACCTAAATGTTCAACGAATGACACAAAATCACTTATTGGATACACAAGATTGGTTAAAAACCCTAATTGGATTAGAATAAGCCTATGGAGTACGAAAATGACCTAAATGTTCAACCAATGACACAAACTCATTTATTGGATGCACAAGATTGGTTGAAAACC
The DNA here is from genome assembly GCA_037974735.1 of Cicer chorassanicum. Taxonomy (NCBI): domain Eukaryota; kingdom Viridiplantae; phylum Streptophyta; class Magnoliopsida; order Fabales; family Fabaceae; genus Cicer; species Cicer chorassanicum. The sequence goes on from JBBPBP010000001.1 coordinate 46,556,859, forward strand.
ATAATTGGATAAGAATAAGCCTAGAGAGGACGAAAATGACCTAAATGTTGAACGAATGACACAAAATCACTATTGGATGCAAAAGATTTGTTAAAACCGTTATTTGGATTAGAATAAGCCTAGGGAGGACGAAAATTACTTAAATATTCAACCAATGAAACAAAATCACTTATTGGATGCACAAGATTGGTTAAAAACCCGAATTGGATTAGAATAAGCCTAGGGAGGACGAAAATTACCTAAATGTTCAACCAATGACACAAAATACCTTATTGGATGCACAAGATTGGTTAAAAACCCTTATTGGATTAGAATACGCCTAGGGAAGACGAAAATGACCTTAATGTTCAACCAATGACACAAAATCCCTTATTCGATGCAGAAGATTGGTTAAAAACCCTAATTGGATTAGAATAAGCCTAGGGAGGATGAAAATTCCCTAAATGTTCAACCAATGACGCAAAATCACTTATTGGATGCACAAGATTGCCTAAAACCCCGTTTTGGATTAGAATAAGCCTTGGGAGGACGAAAATTACCTAAATGTTCAACCAATGACACAAAATGACTTATTTGATAAAGAAGATTGGTTAATCACCCTAATTGGATTAGAATACGCCTAGGGAGGACGAAAAAGTTATAAATGTTCAACCAATGACACAAAATCACTTATTGGATGCACAAGATTGGTTAAAAACCCTAATTGAATTAGAATAAGCCTAGGGAGGACGAAAATGACCTAAATGTTCAACCAATGACACGAAATCACTTATTGGATGCACAAGATTGGTTAAGAACCCTAATTGGGTTAGAATAAGCCTACGAAGGACGAAAAAGACCTAAATGTTCAACCAATGACACAAAATCACTTATTGGATGCACAAGTTTGGTTAAAACCCTTATCTGGATTAGAATAAGCCTAAGGAGGACGAAAATTACCTAAATGTTCAACCAATGACACAAAATCACTTATTGGATGCACAAGATGGGTTAAGAACCCGAATTGGATTAGAATAAGCCTAGGGAGGACGAAAATTGCCTAAATGTTCAACCAATGACGCAAAATCATTATTGGATGCACAAGATTGGCTAAAATCCCGAATTGGATTAGAATAAGCCTAGTGAGGACGAAAATTACCTAAATGATCAACGATGACACAAACTGACTTATTGGATAGAGAAGATTGGTTAATAACCCTAATTGGATTAGAATACGCCTAGGGAGGACGAAAAAGACCAAAATATTCAACCAATGACACAAAATCACTTATTGGATGCACAAGATTGGTTAAAAACCCTAATTGGATTAGAATTAGCCTAGGGAGGATGAAAATGACCTAAATGTTCAACCAATGACACAAAATAACTTATTGGATGCATAAGATCGGTTAAAAACCCTAATTGAATTCGAATAAGACTAGGGAGGACGAAAATGACTTAAATGTTCAACCAATGACACAAAATAACTTATTGGATGCACAAGATTGGTTAAGAACCCTAATTGGATTAGAATAAGCCTACAGTGGAAGAAAATGATAAAAATGTTAAACCAATGACACAAAATCACTTATTGGATGCACAAGATTGGATTAAAACCCTAATTGGATTAGAATAAGCCTAGGGAGGACGAAAATGACCTTAATGTTCAACCAATGACACAAAATCCCTTATTCGATGCACAAGATTGGTTAAAAACCCTAATTGGATTAGAATAAGCCTAGGGAGGACGAAAATTGCCTAAATGTTCAACCAATGACACAAAATGACTTATTGGATAGAGAAGATTGGTTAATAACCCTAATTGGATTAGAATACGCCTACGGAGGACGAAAAAGACCAAAATGTTCAGCCAATGACACAAAATCACTTATTGGATGCAAAAGATTGGTTAAAAACCCTAATTGAATTAGAATTAGCCTAGGGAGGACGAAAATGACCTAAATGTTCAACCAATGACACAAAATAACTTATTGGATGCATAAGATTGGTTAAAAACCCTAATTGAATTAGAATAAGCCTAGGGAGAACGAAAATGACCTAAATGTTCAACCAATGACACAAAATGACTTTTTGGATGCACAAGATTGGTTAAGAACCCTAATTGGATTAGAATAAGCCTACGAAGGAAGAAAATGACCTAAATGTTAAACCAATGACACAAAATCACTTATTGGATGCACAAGATTGGTTTAAAACCCTAATTGGATTAGAATAAGCCTAGGGACGACGAAAATGACCTAAATGTTAAACCAATGACACAAAATCACTTATTGGATGCACAAGATTGGTTAAAACCCTTATTTGGATAAGAATAAGCCTAGGGATGACGAAAATTACCTAAATGTTCAACCAATGACACAAAATCACTTATTGGATGCACAAGATGGGTTAAAACCCCGAATTCGATTAGAATAAGCCTAGAGAGGACGAAAATTACCTAAATGTTCAACCAATGACACAAAATACCTTATTGGATGCACAAGATTGGTTAAAAACCCTAATTGGATTAGAATAAGCCTACGGAGGACGAAAATGACCTAAATGTTCAACCAATGTCACAAAATCGCTTATTGGATAGAGAAGATTGGTTAAAAACCCTAATTGGATTAGAATACGCCTAGGGAGGACGAAAAAGACCTAAATGTTCAACGAATGACACAAAATCACTTATTGGATACACAAGATTGGTTAAAAACCCTAATTGGATTAGAATAAGCCTATGGAGTACGAAAATGACCTAAATGTTCAACCAATGACACAAACTCATTTATTGGATGCACAAGATTGGTTGAAAACCATAATTGGATAAGAATAAACCTAGAGAGGACGAAAATGACCTAAATGTTGAACGAATGACACAAAATCACTTATTGGATGCAAAAGATTTGTTAAAACCGTTATTTGGATTAGAATAAGCCTAGGGAGGACGAAAATTACTTAAATGTTCAACCAATGACACAAAATCACTTATTGGATGCACAAGATTGGTTAAAAACCCGAATTGGATTAGAATAAGCCTAGGGAGGACGAAAATTACCTAAATGTTCAACCAATGACACAAAATACCTTATTGGATGCACAAGATTGGTTAAAAACCCTTATTAGATTAGAATACGCCTAGGGAAGACGAAAATGACCTTAATGTTCAACAAATGACACAAAATCCCTTATTCGATGCACAAGATTGGTTAAAAACCCTAATTGGATTAGAATAAGCCTAGGGAGGATGAAAATTGCCTAAATGTTCAACCAATGACGCAAAATCACTTATTGGATGCACAAGATTGCCTAAAACCCCGTTTTGGATTAGAATAAGCCTTGGGAGGACGAAAATTACCTAAATGTTCAACCAATGACACAAAATGACTTTTTTGATAAAGAAGATTGGTTAATCACCCTAATTGGATTAGAATACGCCTAGGGAGGACGAAAAAGTTATAAATGTTCAACCAATGACACAAAATCACTTATTGGATGCACAAGATTGGTTAAAAACCCTAATTGGATTAGAATTTGCCTAGGGAGGACGAAAATGACCTAAATGTTCAACCAATGACATAAAATAACTTATTGGATACATAAGATTGGTTAAAAACCCTAATTGAATTAGAATAAGCCTAGGGAGGACGAAAATGACCTAAATGTTAAACCAATGACACGAAATCACTTATTGGATGCACAAGATTGGTTAAGAACCCTAATTGGGTTAGAATAAGCCTACGGAGGACGAAAATGACCTAAATGTTCAACCAATGACACAAAATCACTTATTGGATGCACAAGATTGGTTAAAACCCTTATCTGGATTAGAATAAGCCTAAGGAGGACGAAAATTACCTAAATGTTCAACCAATGACACAAAATCACTTATTGGATGCACAAGATGGGTTAAGAACCCGAATTGGATTAGAATAAGCCTAGGGAGGACGAAAATTGCCTTAATGTTCAACCAATGACGCAAAATCATTATTGGATGCACAAGATTGGCTAAAAACCCGAATTGGATTAGAATAAGCCTAGGGAGGACGAAAATTACCTAAATGTTCAACGATGACACAAACTAACTTATTGGATAGAGAAGATTGGTTAATAACCCTAATTGGATTAGAATACGCCTAGGGAGGACGAAAAAGACCAAAATATTCAACCAATGACACAAAATCACTTATTGGATGCACAAGATCGGTTAAAAACCCTAATTGAATTCGAATAAGACTAGGGAGGACGAAAATGACCTAAATGTTCAACCAATGACACAAAATAACTTATTGGATGCACAAGATTGGTTAAGAACCCTAATTGGATTAGAATAAGCCTACAGTGGAAGAAAATGATAAAAATGTTAAACCAATGACACAAAATCACTTATTGGATGCACAAGATTGGTTTAAAACCCTAATTGGATTAGAATAAGCTTAGGGAGGACGAAAATGACCTTAATGTTCAACCAATGACACAAAATCCCTTATTCGATGCACAAGATTGGTTAAAAACCCTAATTGGATTAAAATATGCCTAGGGAGGACGAAAATTGCCTAAATGTTCAACCAATGACGCAAAATCACTTATTGGATGCACAAGATTGGCTAAAAACCCGAATTGGATTAGAATAAGCCTAGGGAGGACAAAAATTACCTAAATGTTCAACCAATGACACAAAATGACTTATTGGATAGAGAAGATTGGTTAATAACCCTAATTGGATTAGAATACGCCTACGGAGGACGAAAAAGACCAAAATGTTCAGCCAATGACACAAAATCACTTATTGGATGCAAAAGATTGGTTAAAAACCCTAATTGAATTAGAATTAGCCTAGGGAGGACGAAAATGACCTAAATGTTCAACCAATGACACAAAATAACTTATTGGATGCATAAGATTGGTTAAAAACCCTAATTGAATTAGAATAAGCCTAGGGAGAACGAAAATGACCTAAATGTTCAACCAATGACACAAAATGACTTTTTGGATGCACAAGATTGGTTAAGAACCCTAATTGGATTAGAATAAGCCTACGAAGGAAGAAAATGACCTAAATGTTTAACCAATGACACAAAATCACTTATTGGATGCACAAGATTGGTTTAAAACCCTAATTGGATTAGAATAAGCCTAGGGACGACGAAAATGACCTAAATGTTAAACCAATGACACAAAATCACTTATTCGATGCACAAGATTGGTTAAAACCCTTATTTGGATAAGAATAAGCCTAGGGATGACGAAAATTACCTAAATGTTCAACCAATGACACAAAATCACTTATTGGATGCACAAGATGGGTTAAAACCCCGAATTGGATTAGAATAAGCCTAGAGAGGACGAAAGTTACCTAAATGTTCAACCAATGACACAAAATACCTTATTGGATGCACAAGATTGGTTAAAAACCCTAATTGGATTAGAATAAGCCTACGGAGGACGAAAATGACCTAAATGTTCAACCAATGTCACAAAATCACTTATTGGATAGAGAAGATTGGTTAAAAACCCTAATTGGATTAGAATACGCCTAGGGAGGACGAAAAAGACCTAAATGTTCAACGAATGACACAAAATCACTTATTGGATACACAAGATTGGTTAAAAACCCTAATTGGATTAGAATAAGCCTATGGAGTACGAAAATGACCTAAATGTTCAACCAATGACACAAACTCATTTATTGGATGCACAAGATTGGTTGAAAACCATAATTGGATAAGAATAAGCCTAGAGAGGACGAAAATGACCTAAATGTTGAACGAATGACACAAAATCACTTAATGGATGCAAAAGAATTGTTAAAACCGTTATTTGGATTAGAATAAGCCTAGGGAGGACGAAAATTACTTAAATGTTCAACCAATGACACAAAATCACTTATTGGATGCACAAGATTGGTTAAAAACCCGAATTGGATTAGAATAAGCCTAGGGAGGACGAAAATTACCTAAATGTTCAACCAATGACACAAAATACCTTATTGGATGCACAAGATTGGTTAAAAACCCTTATTGGATTAGAATACGCCTAGGGAAGACGAAAATGACCTTAATGTTCAACCAATGACACAAAATCCCTTATTCGATGCACAAGATTGGTTAAAAACCCTAATTGGATTAGGATAAGGCTAGGGAGGATGAAAATTGCATAAATGTTCAACCAATGACGCAAAATCACTTATTGGATGCACAAGATTGCCTAAAACCCCGTTTTGGATTAGAATAAGCCTTGGGAGGACAAAAATTACCTAAATGTTCAACCAATGACACAAAATGACTTATTTGATAAAGAAGATTGGTTAATCACCCTAATTGGATTAGAATACGCCTAGGGAGGACGAAAAAGTTATAAATGTTCAACCAATGACACAAAATCACTTATTGGATGCACAAGATTGGTTAAAAACCCTAATTGGATTAGAATTTGCCTAGGGAGGACGAAAATGACCTAAATGTTCAACCAATGACATAAAATAACTTATTGGATACATAAGATTGGTTAAAAACCCTAATTGAATTAGAATAAGCCTAGGGAGGACGAAAATGACCTAAATGTTCAACCAATGACACGAAATCACTTATTGGATGCACAAGATTGGTTAAGAACCCTAATTGGGTTAGAATAAGCCTACGGAGGACGAAAATGACCTAAATGTTCAACCAATGACACATAATCACTTATTGGATGCACAAGATTGGTTAAAACCCTTATCTGAATTAGAATAAGCCTAAGGAGGACGAAAATTACCTAAATGTTCAACCAATGACACAAAATCACTTATTGGATGCACAAGATGTGTTAAGAACCCGAATTGGATTAGAATAAGCCTAGGGAGGACGAAAATTGCCTTAATGTTCAACCAATGACGCAAAATCATTATTGGATGCACAAGATTGGCTAAAAACCCGAATTGGATTAGAATAAGTCTAGGGAGGACGAAAATTACCTAAATGTTCAACGATGACACAAACTGACTTATTGGATAGAGAAGATTGGTTAATAACCCTAATTGGATTAGAATACGCCTAGGGAGGACGAAAAAGACCAAAATATTCAACCAATGACACAAAATCACTTATTGGATGCACAAGATTGGTTAAAAACCCTAATTGGATTAGAATTAGCCTAGGGAGGATGAAAATGACCTAAATGTTCAACCAATGACACAAAATAACTTATTGGATGCATAAGATCGGTTAAAAACCCTAATTGAATTCGAATAAGACTAGGGAGGACGAAAATGACTTAAATGTTCAACCAATGACACAAAATAACTTATTGGATGCACAAGATTGGTTAAGAACCCTAATTGGATTAGAATAAGCCTAGGGAGGACGAAAATGACCTTAATGTTCAACCAATGACACAAAATCCCTTATTCGATGCACAAGATTGGTTAAAAACCCTAATTGGATTAAAATATGCCTAGGGAGGACGAAAATTGCCTAAATGTTCAACCAATGACGCAAAATCACTTATTGGATGCACAAGATTGGCTAAAAACCCGAATTGGATTAGAATAAGCCTAGGGAGGACAAAAATTACCTAAATGTTCAACCAATGACACAAAATGACTTATTGGATAGAGAAGATTGGTTAATAACCCTAATTGGATATGAATACGCCTACGGAGGACGAAAAAGACCAAAATGTTCAGCCAATGACACAAAATCACTTATTGGATGCAAAAGATTGGTTAAAAACCCTAATTGAATTAGAATTAGCCTAGGGAGGACGAAAATGGCCTAAATATTCAACCAATGACACAAAATACTTATTGGATGCATAAGATTGGTTAAAAACCCTAATTGAATTAAAATAAGCCTAGGGAGAACGAAAATGACCTAAATGTTCAACCAATGACACAAAATGACTTTTTGGATGCACAAGATTGGTTAAGAACCCTAATTGGATTAGAATAAGCCTACGAAGGAAGAAAATGACCTAAATGTTAAACCAATGACACAAAATCACTTATTGGATGCACAAGATTGGTTTAAAACCCTAATTGAATTAGAATAAGCCTAGTGACGACGAAAATGACCTAAATGTTAAACCAATGACACAAAATCACTTATTGGATGCACAAGATTGGTTAAAACCCTTATTTGGATAAGAATAAGCCTAGGGATGACGAAAATTACCTAAATGTTCAACCAATGACACAAAATCACTTATTGGATGCACAAGATGGGTTAAAACCCCGAATTGGATTAGAATAAGCCTAGAGAGGACGAAAATTACCTAAATGTTCAACCAATGACACAAAATACCTTATTGGATGCACAAGATTGGTTAAAAACCCTAATTGGATTAGAGTAAGCCTACGGAGGACGAAAATGACCTAAATGTTCAACCAATGTCACAAAATCACTTATTGGATAGAGAAGATTGGTTAAAAACCCTAATTGGATTAGAATACGCCTAGGGAGGACGAAAAAGACCTAAATATTCAACGAATGACACAAAATCACTTATTGGATGCACAAGATTGGTTAAAAACCCTAATTGGATTAGAATAAGCATATGGAGTACGAAAATGACCTAAATGTTCAACCAATGACACAAACTCATTTATTGGATGCACAAGATTGGTTGAAAACCATAATTGGATAAGAATAAGCCTAGAGAGGACGAAAATGACCTAAATGTTGAACGAATGACACAAAATAACTTATTGGATGCAAAAGATTTGTTAAAACCGTTATTTGGATTAGAATAAGCCTAAGGAGGATGAAAATTACTTAAATGTTCAACCAATGACACAAAATCACTTATTGGATGCACAAGATTGGTTAAAAACCCGAATTGGATTAGAATAAGCCTAGGGAGGACGAAAATTACCTAAATGTTCAACCAATGACACAAAATACCTTATTGGATGCACAAGATTGGTTAAAAAGCCTTATTGGATTAGAATACGCCTAGGGAAGACGAAAATGACCTTAATGTTCAACCAATGACACAAAATCCCTTATTCGATGCACAAGATTGGTTAAAAACCCTAATTGGATTAGAATAAGCCTAGGGAGGATGAAAATTGCCTAAATGTTCAACCAATGACGCAAAATCACTTATTGGATGCACAAGATTGCCTAAAAACCCGAATTGGATTAGAATAAGCCTAGGGAGGACGAAAATTACCTAAATGTTCAACCAATGACACAAAATGACTTATTTGATAAAGAAGATTGGTTAATAACCCTAATTGGATTAGAATACGCCTAGGGAGGACGAAAAAGTTATAAATGTTCAACCAATGACACAAAATCACTTATTGGATGCACAAGATTGGTTAAAAACCCTAATTGGATTAGAATTTGCCTAGGGAGGACGAAAATGACCTAAATGTTCAACCAATGACATAAAATAACTTATTGGATACATAAGATTGGTTAAAAACCCTAATTGAATTAGAATAAGCCTAGGGAGGACGAAAATGACCTAAATGTTCAACCAATGACACGAAATCACTTATTGGATGCACAAGATTGGTTAAAACCCTTATCTGGATTAGAATAAGCCTAAGGAGGACGAAAAAGACCTAAATGTTCAACCAATGACACAAAATCACTTATTGGATGCACAAGATGGGTTAAGAACCCGAATTGGATTAGAATAAGCCTAGGGAGGACGAAAATTGCCTAAATGTTCAACCAATGACGGGAAATCATTATTGGATGCACAAGATTGGCTAAAAACCCGAATTGGATTAGAATAAGCCTAGGGAGGACGAAAATTACCTAAATGTTCAACGATGACACACACTGACTTATTGGATAGAGAAGATTGGTTAATAACCCTAATTGGATTAGAATATGCCTAGGGAGGACGAAAAAGACCAAAATGTTCAACCAATGACACAAAATCACTTATTGGATGCCCAAGATTGGTTAAAAACCCTAATTGGATTAGAATTAGCCTAGGGAGGATGAAAATGACCTAAATGTTCAACCAATGACACAAAATAACTTATTGGATGCATAAGATTGGTTAAAAACCCTAATTGAATTAGAATAAGACTAGGGAGGACGAAAATGACCTAAATGTTCAACCAATGACACAAAATGACTTATTGGATGCACAAGATTGGTTAAGAACCCTAATTGGATTAGAATAAGCCTATAGTGGAAGAAAATAATAAAAATGTTAAACCAATGACACAAAATCAGTTATTGGATGCACAAGATTGGTTTAAAACCCTAATTGGATTAGAATAAGCCTAGGGAGGACGAAAATGACCTTAATGTTCAACCAATGACACAAAATCCCTTATTCGATGCACAAGATTGGTTAAAAACCCTAATTGGATTAGAATAAGCCTAGGGAGGACGAAAATTGCCTAAATGTTCAACCAATGACGCAAAATCACTTATTGGATGCACAAGATTGGCTAAAAACCCGAATTGGATTCGAATAAGCCTAGGGAGTACGAAAATTACCTAAATGTTCAACCAATGACACAAAATGACTTATTGGATAGAGAAGATTGGTTAATAACCCTAATTGGATTAGAATACGCCTACGGAGGACGAAAAACACCAAAATGTTCAACCAATGACACAAAATGACTTATTGGATGCACAAGATTGGTTAAGAACCCTAATTGGATTAGAATAAGCCTACGGAGGAAGAAAATGCCCTAAATGTTAAACCAATGACACAAAATCACTTATTGGATGCACAAGATTTGTTTAAAACCCTAATTTGATTAGAATAAGCCTAGGGACGACGAAAATGACCTAAATGTTAAACCAATGACACAAAATCACTTATTGGATGCACAAGATTGGTTAAAACCCTTATTTGGATAAGAATAAGCCTAGGGATGACGGAAATTACCTAAATGTTCAACCAATGACACAAAATCACTTATTGGATGCACAAGATGGGTTAAAAACCCGAATTGGATTAGAATAAGCCTAGGGAGAACGAAAATTACCAAAATGTTCAACCAATGACACAAAATACCTTATTGGATGCACAAGATTGTTTAAAAACCCTAATTGGATTAGAATAAGCCTACGGAGGACGAAAATGACCTAAATGTTCAACCAATGACACATAATCACTTATTGGATAGAGAAGATTGGTTAAAAACCCTAATTGGATTAAAATACGCCTAGGGAGGACGAAAAAGACCTAAATGTTCAACCAATGACACAAAATCACTTATTGGATGCACAAGATTGGTTCAAAACCCTATTTGGATTAGAATAAACCTAGGGAGGACGAAAATGACCTAAATGTTCATTGAATGACACAATATCACTTATTGGATGTACAAGATTTGTTAAAACCCTTATTTGGATTAAAATAAGCCTAGGGAGGACGAAAATGACCTAACTGTTCAACCAATGACACAAAATCATTTTTATTCGATGCACAAGATTGGTTAAAAACCCTAATTGGATTAGAATAAGCCTAAGGAAACCGAAAATGACCTAAATGTTCAACCAATGACACAAAATGACTTATTGGATGCACAAGATTGGTTCAAAACCCTAATTGGATTAGAATAATCCTAGAGAGGACGAAAATGACCTAAATGTTCAACGAATGACACATAACCACTTAATGGATGCACAAGATTGGTGAAAACCCTTATTTGGATTAGAATAAGCCTAGGTAGGACGAAAATTGCCTAAATGTTCAACCAATGACACAAATAAGTTATTGGATGCACACGATTGGTTAAAAACCCTAATTGGATTAGAATACGCCTAGGGAAGATGAAAATGACCTTAATGTTCAACCAATGACACAAAATCACTTATTCGATGCACAAGATTGGTTAAAAACCCTACTTGGATTAGAATAAGCCTAGGGAGGATGAAAATTGCCTAAATGTTCAACCAATGACGCAAAATAACTTATAGGATGCACAAGATTGGCTAAAAACCCGAATTGGATTAGAATAAGCCTAGGGAGGACGAAAATTACCTAAATGTTCAACCAATGACACAAAATGACTTATTGGATGCCCAAGATTGGTTAAAAACCCTAATTGGATTAGATTAAGCCTAGGGAGGACGGAAATGACCTAAATGTTCAACGAATAACACAAAATCACTTATTGGATGCACAAGATTGGTTAAAACCCTTATTTAGATTAGAATAAGCCTAGGGAGGACGAAAATAACCTAAATGTTCAACCAATGACACAAAATCATTTATTGGATGCACAAGATTGGTTAAAAACCCTAATTAGATTAGAATACGCATAGGGAGGAAAAAAATGACCTAAATGTTCAACCAATGAGACAAAATCACAAATTGAATGCACAAGATTGGTTAAAAAACCTAATTGGATTAAAATAAGCCTAGGGAGGACAAATATTACCTAAATGTTCAACAATCGACACAAAATCACTTATTGGATGCACAAGATTGGTTAAAAACCCTAATTGGATTAGAATAAGCCTATGGAGTACGAAAATGACCTAAATGTTCAACCAATGACACAAACTCATTTATTGGATGCACAATATTGGTTGAAAACCATAATTGGATTAGAATAAGCCTAGAGAGGACGAAAATGACCTAAATGTTGAACTAATGACACAAAATCACTTATTGGATGCACAAGATTTGTTAAAACCCTTATTTGGATTAGAATAAGCCTAGGGAGGACGAAAATTACCAAAATGTTCAACCAATGACACAAAATACCTTATTTGATGCACAAGATTGGTTAAAAACCCTAATTGGATTAGCATACGCCTAGGGAAGACAAAAATGACCTTAATGTTCAACCAATGACACAAAGTCACTTGTTGGATGCACAAGATTGGATAAAAAGCCTAATTGGATTAGAGTAAGCCAAGGGAGGACGAAAATGACCGAAATGTTCAACCAATGACACAAAATCACTAATTGGATGCACAAGATTGGTTAAAAACCCTAATTGGGTAAGAATAAGATTAGAAAGGACGAAAATGACCAAAATGTTCAACCAATGATACAAAATCACTTATTGGATTCACAAGATTGGTTAAAAACCCTAATTGGATTTAAAAAAGCCTTGGGAGGAAGAAAATGACCTAACTGTTCAACCAATGACACAAAATCACTTATTTGATGCACAAGATTGGTTAAAAACCCTATTTGGAATAGAATAAGCCTAGGGGAACCGAAAATGACCTAAATGTTCAACCAATGACACAAAATCACTTATTGGATGCACAAGATTTTTTAAAACCCTTATTTGGATTAGAATAAGCCTATGGAGGACGAAAATTACCTAAATGGTCAACCAATGACACAAAATCACTTATTGGATGCACAAGATTGGTTCGAAACCCTAATTGGATTAGAATAAGCCTAGGGAGGACGAAAAATGACCTAAATGTTCAACGAATGACACAAAATCACTTATTGGATGCCAAATATTGTTTAAAAGCCCTAATTGGATTAGAATATGTCTAACGAGGACGAAAATGACCTAAATGTTCAACCAATGACACAAAATCACTTATTGGATGCCCAAGATTGGTTAAAAACCCTAATTGGATTTGAATAAGCCTAAGGAGGACGGAAATGACCTAAATGTTCAACAAATGACACAAAATCACTTATTGGATGCACAAGATTGGTTTAAACCTTTATTTGGATTAGAATAAGCCTAGGGAGGACGAAAATAACCTAAATGTTCAACCAATGACACAAAATCATTTATTGGATGCACAAGATTGGTTAAAAACCCTAATTGGATTAGAATACGCCTAAGGAAGACGAAAACGACCATAATGTTCAACCAATGACACAAAATCACTTATTTGATGCACAAGATTGGTTAAAAACCCTAATTGGATTAGAATAAGCCTAAGGAGGACGAAAATTGCCTAAATGTTAAACCAATGACGCAAAATCACTTATTGGATGCACAAGATTGGTTTAAAACCCGAATTGGATTAGAATAAGCCTAGGGAGGACGAAAATTACCTAAATGTTCAACCAATGACACAAAATGACTTATTGGATAGAGAAGATTGGTTAATAACCCTAATTGGATTAGAATACGCCTAGGGAAGACGAAAAAGACATAAATGTTCAACCAATGACACAAAATCACTTATTGGATGCACAAGATTGGTTAAAAACCCTAATTGGATTTGAATTAGCCTAGGGAGGACGAAAATGACCTAAATGTTCAACCAATGACACAAAATAACTTATTGGATGCATAAGATTGGTTAAAAACCCTAATTGAATTAATAGAAGCCTAGGGAGGACGAAAAAGACCTAAATGTTCAACCAAAGACACGAAATCACTAATTGGATGCACAAGATTGGTTAAGAACCCTAATTGGATTAGAATAAGCCTGCGGAGGACGAAAATGACTTAAATGTTCAACCAATGACACAAAATCACTTATTGGATGCCAAATATTGTTTAAAAGCCCTAATTGGATTAGAATATGTCTAACGAGGACGAAAATGACCTAAATGTTCAACCAATGAGACAAAATCACAAATTGGATGCACAAGATTGGTTAAAAAACCTAATTGGATTAGAATAAGCCTAGGGAGGACAAAAATGACCTAAATGTTCAACCAATGACACAAAATCACTTATTGGATGCACAAGATTGGTTAAAAACCCTAATTGGATTAGAATAAGCCTATGGAGTACGAAAATGACCTAAATGTTCAACCAATGACACAAACTCATTTATTGGATGCACAAGATTGGTTGAAAACCATAATTGGATTAGAATACGTCTAGGGAAGACGAAAATGACCTTAATGTTCAACCAATGACACAAAATCACTTGTTCGATGCACAAGATTGGTTAAAAACCCTAATTGGATTAGAATAAGCCTAAGGAGGACGAAAATTGCCTAAATGTTAAACCAATGACGCAAAATCACTTATTGGATGCACAAGATTGGCTTAAAACCCGAATTGGATTAGAATAAGCCTAGAGAGGACGAAAATTACCTAAATGTTCAACCAATGACACAAAATGACTTATTGGATAGAGAAGATTGGTTAATAACCCTAATTGGATTAGAATACGCCTAGGGAAGACGAAAAAGACCTAAATGTTCAACCAATGACACAAAATCACTTATTGGATGCACAAGATTGGTTAAAAACCCTAATTGGATTAGAATTAGCCTAGGGAGGACGAAAATGACCTAAATGTTCAACCAATGACACAAAATAACTTATTGGATGCATAAGATTGGTTAAAAACCCTAATTGAATTAATATAAGCCTAGGGAGGACGAAAAAGACCTAAATGTTCAACCAATGACACGAAATCACTTATTGGATGCACAAGATTGGTTAAGAACCCTAATTGGATTAGAATAAGCCTACGGAGGATGAAAATGACTTAAATGTTCAACCAATGACACAAAATCACTTATTGGATACACAAGATTGGTTAAAACCCTTATTTGGATTAGAATAAGCTTAGGGAGGACGAAAAATTACCTAAATGTTCAACCAATGACACAAAATTCACTTATTGGATACACAAGATTGGTTAAAAACCCGAATTGGATTAGAATAAGCCTAGGGAGGACGAAAATCACCTAAATGTTCAACCAATGACACAAAATACCTTATTCGATGCACAAGATTGGTTAAAAACCCTAATTGGATTTGAATAAGCCTTTGTAGGACGAAAATGACCTAAATGTTCAACCAGTGACACAAAATCACTAATTGGATTCATAAGATTGGTTAAAAACCCTAATTGGATTAGAATAAGCCTATGGGAACCTAAAATCACCGAAATGTTCAACCAATGACACAAAATCATTTATTGGAATCACAAGATTGTTTAAAAATCCTAATTGGATTCGAATAAGCCTAGGGTGGACGAAAATGAGCTAAATGTTCAACCAATGACACAAAATCACTTATTGGATGCACAAGATTGGTTCAAAACCCTAATTGTATTAGAATAAGCTTAGGGAGAACGAAAATGACCTAAATGTTCAACGAATGACACAAAATCACTTATTGGATGCCAAATATTGTTTAAAAGCCCTAATTGGATTAGAATATGTCTAAGGAGGACGAAAATGACCTAAATGTTCAATCAATGACACAAAATCACTTATTGGATGCCCAAGATTGGTTAAAAACTCTATTTGGATTAGAACCAGCCTAGGGAGGACGAAAATAACCCAAATGTTCAACCAATGACACCAAATCACTTATTGGATGCACAAGATTGGTTAAAAACCCTAATTGGATTAGAATAAGCCTAGGGAGGACGAAAATGACCTAAATGTTCAACCAATGACACAAAATCACTTATTGGATGCACAAGATTGGTTAAAAACCCTAATTAGATTAGAATACGTACAGGGAGGATAAAAATGACCTAAATGTTCAACCAATGACACAAAATCACTAATTGGATGCACAAGATTGGTTAAAAATCCTAATTGGATAAGAAAAAGCATAGCGAGGACGAAAATGACCTAAATGTTCAACCAATGATACAAAATCACTTATTGGATTCACAAGATTTGTTAAAAACCCTAATTGGATTAGAATAAGACTAGGGGAACCGAAAATGACCTAAATATTCAACCAATGACACAAAATCACTTATTGGATGCATAAGATTGGTTAAAAACCCTAATTGGATTAGAATAAGCCTAGGGAGGACGAAAATGACCTAAATGTTCAACCAATGACACAAAATCACTTATTGGATGCACAAGATTGGTTAAAAACCTAATTGGATTAGAATAAGCCTAGGGAGGACAAAAATGACCTAAATGTTCAACCAATGACACAAAATCACTTATTGGATGTACAAGATTGGTTAAAAACCCTAATTGGATTAGAATAAGCCTATGGAGTACGAAAATGACCTAAATGTCCAACCAATGACACAAACTCATTTATTGGATGCACAAGATTGGTTGAAAACCATAATTGGATTAGAATAAGCCTAGAGAGGACGAAAATGACCTAAATGTTGAACGAATGACACAAAATCACTTATTTGATGCACAAGATTTGTTAAAACCCTTATTTGGATTAGAATAAGCCTAGGGAGGACGAAAATTACTTAAATGCTGAACCAATGACACGAAATCACTTATTGGATGCACACGATTGGTTAAAAACCCGAATTGGATTAGAATAAGCCTAGGGAGGACGAAAATTACCTAAATGTTCAACCAATGACACAAAATACCTTATTGGATGCACAAGATTGGTTAAAAACCCTAATTGGATTAGCATACGCCTAGGGAAGACAAAAATGACCTTAATGTTCAACCAAGGACTCAAAATCACTTATTCGATGCACAAGATTGGTTAAAAACCCTAATTGGATTAGAATAAGCTTAGGGAGGACGAAACTTGCCTAAACGTTCAACCAATGACGGAAAATCACTTATTCGATGCACAAGATTGGTTAAAAACCCTAATTGGATTAGAATAAGCCTTGGGAGGACGAAAATGGCCTAAATGTTCAACCAATGACACAAAATGACTTATTGGATGCACAAGATTGGTTAAGAACACTAATTGGATTAGAATAAGCCTACGGAGGAAGAAAATGACCTAAATGTTAAACCAATGACACAAAATCACTTATTGGATGCACAAGATTGGTTTAAAACCCTAATTGGATTAGAATAAGCCTAGGGAGGACAAAAATGACCTTAATGTTCAACCAATGACACAAAGTCACTTGTTGGATGCACAAGATTGGATAAAAACCCTAATTGGATTGGAGTAAGCCTAGGGAGGACGAAAATAACCTAAATGTTCAACCAATGACACAAAATGACTTATTGGATAGAGAAGATTGGTTAATAACCCTAATTGGATTAGAATACGCCTAGGGAAGACGAAAAAGACCTAAATGTTCAACCAATGACACAAAATCACTTATTGGATGCACAAGATTGGTTAAAAACCCTAATTGGATTAGAATAAGCCTAGGGAGGACGAAAAATGACATAAATGTTCAACGAATGACACAAAATCACTTATTGGATGCCAAATATTGTTTAAAAGCCCTAATTGGATTAGAATATGTCTAACGAGGACGAAAATGACCTAAATGTTCAACCAATGAGACAAAATCACAAATTGGATGCACAAGATTGGTTAAAAAACCTAATTGGATTAGAATAAGCCTAGGGAGGACAAAAATGACCTAAATGTTCAACCAATGACACAAAATCACTTATTGGATGCACAAGATTGGTTAAAAACCCTAATTGGATTAGAATAAGCCTATAGAGTACGAAAATGACCTAAATGTTCAACCAATGACACAAACTCATTTATTGGATGCACAAGATTGGTTAAAAACCATAATTGGATTAGAATAAGCCTAGAGAGGACGAAAATGACCTAAATGTTGAACGAATGATACAAAATCACTTATTGGATGCACAAGATTTTTTAAAACCCTTATTTGGATTAGAATAAGCCTAGGGAGGACGAAAATTACCTAAATGTTCAACCAATGACACAAAATCACTTATTGGATACACAAGATTGGTTCGAAACCCTAATTGGATTCGAATAAGCCTAGGGAGGACGAAAAATGACCCAAATGTTCAACGAATGACACAAAATCACTTATTGGATGCCAAATATTGTTTAAAATCCCTAATTGGATTAGAATATGTCTAACGAGGACGAAAATGACCTAAATGTTTAACCAATGACACAAAATCACTTATTGGATGCCCAAGATTGGTTAAAAACCCTATTTGGATTTGAATAAGCCTAAGGAGGATGGAAATGACCTAAATGTTCAACAAATGACACAAAATCACTTATTGGATGCACAAGATTGGTTAAAAACCCTAATTGGATTAGAATAAGCCTAGGGAGGACGAAAAATGACCTAAATGTTCAACGAATGACACAAAATCACTTATTGGATGCCAAATATTGTTTAAAAGCCCTAATTGGATTAGAATATGTCTAACGAGGACGAAAATGACCTAAATGTTCAACCAATGAGACAAAATCACAAATTGGATGCACAAGATTTGTTAAAAAACCTAATTGGATTAGAATAAGCCTAGGGAGGACAAAAATGACCTAAATGTTCAACCAATGACACAAAATCACTTATTCGATGCACAAGATTGGTTAAAAACCCTAATTGGATTAGAATAAGCCTATGGAGTACTAAAATGACCTAAATGTTCAACCAATGACACAAACTCATTTATTGGATGCACAGGATTGGTTGAAAACCATAATTGGATTAGAATAAGCCTAGAGAGGACGAAAATGACCTAAATGTTGAACGAATGACACAAAATCACTTATTTGATGCACAAGATTTGTTAAAACCCTTATTTGGATTAGAATAAGCCTAGGGAGGACGAAAATTACTTAAATGTTCAACCAATGACACAAAATCACTTATTGGATGCACAAGATTGGTTAAAAACCCGAATTGGATTAGAATAAGCCTAGGGAGGACGAAAATTACCTAAATGTTCAACCAATGACACAAAATACCTTATGGGATGCACAAGATTGGTTAAAAACCCTAATTGGATTAGCATACGCCTAGGGAAGACAAAAATGACCTTAATGTTCAACCAAGGACTCAAAATCACTTATTCGATGCACAAGATTGGTTAAAAACCCTAATTGGATTAGAATAAGCTTAGGGAGGACGAAAATTGCCTAAACGTTCAACCAATGACGGAAAATCACTTATTCGATGCACAAGATTGGTTAAAAACCATAATTGGATTAGAATAAGCCTTGGGAGGACGAAAATGGCCTAAATGTTCAACCAATGACACAAAATGACTTATTGGATGCACAAGATTGGTTAAGAACCCTAATTGGATTAGAATAAGCCTACGGAGGAAGAAAATGACCTAAATGTTAAACCAATGACACAAAATCTCTTATTGGATGCACAAGATTGGTTTAAAACCCTAATTGGATTAGAATAAGCCTAGGGAGGACAAAAATGACCTTAATGTTCAACCAATGACACAAAGTCACTTGTTGGATGCACAAGATTGGATAAAAACCCTAATTGGATTGGAGTAAGCCTAGGGAGGACGAAAATAACCTAAATGTTCAACCAATGACACAAAATGACTTATTGGATAGAGAAGATTGGTTAATAACCCTAATTGGATTAGAATACGCCTAGGGAAGACGAAAAAGACCTAAATGTTCAACCAATGACACAAAATAACTTATTCGATGCACAAGATTGGTTAAAAACCCTAATTGGATTAGAATTTGCCTAGGGAGGACGAAAATGACCTAAATGATCAACCAATGACACAAAATCACTTATTGGATGCACAAGATTGGTTAAAAACCCTAATTGGATTAGAATAAGCCTAGGGAGGACGAAAAATGACATAAATGTTCAACGAATGACACAAAATCACTTATTGGATGCCAAATATTGTTTAAAAGCCCTAATTGGATTAGAATATGTCTAACGAGGACGAAAATGACCTAAATGTTCAACCAATGAGACAAAATCACAAATTGGATGCACAAGATTGGTTAAAAAACCTAATTGGATTAGAATAAGCCTAGGGAGGACAAAAATGACCTAAATGTTCAACCAATGACACAAAATCACTTATTGGATGCACAAGATTGGTTAAAAACCCTAATTGGATTAGAATAAGCCTATGGAGTACGAAAATGACCTAAATGTTCAACCAATGACACAAACTCATTTATTGGATGCACAAGATTGGTTAAAAACCATAATTGGATTAGAATAAGCCTAGAGAGGACGAAAATGACCTAAATGTTGAACGAATGATACAAAATCACTTATTGGATGCACAAGATTTTTTAAAACCCTTATTTGGATTAGAATAAGCCTAGGGAGGACGAAAATTACCTAAATGTTCAACCAATGACACAAAATCACTTATTGGATGCACAAGATTGGTTCGAAACCCTAATTGGATTAGAATAAGCCTAGGGAGGACGAAAAATGACCCAAATGTTCAACGAATGACACAAAATCACTTATTGGATGCCAAATATTGTTTAAAATCCCTAATTGGATTAGAATATGTCTAACGAGGACGAAAATGACCTAAATGTTTAACCAATGACACAAAATCACTTATTGGATGCCCAAGATTGGTTAAAAACCCTATTTGGATTTGAATAAGCCTAAGGAGGATGGAAATGACCTAAATGTTCAACAAATGACACAAAATCACTTATTGGATGCACAAGATTGGTTAAAACCCTTATTTGGATTAGAATAAGCCTAGGGAGGACGAAAATAACCTAAATGTTCAACCAATGACACAAAATCATTTATTGGATGCACAAGATTGGTTAAAAATCCTAATTGGATTAGAATACGCCTAGGGAAGACGAAAATGACCTTAATGTTCAACCAATGACACAAAATCACTTATTCGATGCACAAGATTGGTTAAAAACACTAATTGGATTAGAATAAGCCTAAGGAGGACGAAAATTGCCTAAATGTTAAACCAATGACGCAAAATCACTTATTGGATGCACAAGATTGGCTTAAAACCCGAATTGGATTAGAATAAGCCTAGGGAGGATGAAAATTACCTAAATGTTCAACCAATGACACAAAATACCTTATTGGATGCACAAGATTGGTTAATAACCCTAATTGGATTTGAATAAGCCTTCGGAGGACGAAAATGACCTAAATGTTCAACCAGTGACACAAAATCACTAATTGGATTCATAAGATTGGTTAAAAACCCTAATTGGATTAGAATAAGCCTTGGGAGGAAGAAAATGACCTAACTGTTCAACCAATGACACAAAATCACTTATTCGATGCACAAGATTGGTTAAAAACCCTAATTGGATTAGAATAAGCCTATGGGAACCTAAAATGACCGAAATGTTCAACCAATGACACAAAATCACTTATTGGAATCACAAGATTGTTTAAAAATCCTAATTGGATTCGAATAAGCCTAGGGTGGACGAAAATGATCTAAATGTTCAACCAATGACACAAAATCACTTATTGGATGCACAAGATTGGTTCAAAACCCTAATTTGATTAGAATAAGCCTAGGGATAACAAAAATGACCTAAATGTTCAACGAATGACACAAAATCACTTATTGGATGCCAAATATTGTTTAAAAGCCCTACTTGGATTAGAATATGCCTAAGGAGGACGAAAATGACCTAAATGTTCAACCAATGACACAAAATCACTTATTGGATGCACAAGATTGGTTAAAAACCCAAATTGGATTATAATAAGCCTAGGGAGGACGAAAATGACCTAAATGTTCAACCAATGACACAAAATCACTTATTGGATGCACAAGATTGGTTAAAAACCCTAATTAGATTAGAATACGTTTAGGGAGGATAAAAATGACCTAAATGTTCAACCAATGACACAAAATCACTAATTGGATGCACAAGATTGGTTAAAAACCCTAATTGGATAAGAATAAGCATAGGGAGGACGAAAATGACCTAAATGTTCAACCAATGACACAAAATCACTTATTGGATGCACAAGATTGGTTAAAAACCTTATTGGATTAGAATAAGCCTAGGGAGGACAAAAATGACCTAAATGTTCAACCAATGACACAAAATCACTTATTGGATGCACAAGATTGGTTAAAAACCCTAATTGGATTAGAATAAGCCTATGGAGTACGAAAATGACCTAAATGTTCAACCAATGACACAAACTCATTTATTGGATGCACAAGATTGGTTGAAAACCATAATTGGATTAGAATAAGCCTAGAGAGGACGAAAATGA
The DNA here is from genome assembly GCA_037974735.1 of Cicer chorassanicum. Taxonomy (NCBI): domain Eukaryota; kingdom Viridiplantae; phylum Streptophyta; class Magnoliopsida; order Fabales; family Fabaceae; genus Cicer; species Cicer chorassanicum. The sequence continues at coordinate 46,579,595 of JBBPBP010000001.1, forward strand.
CCTAAATGTTGAACAAATGACACAAAATCACTTATTCGATGCACAAGATTTGTTAAAACCCTTATTTGGATTAGAATAAGCCTAGGGAGGACGAAAATTACCTAAATGTTCAACCAATGACACAAAATCACTTATTGGATGCACAAGGTTGGTTAAAAACCCGAATTGGATTAGAATAAGCCTAGGAAGGACGAAAATTACCTAAATGTTCAACCAATGACACAAAATATCTTATTGGATGCACAAGATTGGTTAAAAACCCTAATTGGATTAGCATACGCCTATGGAAGACAAAAATGACCTTAATGTTCAACCAATGACGCAAAATCACTTATTCGATGCACAAGATTGGTTAAAAACCCTAATTGGATTAGAATAAGCCTAGGGGAACGAAAATGGCCTAAATGTTCAACCAATGACACAAAATGACTTATTGGATGCACAAGATTGGTTAAGAACCCTAATTGGATTAGAATAAGCCTACGGAGGAAGAAAATGACCTAATTGTTAAACCAATGACACAAAATCACTTATTGGATGCACAAGATTGGTTTAAAACCCTAATTGGATTAGAATAAGCCTAGGGAGGACGAAAATGACCTTAATGTTCAACCAATGACACAAAGTCACTTGTTGGATGCACAAGATTGGATAAAAACCCTAATTGGATTAGAGTAAGCATAGGGAGGACGAAAATAACCTAAATGTTCAACCAATGACACAAAATGACTTATTGGATAGAGAAGATTGGTTAATAACCCTAATTGGATTAGAATACGCCTAGGGAAGACGAAAAAGACCTAAATGTTCAACCAATGACACAAAATCACTTATTGGATGCACAAGATTGGTTAAAAACCCTAATTGGATTAGAATTTGCCTAGGGAGGACGACAATGACCTAAATGTTCAACCAATGACACAAAATAACTTATTGGATACATAAGATTGGTTAAAAACCCTAATTGAATTAATATAAGCCTAGGGAGGACGAAAATGACCTAAATGTTTAACCAATGACACGAAATCACTTATTGGATGCACAAGATTGGTAAAGAACCCTAATTGGATTAGAATAAGCCTACGGAGGACGAAAATGACTTAAATGTTCAACCAATGACACAAAATCACTTATTGGATACACAAGATTGGTTAAAACCCTTATTTGGATTAGAATAAGCTTAGGGAGGACGAAAATTACCTAAATGTTCAACCAATGACACAAAATTCACTTATTGGATACACAAGATTGGTTAAAAACCCGAATTGGATTAGAATAAGCCTAGGGAGGACGAAAATTACCTAAATGTTCAACCAATGACACAAAATACCTAATTGGATGCACAACATTGGTTAAAAACCCTAATTGGATTTGAATAAGCCTTGGGAGGACGAAAATGACCTAAATGTTCAACCAGTGACACAAAATCACTAATTGGATTCATAAGATTGGTTAAAAACCCTAATTGGATTAGAATAAGCCTTGGGAGGAAGAAAATGACCTAACTGTTCAACCAATGACACAAAATCACTTATTCGAATCACAAGATTGGTTAAAAACCCTAATTGGATTAGAATAAGCCTATGGGAACCTAAAATGACCGAAATGTTCAACCAATGACACAAAATCACTTATTGGAATCACAAGATTGTCTAATAATCCTAATTGGATTCGAATAAGCCTAGGGTGGACTAAAATGACCTAAATGTTCAACAAATGACACAAAATCACTTGTTGGATGCACAAGATTGGTTCAAAACCCTAATTTGATTAGAATAAGCCTAGGGATAACGAAAATGACCTAAATGTTCAACGAATGACACAAAATCACTTCTTGGATGCCAAATATTGTTTAAAAGCCCTAATTGGATTAGAATATGTCTAAGGAGGACGAAAATAACCCAAATGTTCAACCAATGACACCAAATCACTTATTGGATGCACAAGATTTATTAAAAACCCTAATTGGATTAGAATAAGCCTAGGGAGGACGAAAATGACCTAAATGTTCAACCAATGACACAAAATCACTTATTGGATGCACAAGATTGGTTAAAGACCCTAATTAGATTAGAATACGCATAGGGAGGATAAAAATGACCTAAATGTTCAACCAATGACACAAAATCACTAATTGGATGCACAAGATTGGTTAAAAACCCTAATTGGATAAGAATAAGCATAGGGAGGACGAAAATGACCTAAATGTTCAACCGATGATACAAAATCACTTATTGGATTCACAAGATTTGTTAAAAACCCTAATTGGATTAGAATAAGCCTAGGGGAACCGAAAATGACCTAAATATTCAACCAATGACACAAAATCACTTATTGGATGCATAAGATTGGTTAAAAACCCTAATTGGATTAGAATAAGCCTAGGGAGGACCAAAATGACCTAAATGTTCAACGAATGACACAAAATCACTTATTGGATGCATAAGATTGGTTAAAAACCCTAATTGGATTAGAATACGCATAGGGAGGATAAAAATGACCTAAATGTTCAACCAATGATACAAAATCACTAATTGGATGCCAAATATTGTTTAAGAGCCCTAATTGGATTAGAATATGTCTAACGAGGACGAAAATGACCTAATTGTTCAACCAATGACACAAAATCACTTATTGGATGCCCAAGATTGGTTAAAAACCCTAATTGAATTAGAATAAGCCTAGGGAGGACGGAAATGACCTAAATGTTCAACCAATGACACAAAATCATTTATTGGATGCACAAGATTGGTTAAAAACCCTAATTGGATTAGAATAAGCCTAGGGAGGATGAAAATGACCTAAATGTCCAACGAATGACACAAAATCACTTATTGGATGCACAAGATTGGTTAAAACCCTTATTTGGATTAGAATAAGCCTAGGGAGGACGAAAATTACCTAAATGTTCAACCAATGACACAAAATCACTTATTGGATGCCAAATATTGTTTAAAAACCCTAATTGGATTAGAATATGTCTAAGGAGGACGAAAATGACCTAAATGTTCAACCAATGACACGAAATCACTTATTGGATGCCCAAGATTGGTTAAAAACCGTATTTGGATTAGAATAAGCCTAGGGAGGACGGAAATGACCTAAATATTCAACGAATGACACAAAATCACTTATTGGAAGCACAAGATTGGTTAAAACCCTTATTTGGATTAGAATAAGTCTAGGGAGGACGAAAATAACCTAAATGTTCAACCAATGACACAAAATCATTTATTGGATGCACAAGATTTGTTAAAAACCCTAATTGGATTAGAATACGCATAGGGCGGACAAAAATGACCGAAATGTTCAACCAATGAGACAAAATCACAAATTGGATGCATTAGATTGGTTAAAAAACCTAATTGGATTATAATAAGCCTAGGGAGGACGAAAATGACCTAAATGTTCAACCAATGACACAAAATCACTTATTGGATGCATAAGATTGGTTAAAAACCCGAATTGGATTAGAATAAGCCTAGGGAGGACGAAAATTACCTAAATGTTCAACCAATGACACAAAATACCTTATTGGATGAACAACATTGGTTAAAAACCCTAATTCGATTAGAATACGCCTAGGGAAGACGAAATTGACCTTAATGTTCAACCAATTACACAAAATCATTTATTGGATGCACAAGATTGGTTCAAAACCAAAATTGGATTAAAATAAGCCTAGAGAGGACGAAAATGACCTAAATGTTCAACGAATGACAAAAATCACTTATTGGATGCACAAGATTAATTAAAACCCTTATTTGGATTAGAAGAAGCCTAGGGAGGACGAAAATTACCTAAATGTTCAACCAATGACACAAAATCACTTATTGAATGCACAACATTGGTTAAAAACCCGAATTGGATTAGAATAAGCCTAGGGAGGACGAAAATTACCTAAATGTTCAACCAATGACACAAAATACCTTATTGGATGCACAAGATTGGTTAAAAACCCTAATTGGATTAGAATACGCTTAGGGAAGACGAAATTGACCTTAATGTTCAACCAATGACACAAAATCACTTATTCGATGCACAAGATTGGTTAAAAACCCTAATTGGATTAGAATAAGCCTAGGGAGGACGAAAATTACCTAAATGTTCAACCAATGACACAAAATGACTTATTGGATAGAGAAGATTGGTTGATAACCCTAATTGGATTAGATTACGCCTAGGGAGGACGAAAAAGACCTAAATGTTCAACCAATGACACAAAATCACTTATTGGATGCACAAGATTGGTTAAGAACCCTAATTAGATTAGAATAAGCCTAAGGAGGACAAAAATGACCTAAATGTTCAACCAATGACACAAAATCACTTATTGGATGCACAAGATTGGTTAAAACCCTTATTTGGATTAGAATAAGCCTAGGGAGGACGAAAATTACCTAAATGTTCAACCAATGACACAAAATCACTTATTGGATGCACAAGATGGGTTAAAAACCCGAATTTGATTAGAATAAGCCTAGGGAGGACGAAAGTTACCTAAATGTTCAACCAATGACACAAAATGACTTATTGGATAGAGAAGATTGGTTAATAACCCTAATTGGATTAGAATACGCCTAAGGAGGACGAAAAAGACCTAAATGTTCAACCAATGACACTAAATCACTTATTGGATGCACAAGATAGGTTAACAACCCTAATTGGATTAGAATTAGCCTAGGGAGGACGAAAATGACCTAAATGTTCAACCAATGACACAAAATAACTTATTGGATGCATGAGATTGGTTAAAAACCCTAATTGAATAAGAATAAGCCTAGGGAGGACGAAAATGATCTAAATGTTCAACCAATAAAACGAAATCACTTATTGGATGAACAAGATTGGTTAAGAACCCTAATTAGATTAGAATAAGCCTAAGGAGGACGAAAATGACCTAAATGTTCAACCAATGACACAAAATCACTTATTGGATGCACAAGATTGGTTAAAACCCTTATTTGGATTAGAATAAGCCTAGGGAGGACAAAAATTACCTAAATGTTCAACCAATGACACAAAATCACTTATTGGATGCACAAGATGGGTTAAAAACCCGAATTGGATTAGAATAAGCCTAGGGAGGACGAAAATTAACTAAATGTTCAACCAATGACACCAAATACCTTATTGGATGCACAAGATTGGTTAAAAACCCTTATTGGATTAGAATACGCCTAAGGAAGACGAAAATGACCTTAACGTTCAACCAATGACACAAAATCACTTATTCGATGCACAAGATTGGTTAAAAACCCTTATTGGATTAGAATACGCCTAAGGAAGACGAAAATGACCTTAATGTTCAACCAATGACACAAAATCACTTATTCGATGCACAAGATTGGTTAAAAACCCTAATTGGATTAGAATAAGCTTACGGACGATGAAAATGACCTAAATGTTCAACCAATGACACAACATCACTTATTGGATAGAAAAGATTGGTTAAAAACCCAAATTGGATTAGAATACGCCTAGGGAGGACGGAAAAGACTTAAATTTTCAACCAATGACACAAAATCACTTATTGGATGCACAAGATTGGTTAAAAACCCTAATTGGATTAGAATACGCATAGGGAGGATAAAAATGACCTAAATGTTCAACCAATGATACAAAATCACTAATTGGATGCCAAATATTGTTTAAGAGTCCTAATTGGATTAGAATATGTCTAACTGGGACGAAAATGACCTAAATGTTCAACCAATGACACAAAATAAATTATTGGATGCCCAAGATTGGTTAAAAACCCTAATTGGGTTAGAATAAGCCTAGCGAGGATGGAAGTGTCCTAAATATTCAACGAATGACACAAAATCACTTATTGGAAGCACAAGATTGGTTAAAACCCTTATTTGGATTAGAATAAGCCTAGGGAGGACGAAAATAACCTAAATGTTCAACCAATGACACAAAATCATTTATTGGATGCACAAGATTTGATAAAAACCCTAATTGCATTAAAATACGCATAGGGAGGACAAAAATGACCTAAATGTTCAACCAATGAGACAAAATCACAAATTGGATGCACAAGATTGATTCAAAACCATAATTGGATTAAAATAATCCTAGAGAGGACGAAAATAACCTAAATATTCAACCAATGACACAAAATGACTTATTGGATAGAGAAGATTGGTTGATAACCTTAATTGGATTAGAAAACGCCTAGGGAGGACAAAAAAGGCCTAAATGTTCAACCAATGACACAAAATCACTTTTTGGACGCACAAGATTGGTTAAAACCCCTAATTGGATTAGAATTAGCCTAGGGAGGACGAAAAATGACCTAAATGTTCAACCAATGACACAAAATAACTTATTGGATGCATAAGATTGGTTATAAACCCTAATTGAATTAGAATAAGCCTAGGGAGGACGAAAATGACCTAAATGTTCAACCAATGACACGAAATCACTTATTGGATGCACAAGATTGGTTAAGAACCCTAATTAGATTAGAATAAGCCTAAGGAGGACGAAAATGACCTAAATGTTCAACCAATGACACAAAATCACTTATTGGATGCACAAGATTGGTTAAAACCCTTATTTGGTTTAGAATAATCCTAGGGAGGACGAAAATTACCTAAATGTTCAACCAATGACACAAAATCACTTATTGGATGCACAAGATGGGTTAAAAACCCGAATTTGATTAGAATAAGCCTAGGGAGGGCGAAAATTACCTAAATGTTCAACCAATGACACAAAATGACTTATTGGAAAGAGAAGATTGGTTAATAACCCTAATTGGATTAGAATACGCCTAGGGAGGACGAAAAAGACCTAAATGTTCAACCAATGACACAAAATCACTTATGTGATGCACAAGATTGGTTAAAAACACTAATTGGATTAGAATTAGCCTAGGGTGGACGAAAATGACCAAAATGTTCAACCAATGACACAATATAACTTATTGGATGCATAAGATTGGTTAAAAACCCTAATTGAATTAGAATAAGCCTTGGGAGGATGAAAATGACCTAAATGTTCAACCAATGACACGAAATCACTTATTGGATGCACAAGATTGGGTAAGAACCCTAATTAGATTAGAATAAGCCTAAGGAGGACGAAAATGACCTAAATGTTCAACCAATGACACAAAATCACTTATTGGATGCACAAGATTGGTTAAAACCCTTATTTGGATTAGAATAAGCCTAGGGAGGACAAAAATTACCTAAATGTTCAACCAATGACACAAAATCACTTATTGGATGCACAAGATGGGTTAAAAACCCGAATTGGATTAGAATAAGCCTTGGGAGGACGAAAATTACCTAAATGGTCAACCAATGACACCAAATACCTTATTGGATGCACAAGATTCGTTAAAAACCATTATTGGATTAGAATACGCCTAAGGAAGAGGAAAATGACCTTAATGTTCAACCAATGACACAAAATCACTTATTCGATGCACAAGATTGGTTAAAAATCCTAATTGGATTAGAATAAGCTTACGGACGATGAAAATGACCTAAATGTTCAATCAATGACACAAAATCACTTATTGGATAGAGAGGATTGGTTAAAAACCCTAATTGGATTAGAATACGCCTAGGGAGCACGGAAAAGACTTAAATTTTCAACCAAAGACACAAAATCACTTATTGGATGCACAAGATTGGTTAAAAACCCTAATTGGATTAGAATACGCATAGGGAGGATAAAAGTGACCTAAATGTTCAACCAATGATACAAAATCACTAATTGGATGCCAAATATTGTTTAAGAGTCCTTGGGAGGACGAAAATGACCTTAATGTTCAACCAATGACACAAAATCACTTATTGGATGCACAAGATTGGATAAAAACCCTAATTGGATTAGAATAAGCCTAGGGAGGACGAAAATGACCTTAATGTTCAACCAATGACACAAAATCACTTATTGGATGCATAAGATTGGTTAAAATCCCTAATTGGATTAGAATAAGCCTAGGGAGGACGGTAATGACCTAAATATTCAACGAATGAAACAAAATCACTTATTGGAAGCACAAGATTGGTTAAAACCCTTATTTGGATTAGAATAAGCCTAGGGAGGACGAAAATAACCTAAATGTTCAACCAATGACACAAAATCATTTATTGGATGCACAGGATTTGTTAAAAACCCTAATTGCATTAGAATACGCATAGGGAGGACAAAAATGACCTAAATGTTCAACCAATGAGACAAAATCACAAAATGGATTTTTAGATTGGTTAAGAAACCTAATTGGATTAGAATAATCCTAGGGAGGACGAAAATGACCTAAATGTTCAACCAATGACATAAAATCACTTATTGGATGCACAAGATTGGTTAAAAACCCGAATTGGATTAGAATAAGCCTAGGGAGGACGAAAATTACCTAAATGTTCAACCAATGACACAAAATACCTTATTGGATGCACAAGATTGGTTAAAAACCCTAATTGGATTACAATACGCCTAGGGAAGACGAAATTGACCTGAATGTTCAACCAATGACACAAAATCATTTATTGGATGCACAAGATTGATTCAAAACCATAATTGGATTAAAATAAGCCTAGAGAGGACGAAAATGACCTAAATGTTCAACGAATGACACAAAATCACTTATTGGTTGCACAAGATGGGTTAAAAACCCGATTTGGATTAGAATAAGCCTAGGGAGGACGAAGATTACCTAAATGTTCAACCAATGACACCAAATACCTTATTGGATGCACAAGATTGGTTAAAAACCCTTATTGGATTAGAATACGCATAGGGAAGGGTAAAATGACCTTAATGTTCAACCAATGACACAAAATCACTTATTCGATGCACAAGATTGGTTAAAACCCCTAATTGGATTAGAATAAGCTTACGGACGATGAAAATGACCTAAATGTTCAATCAATGACACAAAATCACTTATTGGATAGAGAAGATTGGTTAAAAACCCTAATTGGATTAGAATACGCTTAGGGAGGACGAAAAAGACCTAAATTTTCAACCAATGACACAAAATCACTTATTGGATGCACAAGATTGGTTAAAAACCCTAATTGGATTCGAATAAGCCTAGGGAGGACGAAAATTACCTAAATGTTCAACCAATGACACAAAATCACTTATTGGAAGCACAAGATTGGTTAAAAACCCGAATTGGATTAGAATAAGCCTAGGGAGGATGAAAATTACCTAAATGTTCAACCAATGACACAAAATACCTTATTGGATGCACAAGATTGGTTAAAAACCCTAATTGAATTAGAATAATCCTAGGGAGGACGAAAATGACCTAAATGTTCAACCAATGACACGAAATCACTTATTGGATGCACAAGATTGATTAATGACCCTAATTAGATTAGAATAAGCCTAAGGAGTACGAAAATGACCTAAATGTTCAACCAATGACACAAAATCACTTATTAGATGCCCAAGATTGGTTAAAACCCTTATTTGGATTAGAATAAGCTTAGGGAGGACGAAAATGACCTAAATGTTCAACCAATGACACAAAATCACTTATTGGATGCACAAGATTGGTTAAAAACCTGAATTGGATTAGAATAAGCCTAGGGAGGACGAAAATTACCTAAATGTTCAACCAATGACACAAAATACCTTATTGGATGCACAAGATTGGTTAAAAACCCTAATTGGATTAGAATACGCCTACAGAAGACGAAATTGACCTTAATATTCAACCAATTACACAAAATCACTTATTCGATGCACAAGATTGGTTAAAAACCCTAATTGGATTAGAATAAGCCTAGGGAGGACGAAAATTGCCTAAATGTTGAACCAATGACGCGAAATAACTTATTGGATGCACAAGATTTGCTAAAAACCCAAATTGGATTAGAATATGCCTAGGGAGGACGAAAATTAACTAAAGTTCAACCAATGACACAAAATGACTTATTGGATAGAGAAGATTGGTTAATAACCCTAATTGGATTAGAATACGCCTAGGGAGGACGAAAAAGACCTAAATGTTCAACCAATGACACAAAATCACTTAGTGGATGCACAAGATTGGTTAAAAACCCTAATTGGATTAGAATTAGCCTAGGGAGGACGAAAATGACCTAAAAGTTCAACCAATGACACAAAATAACTTATTGGATGCACAAGATTGCTTAAAAACCCTAATTGAATTAGAATAAGCCTAGGGAGGACGAAAATGACCTAAATATTCAACCAATGACACAAAATCACTTATTGGATGCACAAGATGGGTTAAAAACCCGAATTGGATTAGAATAAGCCTAGGGAGGACGAAGATTACCTAAATGTTCAACCAATGACACAAAATACCTTATTGGATGCACAAGATTGGTTAAAAACCCTAATTGGATTAGAATACGCATAGGGAAGGGTAAAATGACCATAATGTTCAACCAATGACACAAAATCACTTATTCGATGCACAAGATTGGTTAAAACCCCTAATTGGATTAGAATAAGCTTACGGACGATGAAAATGACCTAAATGTTCAATCAATGACACAAAATCACTTATGGGATAGAGAAGATTGGTTAAAAACCCTATTTGGATTAGAATACGCTTAGGGAGGACGAAAAAGACCTAAATTTTCAACCAATGACACAAAATCACTTATTGGATGCACAAGATTAGTTAGAAAAGCCTAATTGGATTAGAATAAGCCTAGGGAGGACGAAAATTACCTAAATGTTCAACCAATGACGCGAAATAACTTATTGGATGCACAAGATTGGCTAAACACCCGAATTGGATTAGAATAAGCCTAGGGAGGACGAAAATTAACTAAATGTTCAACCAATGACACAAAATGACTTATTGGATAGAGAAGATTTGTTAATAACCTAAATTGGATTAGAATACGCCTAGGGAGGACGAAAAAGACCTAAATGTTCAACCAATGACACAAAATCACTTAGTGGATGCACAAGATTGGTTAAAAACCCTAATTGGATTAGAATTAGCCTAGGGAGGACGAAAATAACCTAAAAGTTCAACCAATGACACAAAATAACTTATTGGATGCATAAGATTGCTTAAAAACCCTAATTGAATTAGAATAAGCCTAGGGAGGACGAAAATGACCTAAAAGTTCAACCATTGACACAAAATCACTTATTGGATGCACAAGATGGGTTAAAAACCCGAATTGGATTAGAATAAGCCTAGGGAGGACGAAAATTACCTAAATGTTCAACCAATGACACAAAATACCTTATTGGATGCACAAGATTGGTCAAAAACCCTAATTGGATTAGAATACGCATAGGGAAGGGTAAAATGACCTAAATGTTCAACCAATGACATAAAATCACTTATTCGATGCACAAGAATTGTTAAAACCCCTAATTGGATTAGAATAAGCCTACGGACGATGAAAATGACTTAAATGTTCAATCAATGACACAAAATCACTTATTGGATAGAGAAGATTGGTTAAAAACCCTAATTGGATTAGAATACGCTTAGGGAGGACGAAAAAGACCTAAATTTTCAACCAATAACACAAATCACTTATTGGATGCACAAGATTGGTTAAAAACCCTAATTGGATTCGAATAAGCCTAGGGAGGACGAAAATTACCTAAATGTTCAACTAATGACACAAAATCACTTATTGGATGCACAAGATTGGTTAAAAACCCTAATTGGATTAGAATAAGCCTAGGGATGACGAAAATGACCTAAATGTTCAACCAATGACACAAAATACCTTATTGGATGCACAAGATGGGTTAAAAACCCGAATTGGATTAGAATAAGCATAGGGAGGACGAAAATTACCTAAATGTTCAACCAATGACACAAAATACCTTATTGGATGCTCAAGATTGGTTAAAAACCCTAATTGGATTAGAATACGCCTGGGGAAGGGTAAAATGACCTTAATGTTCAACCAATGACACAAAATTGGTTAAAAACCCTAATTGGATTAGAATAAGCCTACGGACGATGAAAATGACCTAAATGTTCAATCAATGACACAAAATCACTTATTGGATAGAGAAGATTGGTTAAAAACCCTAATTGGATTAGAATACGCTTAGGGAGGATGAAAAAGACCTAAATTTTCAACCAATGACACAAAATCACTTATTGGATGCACTAGATTGGTTAAAAACCCTAATTGGATTAGAATAAGCCTAGGGAGGACGAAAATTACCTAAATGTTCAACCAATGACACAAAATCACTTATTGGATGCACAAGATTGGCTAAAAACCCTAATTGGATTAGAATAAGCCTAGGGAGGACGAAAATGACCTAAATGTTCAACCAATGACACAAAATATCTTATTGGATGTACAAGATTGGTTAAAAACCGTAATTGGATTAGAATAAGCCTAGGGAGGACGAAAATGACCTTAATGTTCAACCAATGACACAAAATCATTTATTGGATGCACAAGATTGGTTCAAAATCATAATTGGATTAGAATACGCCTAGAGAGGACGTAAATGACCTAAATGTTCAACGAATAACACAAAATCACTTATTGGATGCCCAAGATTGGTTAAAACCCTTATTTGGATTAGAATAAGCCTAGGGAGGACGAAAACTACCTAAATGTTCAACCAATGATACAAAATAACTTATTGGATGCACAAGATTGGTTAAAAACCTGAATTGGATTAGAATTAGCCTAGGGAGGACGAAAATGACCTAAAAGTTCAACCAATGACACAAAATAACTTATTGGATGCATAAGATTGCTTAGAAACCCTTATTGAATTAGAATAAGCCTAGGGAGGACGAAAATGACCTAAATGTTCAACCAATGACACAAAATCACTTATTGGATGCACAAGATGGGTTAAAAACCCGAATTGGATTACAATAAGCCTAGGGAGGACAAAAATTACCTAAATGTTCAACCAATGACACAAAATACCTTATTGGATGCACAAGATTGGATAAAAACCCTAATTGGATTAGAATACGCCTAGGGAAGGGTAAAATGACCTTAATGTTCAACCAATGACACAAAATCACTTATTCGATGCACAAGATTTGTTAAAACCCCTAATTGGATTAGAATAAGCCTATGGACGATGAAAATGACCTAAATGTTCAATCAATGACACAAAATCACTTATTGGATGCACAAGATTGGTTCAAAACCATAATTGGATTAGAATAAGCCTAGAGAGGACGAAAATGACCTAAATGTTCAACGAATAACACAAAATCACTTATTGGATGCACAAGATTGGTTAAAACCCTTATTTTGATTAGAATAAGCCTAGGGAGGACGAAAATTACCTAAATGTTCAACCAATGACACAATATCACTTATTGGATGCACAAGATTGGTTAAAAACCCTAATTGGATTAGAATACGCCTATGGAAGGGTAAAATGACCTTAATGTTCAACCAATGACACAAAATCACTTATTCGATGCACGAAAATTGGATAAGAATAAGCCTAGGGAGGACGAAAATTACCTAAATGTTCAACCAATGACACAAAATGACTTATTGGATAGAGAAGATTGGTTAATAACTCTAATTGGATTAGAATACGCCTAGGGAGGACAAAAAAGACCTAAATGTTCAACCAATGACACAAAATCACTTATTGGATGCACAAGATTGGTTAAAAACCCTAACTGGATTAGAATTAGCCTAGGGAGGATGAAAAATGACCTAAATGTTCAACCAATGACACAAAATAACTTATTGGATGCATAAGATTGGTTAAAAACCCTAATTGAATTAGAATAAGCCTAGGGAGGACGAAAATGACCTAAATGTTCAACCAATGACACGAAATCACTTATTGGATGCACAAGATTGGTTAAGAACCCTAATTAGATTAGAATAAACCTATGGAGGACGAAAATGACCTAAATGTTCAACCAATGACACAAAATCACTTATTGGATGCACAATATTGGTTAAAACCCTTATTTGGATTAGAATAAGCCTAGGGAGGACGAAAATTACCTAAATGTTCAACCAATGACACAAAATGACTTATTGGATAGAGAAGATTGGTTAATAACCCTAATTGGATTAGAATATGCCTATGGAGGACGAAAAAGACCTAAATGTTCAACCAATGACACAAAATCACTTATTGGATGCACAAGATGGGTTAAAAACCCGAATCGGATTAGAATAAGCCTAGGGAGGACGAAAATTACCTAAATGTTCAACCAATGACACCAAATACCTTATTGGATGCACAAGATTAGTTAAAAACCCTTATTGGATTAGAATGCGCCTAGGGAAGACGAAAATGACCTTAATAATCAACCAATGACACAAAATCACTTATTCGATACACAAGATTGGTTAAAAACCGTAATTGGATTAGAATAAGCTTATGGACGATGAAAATGACCTAAATGTTCAATCAATGACACAAAATCACTTATTGGATAAAGAAGATTGGTTAAAAACCCTAATTGGATTAGAATACGCCTATGGAGGACGGAAAAGACTTAAATTTTCAACCAATGACACAAAATCACGTATTGGATTCACAAGATTGGTTAAAAACCATAATTGGATTAGAATACGCATAGTGAGGATAAAAATGACCTAAATGTTCAACCAATAATACAAAATCACTAATTGGATGCCATATATTGTTTAAGAATCGTAATTGGATTAGAATATGTCTAACGAGGACGAAAATGACCTAAATGTTCAACCAATGACACAAAATCACTAATTGGATGCCCAAGATTGGTTAAAAACCCTAATTGGATTAGAATAAGCCTAGGGAGGACAGAAATGACCTAAATATTCAACCAATGACACAAAATTACTTATTGGATGCACAAGATTGGTTAAAAACCCTAATTGGATTAGAATAAGCCTAGGGAGGACGAAAATGACCTAAATGTTCAACCAATGACACAAAATCACTTATTGGATGCACAAGATTGGTTAAAAACCCTAATTGGATTAGAATACGCATAGGGAGGATAAAAATGACCTAAATGATCAACCAATGACACAAAATCACTACTTGGATGCACAAGATTGGTTAAAAACCCTAATTGGATAAGAATAAGCCTGGGGAGGACGAAAATTACCTAAATGTTCAACCAATGATACAAAATCACTTATTGGATTTAGAAGATTGGTTCAAAACCCTAATTGGATTAGAATAAGCCTTGGGAGGAAGAAAATGACCTAACTGTTCAACCAATGACACAAAATCACTTATTCGATGCACAACATTGGTTAAAAACCCTAATTGGATTAGAATAAGCCTAGGGGCACCAAAAATGACCTAAATGTTAAACCAATGACAAAAAATCACTTATTGGATGCACAAGATTGGTTAAAAATCCTAATTGGATTAGAATAAGCCTAGGGAGGACGAAAATGACCTAAATGTTCAACCAATGACACAAAATCACTTATTGGATGCACAAGATTGGTTCGAAACCCTAATTGGATTAGAATAAGCCTAGGGAGGATGAAAATGACCTAAATGTTCAATGAATGACACAAAATCACTTATTGGATGCCAAATATTGTTTAAAAGCCCAAATTGGATTAGAATATGTCTAACGAGGACAAAAATGACCTAAATGTTCAACCAATGACAGAAAATCACTTATTGGATGCGCAAGATTGGTTAAAAACCGTAATTGGATTAAAAGAAGCCTAGGGAGGACGGAAATGACCTAAATATTCAAAGAATGAAACAAAATCACTTATTGGAAGAACAAGATTGGTTAAAAACCCTTATTTGGATTAGAATAAGCCTAGGGAGGACGAAAATAACCTAAATGTTCAACTAATGACACAAAACCATTTATTGGATGCACAAGATTTGTTAAAAACCCTAATTGGATTAGAATACGCATAAGGAGGACAAAAATGACCTAAATGTTCAACCAATGAGACAAAATCACAAATTGGATGCATTAGATTGGTTCAAAAACCTAATTGGATTAGAATAAGCCTAGGGAGGACGAAAATGACCTAAATGTTCAACCAATGACATAAAATCACTTATTGGATGCACAAGATTGGTTAAAAACCTGAATTGGATTAGAATAAGCCTAGGGAGGACGAAAATTACCTAAATGTTCAACCAATGACACAAAATACCTTATTGGAAGCACAAGATTGGTTAGAAACCCTAATTGGATTAGAATATGCTTAGGGAAGACGAAATTGACCTTAATGTTCAACCAATGACACAAAATCATTTATTGAATGCACAAGATTGGTTCAAAACCATAATTGGATTAATATAAGCCTAGAGAGGACGAAAATGACCTAAATGTTCAACGAATGACACAAAATCACTTATTGGATGCACAAGATTGGTTAAAACCCTTATTTGGATTAGAATAAGCCTAGGGAGGACGAAAATTACCTAATGTTCAACCAATGACACAAAATCACTTATTGGATGCACAAGATTGGTTAAAAACCCGAATTGGATTAGAATTAGCCTAGGGAGGACGAGAATGACCTAAATGTTCAACCAATGACACAAAATACCTTATTGGATGCACAAGTTGGGTTAAAAACCCGAATTGGATTAGAATAAGCCTAGGGAGGACGAAAATTACCTAAATGTTCAACCAATGACACAAAATACCTTATTGGATGCACAAGATTGGTTAAAAACCCTAATTGGATTAGAATACGCCTAGGGAAGGGTAAAATGACCTTAATGTTCAACCAATGACACAAAATCACTTATTGGATGCACAAGATTGGTTAAAAACCCGAATTGGATTAGAATTAGCCTAGGGAGGACGAAAATGACCTAAAAGTTCAAACAATGACACAAAATAACTTATTGGATGCATAAGATTGTTTAAAAACCCTAATTGAATTAGAATAAGCCTAGGGAGGACGAAAATGACCTAAATGTTCAACCAATGACACAAAATCACTTATTGGATGCACAAGATGGGTTAAAAACCCGAATTGGATTAGAATAAGCCTAGGGAGGACGAAAATTACCTAAATGTTCAACCAATGACACAAAATACCTTATTGGATGCACAAGATTGGTTAAAAACCCTAATTGGATTAGAATACGCCTAGGGAAGGGTAAAATGACCTTAATGTTCAACCAATGACACAAAATCACTTATTGGATGCACAAGATTGGTTAAAAACCCGAATTGGATTAGAATTAGCCTAGGGAGGACGAAAATGACCTAAAAGTTCAACCAATGACACAAAATAACTTATTGGATGCATAAGATTGCTTAAAAACCCTAATTGAATTAGAATAAGCCTAGGGAGGACGAAAATGACCTAAATGTTCAACCAATGACGCAAAATCACTTATTGGATGCACAAGTTTGGTTAAAAACCCGAATTGGAATAGAATTAGCCTAGGGAGGACGAAAATGACCTAAATGTTCAACCAATGACACAAAATACCTTATTGGATGCACAAGATGGGTTAAAAACCCGAATTTGATTAGAATAAGCCTAGGGAGGACGAAAATTACCTAAATGTTCAACCAATGACACAAAATACCTTATTGGATGCACAAGATTGGTAAAAAACCCTAATTGGATTAGAATACGCCTATGGAAGGGTAAAATGACCTTAATGTTCAACCAATGACACAAAATCACTTATTCGATGCACAAGATTGGTTAAAAACCTAATTGGATTAGAATAAGCCTACGGACGATGAAAATGACCTAAATGTTCAATCAATGACTCAAAATCACTTATTGGATAGAGAAGATTGGTTAAAAACCCTAATTGGATTAGAATACGCTTAGGGAGGATGAAAAAGACCTAAATTTTCAACCAATGACACAAAATCACTTATTGGATAGAGAAGATTGGTTAAAAACCCTAATTGGATTAGAATAAGCATAGCGAGGACGAAAATTACCTAAATGTTCAACCAATGACAAATAATCACATATTGGATGCACAAGAATTGTTAAAAACCCTAATTGGATTAGAATAAGCCTAGGGAAGACGAAAATAACCTAAATGTTCAACCAATGACACAAAATACCTTATTGGATGTACAAGATTGGTTAAAAACCCTAATTGGATTAGAATACGCCTAGGGAAGACAAAAATGACCTTAATGTTCAACCAATGACACAAAATCATTTATTGGATGCACAAGATTGGTTCAAAACTAATATTGGATTACAATAAGCCTAGAGAGGACGAAAATGACTTAAATGTTCAACGAATAACACAAAATACCTTATTGGATGCACAAGATTGGTTAAAAACCCTAATTGGATTAGAATACGCCTAGGGAAGGGTAAAATGACCTAAATGTTCAACCAATGACACAAAATCACTTATTGGATGCACAAGATTGGTTAAAAACCCGAATTGGATTAGAATTAGCCTAGGGAGGACGAAAATGACCTAAAAGTTCAACCAATGACACAAAATAACTTATTGGATGCATAAGATTGCTTAAAAACCCTAATTGAATTAGAATAAGCCTAGGGAGGACGAAAATGACCTAAATGTTCAACCAATGACACAAAATCACTTATTAGATGCACAAGAAGGGTTAAAAACTTGAATTGGATTAGAATAAGCCAAGGGAGGACGAAAATTACCTAAATGTTCAACCAATGACACAAAATACCGTATTGGATGCACAAGATTGATTAAAAACCCTAATTGGATTAGAATACGCCTAGGGAAGGGTAAAATGACCTTAATGTTCAACCAATGACACAAAATCACTTATTCGATGCACAAGATTGGTTAAAACCCCTAATTGGATTAGAATAAGCCTACGGACGATGAAAATGACCTAAATGTTTAATCAATGACACAAAATCACTTATTGGATAGAGAAGATTGGTTAAAAACCCTAATTGGATTAGAATACGCTTAGAGAGGACGAAAAAGACCTAAATTTTAAACCAATGACTCAAAATCACTTATTGGATGCACAAGATTGGTTAAAAACCGTAATTGGATTCGAATAAGCCTAGGGAGGACGAAAATGTTCAACCAATGACACAAAATACCTTATTGGATGCACAAGATGGGTTAAAAACCCGAATTGGATTAGAATAAGCCTAGGGAGGACGAAAATTACCTAAATGTTCAACCAATGACACAAAATACCTTATTGGATGCACAAGATTGGTTAAAAACCCTAATTGGATTAGAATACGCCTAGGGAAGGGTAAAATGACCTAAATGTTCAACCAATGACACAAAATCACTTATTGGATGCACAAGATTGGTTAAAAACCCGAATTGGATTAGAATAAGCCTAGGGAGGACGAAAATGACCTAAATGTTCAACCAATGACACAAAATCACTTATTGGATAGAGAAGATTGGTTAAAAACCCTAATTGGATTAGAATACGCTTAGGGAGGATGAAAAAGACCTAAATTTTCAACCAATGACACAAAATCACTTATTGGATGCACTAGATTGGTTAAAAACCCTAATTGGATTAGAATAAGCCTAGGGAGGACGAAAATTACCTAAATGTTCAACCAATGACACAAAATCACTTATTGGATGCATAAGATTGGTTAAAAACCCTAATTGGATTCGAATAAGCCTAGGGAGGATGAAAATGACCTAAATGTTCAACAATGACACAAAATACATTATTGGATGTACAAGATTGGTTAAAAACCCTAATTGGATTAGAATACGCCTAGGGAAGACAAAAATGACCTTAATGTTCAACCAATGACACAAAATCATTTA
The DNA here is from genome assembly GCA_037974735.1 of Cicer chorassanicum. Classification (NCBI taxonomy): domain Eukaryota; kingdom Viridiplantae; phylum Streptophyta; class Magnoliopsida; order Fabales; family Fabaceae; genus Cicer; species Cicer chorassanicum. The sequence goes on from JBBPBP010000001.1 coordinate 46,599,260, forward strand.
TTGGATGCACAAGATTGGTTCAAAACCATAATTGGATTAGAATAAGCCTAGAGAGGACGAAAATGACCTAAATGTTCAACGAATAACACAAAATCACTTATTGGATGCACAAGATTGGTTAAAACCCTTATTTTGATTAGAATAAGCCTAGGGAGGACGAAAATTACCTAAATGTTCAACCAATGACACAAAATACCTTATTGGATGCACAAGATTGGTAAAAAACACGAATTGGATTAGAATAAGCCTAAGGAGGACGAAAATTACCTAAATGTTCAACCAATGACACAAAATACCTTATTGGATGCACAAGATTGGTAAAAAACACTAATTGGATTAGAATACGCCTATGGAAGGGTAAAATGACCTTAATATTCAACCAATGACACAAAATCACTTATTCGATGCACAAGATTGGTTAAAAACCTAATTGGATTAGAATAAGCCTACGGACGATGAAAATGACCTAAATGTTCAATCAATGACTCAAAATCACTTATTGGATAGAGAAGATTGGTTAAAAACCCTAATTGGATTAGAATACGCTTAGGGAGGATGAAAAAGACCTAAATTTTCAACCAATGACACAAAATCACTTATTGGATAGAGAAGATTGATTAAAAACCCTAATTGGATTAGAATAAGCATAGCGAGGACGAAAATTACCTAAATGTTCAACCAATGACACAAAATCACATATTGGATGCACAAGATTGGTTAAAAACCTTAATTGGATTAGAATAAGCCTAGGGAGGACGAAAATAACCTAAATGTTCAACCAATGACACAAAATACCTTATTGGATGTACAAGATTGGTTAAAAACCCTAATTGGATTAGAATACGCCTAGGGAAGACAAAAATGACCTTAATGTTCAACCAATGACACAAAATCATTTATTGGATGCACAAGATTGGTTCAAAACCATAATTGAATTAGAATAAGCCTAGGGAGGACGAAAATGACCTAAATGTTCAACCAATGACACAAAATCACTTATTGGATGCACAAGATGGGTTAAAAACCCGAATTGGATTAGAATAAGCCTAGGGAGGACGAAAATTACCTAAATGTTCAACCAATGACACAAAATACCTTATTGGATGCACAAGATTGGTTAAAAACCCTTATTTGGATTAGAATACGCCTAGGGAAGGGTAAAATGACCTTAATGTTCAACCAATGACACAAAATCACTTATTCAATGCACAAGTTTGTATAAAACCCCTAATTAGATTAGAATAAGCCTACGGAATATGAAAATGACCTAAATGTTTAATCAATGACACAAAATCACTTATTGGATAGAGAAGATTGGTTAAAAACCCTAATTGGATTAGAATACGCTTAGAGAGGACGAAAAAGACCTAAATTTTAAACCAATGACACAAAATCACTTATTGGATGCACAAGATTGGTTAAAACCCTTATTTTGATTAGAATAAGCCTAGGGAGGACGAAAATTACCTAAATGTTCAACCAATGACACAAAATCACTTATTGGATGCACAAGATTGGTTAAAAACCCGAATTGGATTAGAATTAGCCTAGGGAGGACGAAAATGACCTAAATGTTCAACCAATGACACAAAATACCTTATTGGATGCACAAGATGGGTTAAAAACCCGAATTTGATTAGAATAAGCCTAGGGAGGACGAAAATGACCTAAAAGTTCAACCAATGACACAAAATAACTTATTGGATGCATAAGATTGCTTAAAAACCCTAATTGAATTAGAATAAGCCTAGGGAGGACGAAAATGACCTAAATGTTCAACCAATGACACAAAATCACTTATTGGATAGAGAAGATTGGTTAAAAACCCTAATTGGATTAGAATACGCTTAGGGAGGATGAAAAAGACCTAAATTTTCAACCAATGACACAAAATCACTTATTGGATGCACTAGATTGGTTAAAAACCCTAATTGGATTAGAAAAAGCCTAGGGAGGACGAAAATTACCTAAATGTTCAACCAATGACACAAAATCACTTATTGGATGCACAAGATTGGTTAAAAACCCTAATTGGATTCGAATAAGCCTAGGGAGGACGAAAAATGACCTAAATGTTCAACAATGACACAAAATACATTATTGGATGTACAAGATTGGTTAAAAACCCTAATTGGATTAGAATACGCCTAGGGAAGACAAAAATGACCTTAATGTTCAACCAATGACACAAAATCATTTATTGGATGCACAAGATTGGTTCAAAACCATAATTGGATTAGAATAAGCCTAGAGAGGACGAAAATGACCTAAATGTTCAACGAATAACACAAAATCACTTATTGGATGCACAACATTGGTTAAAACCCTTATTTGGATTAGAATAAGCCTAGGGAGGACGAAAACTACCTAAATGTTCAACCAATGACACAAAATCACTTATTGGATGCACAAGATTGGTTAAAAACCCGAATTGGATTAGAATTAGACTAGGGAGGACGAAAATGACCTAAAAGTTCAACCAATGACACAAAATAACTTATTGGATGCATAAGATTGCTTAAAAACCCTAATTGAATTAGAATAAGCCTAGGGAGGACGAAAATGACCTAAATGTTCAACCAATGACACAAAATCACTTATTAGATGCACAAGAAGGGTTAAAAACTTGAATTGGATTAGAATAAGCCAAGGGAGGACGAAAATTACCTAAATGTTCAACCAATGACACAAAATACCGTATTGGATGCACAAGATTGATTAAAAACCCTAATTGGATTAGAATACGCCTAGGGAAGGGTAAAATGACCTTAATGTTCAACCAATGACACAAAATCACTTATTCGATGCACAAGATTGGTTAAAACCCCTAATTGGATTAGAATAAGCCTACGGACGATGAAAATGACCTAAATGTTTAATCAATGACACAAAATCACTTATTGGATAGAGAAGATTGGTTAAAAACCCTAATTGGATTAGAATACGCTTAGAGAGGACGAAAAAGACCTAAATTTTAAACCAATGACTCAAAATCACTTATTGGATGCACAAGATTGGTTAAAAACCGTAATTGGATTCGAATAAGCCTAGGGAGGACGAAAATGTTCAACCAATGACACAAAATACCTTATTGGATGCACAAGATGGGTTAAAAACCCGAATTGGATTAGAATAAGCCTAGGGAGGACGAAAATTACCTAAATGTTCAACCAATGACACAAAATACCTTATTGGATGCACAAGATTGGTTAAAAACCCTAATTGGATTAGAATACGCCTAGGGAAGGGTAAAATGACCTAAATGTTCAACCAATGACACAAAATCACTTATTGGATGCACAAGATTGGTTAAAAACCCGAATTGGATTAGAATAAGCCTAGGGAGGACGAAAATGACCTAAATGTTCAACCAATGACACAAAATCACTTATTGGATAGAGAAGATTGGTTAAAAACCCTAATTGGATTAGAATACGCTTAGGGAGGATGAAAAAGACCTAAATTTTCAACCAATGACACAAAATCACTTATTGGATGCACTAGATTGGTTAAAAACCCTAATTGGATTAGAATAAGCCTAGGGAGGACGAAAATTACCTAAATGTTCAACCAATGACACAAAATCACTTATTGGATGCACAAGATTGGCTAAAAACCCTAATTGGATTAGAATAAGCCTAGGGAGGACGAAAATGACCTAAATATTCAACCAATGACACAAAATACCTTATTGGATGTACATGATTTGGTTAAAAACCCTAATTGGATTAGAATACGCCTAGGGAAGACAAAAATGACCTTAATGTTCAACCAATGACACAAAATCATTTATTGGATGCACAAGATTGGTTCAAAACCATAATTGGATTAGAATAAGCCTAGAGAGGACGAAAATGACCAAAATGTTCAACGAATAACACAAAATCACTTATTGGATGCACAAGATTGGTTAAAACCCTTATTTGGATTAGAATAAGCCTAGGGAGGAAGAAAACTACCTAAATGTTCAACCAATGACACAAAATAACTTATTGGATGCACAAGATTGGTTAAAAACCCGAATTGGATTAGAATTAGCCTAGGGAGGACGAAAATGACCTAAAAGTTCAACCAATGACACAAAATAACTTATTGGATGCATAAGATTGCTTAAAAACCCTAATTGAATTAGAATAAGCCTAGGGAGGACGAAAATGACCTAAATGTTCAACCAATGACGCAAAATCACTTATTGGATGCACAAGTTTGGTTAAAAACCCGAATTGGAATAGAATTAGCCTAGGGAGGACGAAAATGACCTAAATGTTCAACCAATGACACAAAATACCTTATTGGATGCACAAGATGGGTTAAAAACCCGAATTTGATTAGAATAAGCCTAGGGAGGACGAAAATTACCTAAATGTTCAACCAATGACACAAAATACCTTATTGGATGCACAAGATTGGTAAAAAACCCTAATTGGATTAGAATACGCCTATGGAAGGGTAAAATGACCTTAATGTTCAACCAATGACACAAAATCACTTATTCGATGCACAAGATTGGTTAAAAACCTAATTGGATTAGAATAAGCCTACGGACGATGAAAATGACCTAAATGTTCAATCAATGACTCAAAATCACTTATTGGATAGAGAAGATTGGTTAAAAACCCTAATTGGATTAGAATACGCTTAGGGAGGATGAAAAAGACCTAACTTTTCAACCAATGACACAAAATCACTTATTGGATTGAGAAGATTGGTTAAAAACCCTAATTGGATTAGAATAAGCATAGCGAGGACGAAAATTACCTAAATGTTCAACCAATGACAAATAATCACATATTGGATGCACAAGATTGGTTAAAAACCCTAATTGGATTAGAATAAGCCTAGGGAAGACGAAAATAACCTAAATGTTCAACCAATGACACAAAATACCTTATTGGATGTACAAGATTGGTTAAAAACCCTAATTGGATTAGAATACGCCTAGGGAAGACAAAAATGACCTTAATGTTCAACCAATGACACAAAATCATTTATTGGATGCACAAGATTGGTTCAAAACTATAATTGGATTACAATAAGCCTAGAGAGGACGAAAATGACCTAAATGTTCAACGAATAACAAAAAATCACTTATTGGATGCACAAGATTGGTTAAAACCCTTATTTGGATTAGAATACGCTTAGGGAAGGGTAAAATGACCTTAATGTTCAACCAATGACACAAAATCACTTATTCAATGCACAAGATTGGATAAAACCCCTAATTAGATTAGAATAAGCCTACGGAATATGAAAATGACCTAAATGTTTAATCAATGACACAAAATCACTTATTGGATAGAGAAGATTGGTTAAAAACCCTAATTGGATTAGAATACGCTTAGAGAGGACGAAAAAGACCTAAATTTTAAACCAATGACACAAAATCACTTATTGGATGCACAAGATTGGTTAAAACCCTTATTTTGATTAGAATAAGCCTAGGGAGGACGAAAATTACCTAAATGTTCAACCAATGACACAAAATCACTTATTGGATGCACAAGATTGGTTAAAAACCCGAATTGGATTAGAATTAGCCTAGGGAGGACGAAAATGACCTAAATGTTCAACCAATGACACAAAATACCTTATTGGATGCAGAAGATGGGTTAAAAACCCGAATTTGATTAGAATAAGCCTAGGGAGGACGAAAATTACCTAAATGTTCAACCAATGACACAAAATACCTTATTGGATGCACAAGATTGGTAAAAAACCCTAATTGGATTAGAATACGCCTATGGAAGGGTAAAATGACCTTAATGTTCAACCAATGACACAAAATCACTTATTCGATGCACAAGACTGGTTAAAAACCTAATTGGATTAGAATAAGCCTACGGACGATGAAAATGACCTAAATGTTCAATCAATGACACAAAATCACTTATTGGATAGAGAAGATTGGTTAAAAACCCTAATTGGATTAGAATACGCTTAGGGAGGATGAAAAAGACCTAAATTTCCAACCAATGACACAAAATCACTTATTGGATAGAGAAGATTGGTTAAAAACCCTAATTGGGTTAGAATAAGCCTAGGGAGGACGAAAATTACCTAAATGTTCAACCAATGACACAAAATCACATATTGGATGCACAAGATTGGTTAAAAACCTTAATTGGATTAGAATAAGCCTAGGGAGGACGAAAATAACCTAAATGTTCAACCAATGACACAAAATACCTTATTGGATGTACAAGATTGGTTAAAAACCCTAATTGGATTAGAATACGCCTAGGGAAGACAAAAATGACCTTAATGTTCAACCAATGACACAAAATCATTTATTGGATGCACAAGATTGGTTCAAAACCATAATTGGATTAGAATAAGCCTAGAGAGGACGAAAATGACCTAAATGTTCAACGAATAACACAAAATCACTTATTGGATGCACAACATTGGTTAAAACCCTTATTTTGATTAGAATAAGCCTAAGGAGGACGAAAACTACCTAAATGTTCAACCAATGACACAAAATAACTTTTTGTATGCACAAGATAGGTTAAAAACCCGAATTGGATTAGAATTAGCCTAGGGAGGACGAAAATGACCTAAAAGTTCAACCAATGACACAAAATAACTTATTGGATGCATAAGATTGCTTAAAAACCCTAATTGAATTAGAATAAGCCTAGGGAGGACGAAAATGACCTAAATGTTCAACCAATGACACAAAATCACTTATTGGATGCACAAGATGGGTTAAAAACCCGAATTGGATTAGAATAAGCCTAGGGAGGACGAAAATTACCTAAATGTTCAACCAATGACACAAAATACCTTATTGGATGCACAAGATTGGTTAAAAACCCTAATTGGATTAGAATACGCCTACGGAAGGGTAAAATGACCTTAATGTTCAACCAATGACACAAAATCACTTATTGGAAGAACAAGATTGGATAAAACCCCTAATTAGATTAGAATAAGCCTACGGAATATGAAAATGACCTAAATGTTTAATCAATGACACAAAATCACTTATTGGATAGAGAAGATTGGTTAAAAACCCTAATTGGATTAGAATACGCTTAGAGAGGACGAAAAAGACCTAAATTTTAAACCAATGACACAAAATCACTTATTGGATGCACAAGATTGGTTAAAACCCTTATTTTGATTAGAATAAGCCTAGGGGGGACGAAAATTACCTAAATGTTCAACCAATGACACAAAATCACTTATTGGATGCACAAGATTGGTTAAAAACCCAAATTGGATTAGAATTAGCCTAGGGAGGACGAAAATGACCTAAGTGTTCAACCAATGACACAAAATACCTTATTGGATGCACAAGATGGGTTAAAAACCCGAATTGGATTAGAATAAGCCTAGGGAGGACGAAAATTACCTAAATGTTCAACCAATGACACAAAATACCTTATTGGATGCACAAGATTGGTAAAAAACCCTAATTGGATTAGAATACGCCTATGGAAGGGTAAAATGACCTTAATGTTCAACCAATGACACAAATCACTTATTCGATGCACAAGATTGGTTAAAAACCTAATTGGATTAGAATAAGCCTACGGACGATGTAAATGACCTAAATGTTCAATCAATGACACAAAATCACTTATTGGATAGAGAAGATTGGTTAAAAACCCTAATTGGATTAGAATACGCTTAGGGAGGATGAAAAAGACCTAAATTTCCAACCAATGACACAAAATCACTTATTGGATAGAGAAGATTGGTTAAAAACCCTAATTGGGTTAGAATAAGCCTAGGGAGGACGAAAATTACCTAAATGTTCAACCAATGACACAAAATCACATATTGGATGCACAAGATTGGTTAAAAACCTTAATTGGATTAGAATAAGCCTAGGGAGGACGAAAATAACCTAAATGTTCAACCAATGACACAAAATACCTTATTGGATGTACAAGATTGGTTAAAAACCCTAATTGGATTAGAATACGCCTAGGGAAGACAAAAATGACCTTAATTTTCAACCAATGACCCAAAATCATTTATTGGATGCACAAGATTGGTTCAAAACCATAATTAGATTAGAATAAGCCTAGAGAGGACGAAAATGACCTAAATGTTCAACGAATAACACAAAATCACTTATTGGATGCACAACATTGGTTAAAACCCTTATTTGGATTAGAATAAGCCTAGGGAGGACGAAAACTACCTAAATGTTCAACCAATGACACAAAATCACTTATTGGATGCACAAGATTGGTTAAAAACCCGAATTGGATTAGAATTAGACTAGGGAGGACGAAAATGACCTAAAAGTTCAACCAATGACACAAAATAACTTATTGGATGCATAAGATTGCTTAAAAACCCTAATTGAATTAGAATAAGCCTAGGGAGGACGAAAATGACCTAAATGTTCAACCAATGACACAAAATCACTTATTAGATGCACAAGAAGGGTTAAAAACTTGAATTGGATTAGAATAAGCCAAGGGAGGACGAAAATTACCTAAATGTTCAACCAATGACACAAAATACCGTATTGGATGCACAAGATTGATTAAAAACCCTAATTGGATTAGAATACGCCTAGGGAAGGGTAAAATGACCTTAATGTTCAACCAATGACACAAAATCACTTATTCGATGCACAAGATTGGTTAAAACCCCTAATTGGATTAGAATAAGCCTACGGACGATGAAAATGACCTAAATGTTTAATCAATGACACAAAATCACTTATTGGATAGAGAAGATTGGTTAAAAACCCTAATTGGATTAGAATACGCTTAGAGAGGACGAAAAAGACCTAAATTTTAAACCAATGACTCAAAATCACTTATTGGATGCACAAGATTGGTTAAAAACCGTAATTGGATTCGAATAAGCCTAGGGAGGACGAAAATGTTCAACCAATGACACAAAATACCTTATTGGATGCACAAGATGGGTTAAAAACCCGAATTGGATTAGAATAAGCCTAGGGAGGACGAAAATTACCTAAATGTTCAACCAATGACACAAAATACCTTATTGGATGCACAAGATTGGTTAAAAACCCTAATTGGATTAGAATACGCCTAGGGAAGGGTAAAATGACCTAAATGTTCAACCAATGACACAAAATCACTTATTGGATGCACAAGATTGGTTAAAAACCCGAATTGGATTAGAATAAGCCTAGGGAGGACGAAAATGACCTAAATGTTCAACCAATGACACAAAATCACTTATTGGATAGAGAAGATTGGTTAAAAACCCTAATTGGATTAGAATACGCTTAGGGAGGATGAAAAAGACCTAAATTTTCAACCAATGACACAAAATCACTTATTGGATGCACTAGATTGGTTAAAAACCCTAATTGGATTAGAATAAGCCTAGGGAGGACGAAAATTACCTAAATGTTCAACCAATGACACAAAATCACTTATTGGATGCACAAGATTGGCTAAAAACCCTAATTGGATTAGAATAAGCCTAGGGAGGACGAAAATGACCTAAATATTCAACCAATGACACAAAATACCTTATTGGATGTACATGATTTGGTTAAAAACCCTAATTGGATTAGAATACGCCTAGGGAAGACAAAAATGACCTTAATGTTCAACCAATGACACAAAATCATTTATTGGATGCACAAGATTGGTTCAAAACCATAATTGGATTAGAATAAGCCTAGAGAGGACGAAAATGACCAAAATGTTCAACGAATAACACAAAATCACTTATTGGATGCACAAGATTGGTTAAAACCCTTATTTGGATTAGAATAAGCCTAGGGAGGAAGAAAACTACCTAAATGTTCAACCAATGACACAAAATAACTTATTGGATGCACAAGATTGGTTAAAAACCCGAATTGGATTAGAATTAGCCTAGGGAGGACGAAAATGACCTAAAAGTTCAACCAATGACACAAAATAACTTATTGGATGCATAAGATTGCTTAAAAACCCTGATTGAATTAGAATAAGCCTAGGGAGGACGAAAATGACCTAAATGTTCAACCAATGACACAAAATCACTTATTGGATGCACAAGATGGGTTAAAAACCCTAATTGGATTAGAATAAGCCTAGGGAGGACGAAAATTACCTAAATGTTCAACCAATGACACAAAATACCTTATTGGATGCACAAGATTGGTTAAAAACCCTAATTGGATTAGAATACGCCTAGGGAAGGGTAAAATGACCTTAATGTTCAACCAATGACACAAAATCACTTATTCGATGCACAAGATTGGTTAAAACCCCTAATTGGATTAGAATAAGCCTACGGACGATGAAAATGACCTAAATGTTTAATCAATGACAGAAAATCACTTATTGGATAGAGAAGATTGGTTAAAAACCCTAATTGGATTAGAATACGCTTAGAGAGGACGAAAAAGACCTAAATTTTAAACCAATGACACAAAATCACTTATTGGATGCACAAGATTGGTTAAAACCCCTAATTGGATTAGAATAAGCCTACGAACGATGAAAATGACCTTAATGTTCAATCAATGACACAAATTCACTTATTGGATGTACAAGATTGGTTAAAAACCCTAATTGGATTAGAATACGCTTATGGAGGACAGAAAAGACCTAAATTTTCAACCAATGTCACAAAATCACTTATTGGATGCACAAGATGTGGTAAAACCCTTATTTTGATTAGAATAAGCCTAGGGAAGATGAAAATTACCTAAATGTTCAACCAATGACACAAAATCACTTATTGGATGCACAAGATTGGTTAAAAACCCGAATTGGATTAGAATTAGCCTAGGGAGGACGAAAATGACCTAAATGTTCAACCAATGACACAAAATACCTTATTGGATGCACAAGATGGGTTAAAAACCCGAATTGGATTAGAATAAGCCTAGGGAGGACGAAAATTACCTAAATGTTCAACCAATGACACAAAATACCTTATTGGATGCACAAGATTGGTAAAAAACCCTAATTGGATTAGAATACGCCTATGGAAGGGTAAAATGACCTTAATGTTCAACCAATGACACAAAATCACTTATTCGATGCACAAGATTGGTTAAAAACCTAATTGGATTAGAATAAGCCTACGGACGATGAAAATGACCTAAATGTTCAATCAATGACTCAAAATCACTTATTGGATAGAGAAGATTGGTTAAAAACCCTAATTGGATTAGAATACGCTTAGGGAGGATGAAAAAGACCTAAATTTTCAACCAATGACACAAAATCACTTATTGGATAGAGAAGATTGGTTAAAAACCCTAATTGGATTAGAATAAGCATAGCGAGGACGAAAATTACCTAAATGTTCAACCAATGACAAATAATCACATATTGGATGCACAAGAATTGTTAAAAACCCTAATTGGATTAGAATAAGCCTAGGGAAGACGAAAATAACCTAAATGTTCAACCAATGACACAAAATACCTTATTGGATGTACAAGATTGGTTAAAAACCCTAATTGGATTAGAATACGCCTAGGGAAGACAAAAATGACCTTAATGTTCAACCAATGACACAAAATCATTTATTGGATGCACAAGATTGGTTCAAAACTAATATTGGATTACAATAAGCCTAGAGAGGACGAAAATGACTTAAATGTTCAACGAATAACACAAAATACCTTATTGGATGCACAAGATTGGTTAAAAACCCTAATTGGATTAGAATACGCCTAGGGAAGGGTAAAATGACCTAAATGTTCAACCAATGACACAAAATCACTTATTGGATGCACAAGATTGGTTAAAAACCCGAATTGGATTAGAATTAGCCTAGGGAGGACGAAAATGACCTAAAAGTTCAACCAATGACACAAAATAACTTATTGGATGCATAAGATTGCTTAAAAACCCTAATTGAATTAGAATAAGCCTAGGGAGGACGAAAATGACCTAAATGTTCAACCAATGACACAAAATCACTTATTGGATAGAGAAGATTGGTTAAAAACCCTAATTGGATTAGAATACGCTTAGGGAGGATGAAAAAGACCTAAATTTTCAACCAATGACACAAAATCACTTATTGGATGCACTAGATTGGTTAAAAACCCTAATTGGATTAGAAAAAGCCTAGGGAGGACGAAAATTACCTAAATGTTCAACCAATGACACAAAATCACTTATTGGATGCACAAGATTGGTTAAAAACCCTAATTGGATTCGAATAAGCCTAGGGAGGACGAAAAATGACCTAAATGTTCAACAATGACACAAAATACATTATTGGATGTACAAGATTGGTTAAAAACCCTAATTGGATTAGAATACGCCTAGGGAAGACAAAAATGACCTTAATGTTCAACCAATGACACAAAATCATTTATTGGATGCACAAGATTGGTTCAAAACCATAATTGGATTAGAATAAGCCTAGAGAGGACGAAAATGACCTAAATGTTCAACGAATAACACAAAATCATTTATTGGATGCACAAGATTGGTTATAACCCTTATTTTGATTAGAATAAGCCTAGGGAGGACGAAAATTACCTAAATGTTCAGCCAATGACACAAAATCACTTATTGGATGCACAAGATTGGTTAAAAACCCGAATTGGATTAGAATTAGCCTAGGGAGGACGAGAATGACCTAAATGTTCAACCAATGACACAAAATACCTTATTGGATGCACAAGATGGGTTAAAAACCCGAATTGGATTAGAATAAGCCTAGGGAGGACGAAAATTACCTAAATGTTCAACCAATGACACAAAATACCTTATTGGATGCACAAGAATGGTAAAAAACCCTAATTGGATTAGAATACGCCTATGGAAGGGTAAAATGACCTTAATGTTCAACCAATGACACAAAATCACTTATTCGATGCACAAGATTGGTTAAAAACCTAATTGGATTAGAATAAGCCTACGGACGATGAAAATGACCTAAATGTTCAATCAATGACTCAAAATCACTTATTGGATAGAGAAGATTGGTTAAAAACCCTAATTGGATTAGAATACGCTTAGGGAGGATGAAAAAGACCTAACTTTTCAACCAATGACACAAAATCACTTATTGGATAGAGAAGATTGGTTAAAAACCCTAATTGGATTAGAATAAGCATAGAGAGGACGAAAATTACCTAAATGTTCAACCAATGACAAATAATCACATATTGGATGCACAAGATTGGTTAAAAACCCTAATTGGATTAGAATAAGCCTAGGGAAGACGAAAATAACCTAAATGTTCAACCAATGACACAAAATACCTTATTGGATGTACAAGATTGGTTAAAAACCCTAATTGGATTAGAATACGCCTAGGGAAGACAAAAATGACCTTAATGTTCAACCAATGACACAAAATCATTTATTGGATGCACAAGATTGGTTCAAAACTATAATTGGATTACAATAAGCCTAGAGAGGACGAAAATGACCTAAATGTTCAACGAATAACACAAAATCACTTATTGGATGCACAAGATTGGTTAAAACCCTTATTTGGATTAGAATACGCCTAGGGAAGGGTAAAATGACCTTAATGTTCAACCAATGACACAAAATCACTTATTCAATGCACAAGATTGGATAAAACCCCTAATTAGATTAGAATAAGCCTACGGAATATGAAAATGACCTAAATGTTTAATCAATGACACAAAATCACTTATTGGATAGAGAAGATTGGTTAAAAACCCTAATTGGATTAGAATACGCTTAGAGAGGACGAAAAAGACCTAAATTTTAAACCAATGACACAAAATCACTTATTGGATGCACAAGATTGGTTAAAACCCTTATTTTGATTAGAATAAGCCTAGGGAGGACGAAAATTACCTAAATGTTCAACCAATGACACAAAATCACTTATTGGATGCACAAGATTGGTTAAAAACCCGAATTGGATTAGAATTAGCCTAGGGAGGACGAAAATGACCTAAATGTTCAACCAATGACACAAAATACCTTATTGGATGCACAAGATGGGTTAAAAACCCGAATTTGATTAGAATAAGCCTAGGGAGGACGAAAATTACCTAAATGTTCAACCAATGACACAAAATACCTTATTGAATGCACAAGATTGGTAAAAAACCCTAATTGGATTAGAATACGCCTATGGAAGGGTAAAATGACCTTAATGTTCAACCAATGACACAAAATCACTTATTCGATGCACAAGACTGGTTAAAAACCTAATTGGATTAGAATAAGCCTACGGACGATGAAAATGACCTAAATGTTCTATCAATGACACAAAATCACTTATTGGATAGAGAAGATTGGTTAAAAACCCTAATTGGATTAGAATACGCTTAGGGAGGATGAAAACGACCTAAATTTCCAACCAATGACACAAAATCACTTATTGGATAGAGAAAATTGGTTAAAAACCCTAATTGGATTAGAATAAGCCTAGGGAGGACGAAAATTACCTAAATGTTCAACCAATGACACAAAATCACATATTGGATGCACAAGATTGGTTAAAAACCTTAATTGGATTAGAATAAGCCTAGGGAGGACGAAAATAACCCAAATGTTCAACCAATGACACAAAATACCTTATTGGATTTACAAGATTGGTTAAAAACCCTAATTGGTTTAGAATACGCCTAGGGAAGACAAAAATGACCTTAATGTTCAACCAATGACACAAAATCATTTATTGGATGCACAAGATTGGTTCAAAACCATAATTGGATTAGAATAAGCCTAGAGAGGACGAAAATGACCTAAATGTTCAACGAATAACACAAAATCACTTATTGGATGCACAACATTGGTTAAAACCCTTATTTGGATTAGAATAAGCCTAGGGAGGACGAAAACTACCTAAATGTTCAACCAATGACACAAAATCACTTATTGGATGCACAAGATTGGTTAAAAACCCGAATTGGATTAGAATTAGACTAGGGAGGACGAAAATGACCTAAAAGTTCAACCAATGACACAAAATAACTTATTGGATGCATAAGATTGCTTAAAAACCCTAATTGAATTAGAATAAGCCTAGGGAGGACGAAAATGACCTAAATGTTCAACCAATGACACAAAATCACTTATTAGATGCACAAGAAGGGTTAAAAACTTGAATTGGATTAGAATAAGCCTAGGGAGGACGAAAATTACCTAAATGTTCAACCTATCTTACAAAATACCTTATTGGATGCACAAGATTGATTAAAAACCTTAATTGGATTAGAATACGCCTAGGGAAGGGTAAAATGACCTTAATGTTCAACCAATGACACAAAATCACTTATTCGATGCACAAGATTGGTTAAAAACCTAATTGGATTAGAATAAGCCTACGGACGATGAAAATGACCTAAATGTTCAATCAATGACTCAAAATCACTTATTGGATAGAGAAGATTGGTTAAAAACCCTAATTGGATTAGAATACGCTTAGGGAGGATGAAAAAGACCTAAATTTTCAACCAATGACACAAAATCACTTATTGGATAGAGAAGATTGGTTAAAAACCCTAATTGGATTAGAATAAGCATAGCGAGGACGAAAATTACCTAAATGTTCAACCAATGACAAATAATCACATATTGGATGCACAAGAATTGTTAAAAACCCTAATTGGATTAGAATAAGCCTAGGGAAGACGAAAATAACCTAAATGTTCAACCAATGACACAAAATACCTTATTGGATGTACAAGATTGGTTAAAAACCCTAATTGGATTAGAATACGCCTAGGGAAGACAAAAATGACCTTAATGTTCAACCAATGACACAAAATCATTTATTGGATGCACAAGATTGGTTCAAAACTAATATTGGATTACAATAAGCCTAGAGAGGACGAAAATGACTTAAATGTTCAACGAATAACACAAAATACCTTATTGGATGCACAAGATTGGTTAAAAACCCTAATTGGATTAGAATACGCCTAGGGAAGGGTAAAATGACCTAAATGTTCAACCAATGACACAAAATCACTTATTGGATGCACAAGATTGGTTAAAAACCCGAATTGGATTAGAATTAGCCTAGGGAGGACGAAAATGACCTAAAAGTTCAACCAATGACACAAAATAACTTATTGGATGCATAAGATTGCTTAAAAACCCTAATTGAATTAGAATAAGCCTAGGGAGGACGAAAATGACCTAAATGTTCAACCAATGACACAAAATCACTTATTGGATGCACAAGAAGGGTTAAAAACCCGACTTGGATTAGAATAAGCCTAGGGAGGACGAAAATTACCTAAATGTTCAACCAATGACACAAAATACCTTATTGGATGCACAAGATTGATTAAAAACCCTAATTGGATTAGAATACGCCTAGGGAAGGGTAAAATGACCTTAATGTTCAACCAATGACACAAAATCACTTATTGGATGCACAAGATTGGTTAAAAACCCGAATTGGATTAGAATTAGCCTAGGGAGGACGAAAATGACCTAAATGTTCAACCAATGACACAAAATACCTTATTGGATGCACAAGATGGGTTAAAAACCCGAATTGGATTAGAATAAGCCTAGGGAGGACGAAAATTACCTAAATGTTCAACCAATGACACAAAATACCTTATTGGATGCACAAGATTGGTTAAAAACCCGAATTGGATTAGAATTAGCGTAGGGAGGACGAAAATGACCAAAAAGTTCAACCAATGACACAAAATAACTTACTGGATGCATAAGATTGTTTAAAAACCCTAATTGAATTAGAATAAGCCTAGGGAGGACGAAAATGACCTAAATGTTCAACAAATGACACAAAATCACTTATTGGATGCACAAGATGGGTTAAAAACCCGAATTGGATTAGAATAAGCCTAGGGAGGACGAAAATTACCTAAATGTTCAACCAATGACACAAAATACCTTATTGGATGCACAAGATTGGTTAAAAACCCTAATTGGATTAGAATACGCCTAGGGAAGGGTAAAATGACCTTAATGTTCAACCAATGACACAAAATCACTTATTCGATGCACAAGATTGGTTAAAACCCCTAATTGGATTAGAATAAGCCTACGGACGATGAAAATGACCTAAATGTTTAATCAATGACAGAAAATCACTTATTGGATAGAGAAGATTGGTTAAAAACCCTAATTGGATTAGAATACGCTTAGAGAGGACGAAAAAGACCTAAATTTTAAACCAATGACACAAAATCACTTATTGGATGCACAAGATTGGTTAAAACCCCTAATTGGATTAGAATAAGCCTACGAACGATGAAAATGACCTTAATGTTCAATCAATGACACAAATTCACTTATTGGATGTACAAGATTGGTTAAAAACCCTAATTGGATTAGAATACGCTTATGGAGGACAGAAAAGACCTAAATTTTCAACCAATGTCACAAAATCACTTATTGGATGCACAAGATGTGGTAAAACCCTTATTTTGATTAGAATAAGCCTAGGGAAGATGAAAATTACCTAAATGTTCAACCAATGACACAAAATCACTTATTGGATGCACAAGATTGGTTAAAAACCCGAATTGGATTAGAATTAGCCTAGGGAGGACGAAAATGACCTAAATGTTCAACCAATGACACAAAATACCTTATTGGATGCACAAGATGGGTTAAAAACCCGAATTGGATTAGAATAAGCCTAGGGAGGACGAAAATTACCTAAATGTTCAACCAATGACACAAAATACCTTATTGGATGCACAAGATTGGTAAAAAACCCTAATTGGATTAGAATACGCCTATGGAAGGGTAAAATGACCTTAATGTTCAACCAATGACACAAAATCACTTATTCGATGCACAAGATTGGTTAAAAACCTAATTGGATTAGAATAAGCCTACGGACGATGAAAATGACCTAAATGTTCAATCAATGACTCAAAATCACTTATTGGATAGAGAAGATTGGTTAAAAACCCTAATTGGATTAGAATACGCTTAGGGAGGATGAAAAAGACCTAAATTTTCAACCAATGACACAAAATCACTTATTGGATAGAGAAGATTGGTTAAAAACCCTAATTGGATTAGAATAAGCATAGCGAGGACGAAAATTACCTAAATGTTCAACCAATGACAAATAATCACATATTGGATGCACAAGAATTGTTAAAAACCCTAATTGGATTAGAATAAGCCTAGGGAAGACGAAAATAACCTAAATGTTCAACCAATGACACAAAATACCTTATTGGATGTACAAGATTGGTTAAAAACCCTAATTGGATTAGAATACGCCTAGGGAAGACAAAAATGACCTTAATGTTCAACCAATGACACAAAATCATTTATTGGATGCACAAGATTGGTTCAAAACTAATATTGGATTACAATAAGCCTAGAGAGGACGAAAATGACCTAAATGTTCAACGAATAACACAAAATACCTTATTGGATGCACAAGATTGGTTAAAAACCCTAATTGGATTAGAATACGCCTAGGGAAGGGTAAAATGACCTAAATGTTCAACCAATGACACAAAATCACTTATTGGATGCACAAGATTGGTTAAAAACCCGAATTGGATTTGAATTAGCCTAGGGAGGACGAAAATGACCTAAATGTTCAACGAATAACACAAAATCACTTATTGGATGCACAACATTGGTTAAAACCCTTATTTTGATTAGAATAAGCCTAGGGGGGACGAAAATTACCTAAATGTTCAACCAATGACACAAAATTACTTATTGGATGCACAAGATTGGTTAAAAACCCGAATTGGATTAGAATTAGCCTAGGGAGGACGAAAATGACCTAAGTGTTCAACCAATGACACAAAATACCTTATTGGATGCACAAGATGGGTTAAAAACCCGAATTGGATTAGAATAAGCCTAGGGAGGACGAAAATTACCTAAATGTTTAACCAATGACACAAAATACCTTATTGGATGCACAAGATTGGTAAAAAACCCGAATTTGATTAGAATAAGCCTAGGGAGGACGAAAATTACCTAAATGTTCAACCAATGACACAAAATACCTTATTGGATGCACAAGATTGGTAAAAAACCCTAATTGGATTAGAATACGCCTATGGAAGGGTAAAATGACCTTAATGTTCAACCAATGACACAAAATCACTTATTCGATGCACAAGATTGGTTAAAAACCTAATTGGATTAGAATAAGCCTACGGACGATGAAAATGACCTAAATGTTCAATCAATGACTCAAAATCACTTATTGGATAGAGAAGATTGGTTAAAAACCCTAATTGGATTAGAATACGCTTAGGGAGGATGAAAAAGACCTAAATTTTCAACCAATGACACAAAATCACTTATTGGATAGAGAAGATTGGTTAAAAACCCTAATTGGATTAGAATAAGCATAGCGAGGACGAAAATTACCTAAATGTTCAACCAATGACAAATAATCACATATTGGATGCACAAGAATTGTTAAAAACCCTAATTGGATTAGAATAAGCCTAGGGAAGACGAAAATAACCTAAATGTTCAACCAATGACACAAAATCACTTATTCGATGTACAAGATTGGTTAAAAACCCTAATTGGATTAGAATACGCCTAGGGAAGACAAAAATGACCTTAATGTTCAACCAATGACACAAAATCATTTATTGGATGCACAAGATTGGTTCAAAACTAATATTGGATTACAATAAGCCTAGAGAGGACGAAAATGACCTAAATGTTCAACGAATAACACAAAATACCTTATTGGATGCACAAGATTGGTTAAAAACCCTAATTGGATTAGAATACGCCTAGGGAAGGGTAAAATGACCTAAATGTTCAACCAATGACACAAAATCACTTATTGGATGCACAAGATTGGTTAAAAACCCGAATTGGATTAGAATAAGCCTAGAGAGGACGAAAATGACCTAAATGTTCAACGAATAACAAAAAATCACTTATTGGATGCACAAGATTGGTTAAAACCCTTATTTGGATTAGAATACGCCTAGGGAAGGGTAAAATGACCTAAATGTTCAACCAATGACACAAAATCACTTATTGGATGCACAAGATTGGTTAAAAACCCGAATTGGATTAGAATTAGCCTAGGGAGGATGAAAATGACCTAAAAGTTCAACCAATGACACAAAATAACTTATTGGATGCATAAGATTGCTTAAAAACCCTAATTGAATTAGAATAAGCCTAGGGAGGACGAAAATGACCTAAATGTTCAACCAATGACACAAAATCACTTATTGGATGCACAAGATGTGTTAAAAACCCGAATTGGATTAGAATAAGCCTAGGGAGGACGAAAATTACCTAAATGTTCAACCAATGACACAAAATACCTTATTGGATGCACAAGATTGGTTAAAAACCCTAATTGGATTAGAATAAGCCAATGGAGGACGAAAATTACCTAAATGTTCAACCAATGACACAAAATCACTTATTGGATGCACAAGATTGGTTAAAAACCCGAATTTGATTAGAATAAGCCTAGGGAGGATTAAAATTACCTAAATGTTCAACCAATGACACAAAATCATTTATTGGATGCACAAGATTGGTTAAAGACCCTAATTGGATTAGAATACGCCCAGGGAGGACGGAAATGACCTTAATGTTCAACCAATGACACAATATCACTTATTGGATGCACAAGATTGGTTAAAAACCCTAATTGGATTAGAATAAGCCTAGGGAAGACGAAAAATGACCTAAATGTTCAACCAATGACACAAAATCACTAATTGGATGCACAAGATTGGTTAAAAACCCTAATTGGATTAGAATAAGCCTAGGGAGGACGAAAATGACCTAAATGTTCAACCAATGACACAAAATCACTTATTAGATGCACAAGATTGGTTAAAAACCCTAATTGGATTAGAATAAGCCTAGGGAGGACGAAAATGACCTAAATGTTCAACCAATGACACAAAATCACTTATTGGATGCACAAGATTGGTTAAAAACCCTAATTGGACGAGAATAAGCCTTGGGAGGACGAAAATGACCTAAATGTTCAACCAATGGTACAAAATCACTTATTGGATGCACAAACTTGGTTAAAAACCCTAATTGGACGAGAATAAGCCTAGGGAGGACGAAAATGACCTAAATGTTCAACCAATGACACAAAATCACTTATTGGATGCACAAGATTGGTTAAAAACCCTAATTGGACGAGAATAAGCCTATGGATGACGAAAATGACCTAAATGTTCAACCAATGACACAAATGTACTTATTGGATGCACAAGATTGGTTAAAAACCCTAATTGGACGAGAATAAGCCTTGGGAGGACGAAAATGACCTAAATGTTCAACCAATGACACAAATGTAATTATTGGATGCACAAGATTGGTTAAAAACCCTAATTGTACGAGAATAAGCCTTGGGAGGACGAAAATGACCTAAATGTTCTACCAATGACCCAAATGTACTTATTGGATGCACAAGATTGGTTAAAAACCATAATTGGACGAGAATAAGCCTTGGGAAATCGAAAATGACCTAAAAGTTCAACCAATGACACAAAATTACTAATTGGATGCACAAGATTGGTTAAAAACCCTAATTGGACGAGAATAAGCCTTGGGAGGACGAAAATGACCTAAATGTTCAACCAATGACACAAATGTACTTATTGGATGCACAAGATTGGTTAAAAACCCTAATTGGACGAGATAAAGCCTTGGGAGGACAAAATGACCTAAATGTTCAACCAATGACACAAATGTACTTATTAGATACACAAGATTGGTTAAAAACCCTAATTGGACGAGAATAAGCCTTGGGAGGACAAAAATGACCTAAATATTCAACCAATGACACAAAATCAGTTATTGGATGCACAAGATTGGTTAAAAACCCTAATTGGACGAGAATAAGCCTTGGGAGGACGAAAATGACCTAAATGTTCAAACAATGACACAAAATCACTTATTGGATGCACAAGATTGGTTAAAAACCCTATTTGGACGAGAATAAGCCTTGGGACGACGAAAATGACCTAAATGTTCAACCAATGACACAAATGTATCTATTGGATGCACAAGATTGGTTAAAAACCCTAATTGGACGAGAATAAGCCTTGGGAGGACGAAAATGACCTAAATGTTCAAACAATGACACAAAATCAATTATTGGATGCACAAGATTGGTTAAAACCCCTAATTGTACGAGAATAAGCCTTTGGAGGAGGAAAATGACCTAAATGTTCAACCAATGACACAAATGTACTTATTGGATGCACAAGATTGGTTAAAAACCCTAATTGGACGAGAATAAGCCTTGGGAGGACGAAAATGACCTAAATGTTCAAACAATGACACAAAATCACTTATTGGATGCACAAGATTGGTTAAAAACCCTTATTCGACGAGAATAAGCCTTGAGAGGACGAAAATGACCTAAATGTTCAACCAATGACACAAATGTACTTATTGGATGCACAAGATTGGTTAAAAACCCTAATTGGACGAGAATAAGCCTTGGGAGGACGAAAATGACCTAAATGTTCAAACAATGACACAAAATCACTTATTTGATGCACAAGATTGGTTAAAAACCCTAATTGGACGAGAATAATCCATGGGAGGACGAAAATGACCTAAATGTTCAACCAATGACACAAAATCACTTATTGGATGCACACGATTGGTTAAAAACCCTAATTGGACGAGAATAAGCCTTGGGAGGACGAAAATGACCTAAATGTTCAACCAATGACACAAAATCACTTATTGGATGCACAAGATTGGTTAAAAACCCTAATTGGACGAGAATAAGTCTACGGAGGACGAAAATGACCTAAATGTTCAACCAATGACACAAAATCACTTATTGGATGCACAAGATTGGTTAAAAACCCTAATTGGACGAGAATAAGCCTTGGGAGGACGAAAATGACCTAAATGTTCAACCAATGAAACAAATGTACTTATTGGATGCACAAGACTGGTTAAAAACCCTAATTGGACGAGAATAAGCCTTGGGAGGACGAAAATGAACTAAATGTTCAAACAATGACACAAAATCTCTTATTGGATGCACAAGATTGGTTAAAAACCCTAATTGGACGAGAAAAAGCCTTGGGAGGACGAAAATGACCTAAATGTTCAAACAATGACACAAATGTACTTATTGGATGCAAAAGATTGGTTAAAACCCTAATTAGACGAGAATAAGCCTTGGGAGGACGAAAATGACCTAAATGTTCAACCAATGACACAAATGTACTTATTGGATGCACAAGATTGGTTAAAAACCCTAATTGGACGAGAATAAGCCTAGGGAGGACGAAAATGACCTAAATGTTCAACCAATGACACAAATGTACTTATTGGATGCACAAGATTGGTTAAAAACCCTAATTGGACGAGAATAAGCCTTGGGAGGACGAAAATGACCTAAATGTTCAAACAATGACACAAAATCACTTATTTGATGCACAAGATTGGTTAAAAACCCTAATTGGATGAGAATAAGCCTTGGGAGGACGAAAATGACCTAAATGTTCAACCAATGACACAAAATCACTTATTGGATGCACACGATTGGTTAAAAACCCTAATTGGACGAGAATAAGCCTTGGGAGGACGAAAATGACCTAAATGTTCAACCAATGACACAAAATCACTTATTGGATGCACAAGATTGGTTAAAAACCCTAATTGGACGAGAATAAATCTAAGGAGGACGAAAATGACCTAAATGTTCAACCAATGACACAAATGTACTTATTGGATGCACAAGATTGGTTAAAAACCCTAATTGGACGAGAATAAGCCTTGGGAGGACGAAAATGACCTAAATGTTCAAACAATGACACAAATGTACTTATTGGATGCAAAAGATTGGTTAAAAACCCTAATTGGACGAGAATAAGCCTTGGGAGGACGAAAATGACCTAAATGTTCAAACAATGACAATTAGGTACTTATTGGATGCAAAAGATTGGTTAAAAACCCTAATTGAACGAGAATAAGCCTTGGGAGGACGAAAATGACCTAAATGTTAAACCAATGACACAAATGTACTTATTGGATGCACAAGATTGGTTAAAAACCCTAATTGGACGAGAATAAGCCTTGGGAGGACGAAAATGACCTAAATGTTCAACCAATGACACAAAATCACTTATTGAATGCACAAGATTGGTTAAAAACCCTAATTGGAAGAGAATAAGCCTAGGGAGGACGAAAATGACCTAAATGTTCAACCAATGACACAAAATCACTTATTGGATGCACAAGATTGGTTAAAAACCCTAATTGGATGAGAATAAGCCTAGGGAGGACGAAAATGACCTAAATGTTCATCGCATGACACAAAATCACTTATTGGATGCACAAGATTGGTTAAAAACCCTAATTGGATTAGAATAAGCCTAGGGAGGACGAAAATGACCTAAATGTTCAACCAATGACACAAAATCACTTATTGGATGCACAAGATTGGCTAAAAACCCTAATTGGATTAGAATAAGCCTAGGGAGGACGAAAATGACCTAAATATTCAACCAATGACACAAAATACCTTATTGGATGTACAAGATTTGGTTAAAAACCCTAATTGGATTAGAATACGCCTAGGGAAGACAAAAATGACCTTAATGTTCAACCAATGACACAAAATCATTTATTGGATGCACAAGATTGGTTCAAAACCATAATTGGATTAGAATAAGCCTAGAGAGGACGAAAATGACCTAAATGTTCAACGAATAACACAAAATCACTTATTGGATGCACAAGATTGGTTAAAACCCTTATTTTGATTAGAATAAGCCTAGGGAGGACGAAAATTACCTAAATGTTCAACCAATGACACAAAATCACTTATTGGATGCACAAGATTGGTTAAAAACCCGAATTGGATTAGAATTAGCCTAGGGAGGACGAAAATGACCTAAATGTTCAACCAATGACACAAAATACCTTATTGGATGCACAAGATGGGTTAAAAACCCGAATTTGATTAGAATAAGCCTAGGGAGGACGAAAATGACCTAAAAGTTCAACCAATGACACAAAATAACTTATTGGATGCATAAGATTGCTTAAAAACCCTAATTGAATTAGAATAAGCCTAGGGAGGACGAAAATGACCTAAATGTTCAACCAATGACACAAAATCACTTATTGGATGCACAAGATGGGTTAAAAACCCGAATTGGATTAGAATAAGCCTAGGGAGGACGAAAATTACCTAAATGTTCAACCAATGACACAAAATACCTTATTGGATGCACAAGATTGGTTAAAAACCCTAATTGGATTAGAATACGCCTAGGGAAGGGTAAAATGACCTTAATGTTCAACCAATGACACAAAATCACTTATTCGATGCACAAGATTGGTTAAAACCCCTAATTGGATTAGAATAAGCCTACGGACGATGAAAATGACCTAAATGTTTAATCAATGACAGAAAATCACTTATTGGATAGAGAAGATTGGTTAAAAACCCTAATTGGATTAGAATACGCTTAGAGAGGACGAAAAAGACCTAAATTTTAAACCAATGACACAAAATCACTTATTGGATGCACAAGATTGGTTAAAACCCCTAATTGGATTAGAATAAGCCTACGAACGATGAAAATGACCTTAATGTTCAATCAATGACACAAATTCACTTATTGGATGTACAAGATTGGTTAAAAACCCTAATTGGATTAGAATACGCTTATGGAGGACAGAAAAGACCTAAATTTTCAACCAATGTCACAAAATCACTTATTGGATGCACAAGATGTGGTAAAACCCTTATTTTGATTAGAATAAGCCTAGGGAAGATGAAAATTACCTAAATGTTCAACCAATGACACAAAATCACTTATTGGATGCACAAGATTGGTTAAAAACCCGAATTGGATTAGAATTAGCCTAGGGAGGACGAAAATGACCTAAATGTTCAACCAATGACACAAAATACCTTATTGGATGCACAAGATGGGTTAAAAACCCGAATTGGATTAGAATAAGCCTAGGGAGGACGAAAATTACCTAAATGTTCAACCAATGACACAAAATACCTTATTGGATGCACAAGATTGGTAAAAAACCCTAATTGGATTAGAATACGCCTATGGAAGGGTAAAATGACCTTAATGTTCAACCAATGACACAAAATCACTTATTCGATGCACAAGATTGGTTAAAAACCTAATTGGATTAGAATAAGCCTACGGACGATGAAAATGACCTAAATGTTCAATCAATGACTCAAAATCACTTATTGGATAGAGAAGATTGGTTAAAAACCCTAATTGGATTAGAATACGCTTAGGGAGGATGAAAAAGACCTAAATTTTCAACCAATGACACAAAATCACTTATTGGATAGAGAAGATTGGTTAAAAACCCTAATTGGATTAGAATAAGCATAGCGAGGACGAAAATTACCTAAATGTTCAACCAATGACAAATAATCACATATTGGATGCACAAGAATTGTTAAAAACCCTAATTGGATTAGAATAAGCCTAGGGAAGACGAAAATAACCTAAATGTTCAACCAATGACACAAAATACCTTATTGGATGTACAAGATTGGTTAAAAACCCTAATTGGATTAGAATACGCCTAGGGAAGACAAAAATGACCTTAATGTTCAACCAATGACACAAAATCATTTATTGGATGCACAAGATTGGTTCAAAACTAATATTGGATTACAATAAGCCTAGAGAGGACGAAAATGACTTAAATGTTCAACGAATAACACAAAATACCTTATTGGATGCACAAGATTGGTTAAAAACCCTAATTGGATTAGAATACGCCTAGGGAAGGGTAAAATGACCTAAATGTTCAACCAATGACACAAAATCACTTATTGGATGCACAAGATTGGTTAAAAACCCGAATTGGATTAGAATTAGCCTAGGGAGGACGAAAATGACCTAAAAGTTCAACCAATGACACAAAATAACTTATTGGATGCATAAGATTGCTTAAAAACCCTAATTGAATTAGAATAAGCCTAGGGAGGACGAAAATGACCTAAATGTTCAACCAATGACGCAAAATCACTTATTGGATGCACAAGATTGGTTAAAAACCCGAATTGGAATAGAATTAGCCTAGGGAGGACGAAAATGACCTAAATGTTCAACCAATGACACAAAATACCTTATTGGATGCACAAGATGGGTTAAAAACCCGAATTTGATTAGAATAAGCCTAGGGAGGACGAAAATTACCTAAATGTTCAACCAATGACACAAAATACCTAATTGGATGCACAAGATTGGTAAAAAACCCTAATTGGATTAGAATACGCCTATGGAAGGGTAAAATGACCTTAATGTTCAACCAATGACACAAAATCACTTATTCGATGCACAAGACTGGTTAAAAACCTAATTGGATTAGAATAAGCCTACAGACGATGAAAATGACCTAAATGTTCAATCAATGACACAAAATCACTTATTGGATAGAGAAGATTGGTTAAAAACCCTAATTGGATTAGAATACGCTTAGGGAGGATGAAAAAGACCTAAATTTCCAACCAATGACACAAAATCACTTATTGGATAGAGAAGATTGGTTAAAAACCCTAATTGGATTAGAATAAGCCTAGGGAGGACGAAAATTACCTAAATGTTCAACCAATGACAGAAAATCACATATTGGATGCACAGGATTGGTTAAAAACCTTAATTGGATTAGAATAAGCCTAGGGAGGACGAAAATAACCTAAATGTTCAACCAATGACACAAAATACCTTATTGGATTTACAAGATTGGTTAAAAACCCTAATTGGATTAGAATACGCCTAGGGAAGACAAAAATGACCTTAATGTTCAACCAATGACACAAAATCATTTATTGGATGCACAAGATTGGTTCAAAACCATAATTGGATTAGAATAAGCCTAGAGAGGACGAAAATGACCTAAATTTTCAACGAATAACAAAAAATCACTTATTGGATGCACAAGATTGGTTAAAACCCTTATTTGGATTAGAATACGCCTAGGGAAGGGTAAAATGACCTAAATGTTCAACCAATGACACAAAATCACTTATTGGATGCACAAGATTGGTTAAAAACCTGAATTGGATTAGAATTAGCCTAGGGAGGACGAAAATGACCTAAAAGTTCAACCAATGACACAAAATAACTTATTGGATGCATAAGATTGCTTAAAAACCCTAATTGAATTAGAATAAGCCTAGGGAGGACGAAAATGACCTAAATGTTCAACCAATGACACAAAATCACTTATTGGATGCACAAGATTGGTTAAAAACCCGAATTGGATTAGAATTAGCCTAGGGAGGACGAAAATGACCTAAATGTTCAACCAATGACACAAAATACCTTATTGGATGCACAAGATGGGTTAAAAACCCGAATTTGATTAGAATAAGCCTAGGGAGGACGAAAATTACCTAAATGTTCAACCAATGACACAAAATACCTTATTGGATGCACAAGATTGGTAAAAAACCCTAATTGGATTGGAATACGCCTATGGAAGGGTAAAATGACCTTAATGTTCAACCAATGACACAAAATCACTTATTCGATGCACAAGACTGGTTAAAAACCTAATTGGATTAGAATAAGCCTACGGACGATGAAAATGACCTAAATGTTCAATCAATGACACAAAATCACTTATTGGATAGAGAAGATTGGTTAAAAACCCTAATTGGATTAGAATACGCTTAGGGAGGATGAAAAAGACCTAAATTTCCAACCAATGACACAAAATCACTTATTGGATAGAGAAGATTGGTTAAAAACCCTAATTGGATTAGAATAAGCCTAGGGAGGACGAAAATTACCTAAATGTTCAACCAATGACACAAAATCACATATTGGATGCACAAGATTGGTTAAAAACCTTAATTGGATTAGAATAAGCCTAGGGAGGACGAAAATAACCTAAATGTTCAACCAATGACACAAAATACCTTATTGGAT